>CM036554.1:23475166-23500166 GCA_020745685.1 Tautogolabrus adspersus
GCTGAGAGACTCTCACACACCTGATTCATCCCAGGCAGTGATGTCATGCATCTCACCTGAAGAAACAAACACCTGCTCGTCAATTGGCTGAGAGACGTCCAGCGTGGTTCCTCCCCATGATGTCTTAATGATTCTTTGACAGTGAGAATGATCTGCTGAAGGACACGTTCACTGCTACCTGTTACACACCTGTTTTACCTGGTTCATGTCTGCAGATCTGTGGATGGACTGATTGTTTCACCTGTTGTACTTAAAATTGTCGTCTGTTAACTTGTGTTTGTATTTCTCTGTGTGATCTCTGTGTTAGCCCCTCCCCCTGCTCTCTTTAATCTGCATCATCATCATCTGACAGAAAGACTAGGATGTTAATCCTCTCTCTCTCTTTCTGCAGCTTCATCTCTTTAAATCATCACACTGACCACCCGAGGCTGTAACAAACCTATGAATGATCAAAGATCATCTATTTTATTTGGAATCTCAGTGATATTATTTAAAGGACGAATGTGCAACTTTTCACTAGATGTCTTCCTTGAGCACCAGCATGAAACCAAAAAAAAAAAAACGCTGTTTGGCCACAACTTCCGCTCTCCTCCAGAGACACATCTCCAACCCCTCTCCCTTCGTGTTCACACAAAGTTATGAATTAGAACGCAGCATAATTAAGCACCATTTAGCACAAGCAGCGGACAAACTTGTCCTTTGCTCGAGCTGCAATCACCTGTGTCCTGTATTGTTGTGTTAGCAGGCTAATGTTAGCGCTCTTTAGTTAGCTCGTAGCTTCACATTGCATGTAAATAAACACAGAATGAGCGTGATCTAAAAACTCTTACGTGACATCCAAATAATCAGTGAGTATGTTCTTCTTCTTCTCTCTAGTCCTTGACTAAAACAGCTTTTATACACAAGGGGAGGAGCAGGCCGTCCCGTCCATGTTTACACGGCTCTGACAACAACACAGCCAGCGGGACTCGAGCTTCTCACTCATTGTAGACAGTCATGACTCAGAGACACATTTACACAGGAGAGACTGGATTTCTGATTTATTTTTGTGGAACATGTCGCACACTCTTCCTTTAAGGGATGTGATGTCACTGAGTGTTCTGATGGTGTCACTTCGTGTGTTGAAAAAAAAGAGAAACAAAGTTTAAACACTCTATGATTAGACTTTTATTTTGAAGGAGACAAAAGGAACAGTCATTCACTTCCTTGCATCATTTCCTGCTTCAGTAAAACACTATGACATCATCGTGACATCATTGTTACATTGCACATTTTACAGTCTTGCTACAGCACAGCCGCTAAAGCTAGCAGCAGGCTACAGATACAATGCCATTAGCCTTTACTGCTAGATTAGCATGCGCTAACCTGTGGCTAGCTTAAATATCTTGTTCAAGTACTGTCTGAAAAAAGACTTTTAATTCAGCTCCAACCAAATGGCCAACGGCTGCTTTCATCAGACATCAACCAAAACTTTAAAAAACAAAACAGAATCCCTTTCAAACACTTTCAATAACCTTCGGACTCCAACACTTCCAGACTCATGATTTACAAAACACACACACTCACACACACACAGTAGCAGCAACAAGGTAAGAGCACTGGAAGAGTTTCTTAGGTTAGTAAAGGCTTTTAAACTGGAAGGGCTACAGGAGCTAACAGGAAGTGCAGTGATGTGTCTGAAATTTTAAAAATAAGGTGATATTTAAAATGCTGAATTAGCATAAGGTTTTTAAGTTAACAACGAAGAAAGAAAGAAACCACCTACATGTGAAGTGAAACTATGAACACAACGATACTACAGCATACACTTCCCACAATGCACTGCAGCAGTGACAACAACGTGAAAAAAAAAGAGTAAAAGTGTGAGGGCCTGTGTCCACCCAAAGAAGGCGCTTTTTGCACTGGCAGCGCCCACAACCGCCACTGTTGCTACGTTACGAGAGTTAACTTCTACAGCTGAATGTGGGCAGTTAACACCGTAGTTGCTAAAAGAAACCATGGTTACGCGTTTCCGAACAGCAACGAGGCTAACAGGAAGTCATGTAATGATTACACACCGAGCTGTGTGTTTACAAAAAACAGATTTCAAACTGCATAGTATGAATAGCACAGGTGGATCTTAACCTCTACAGCAGTTACCATGACAACACGGCCGCAGTAGGACACTAAATGCATAGCAACATCCAGGAATGACCTGTTACAACGGCAACAGACTACTTCTGTTCTACCTCTAAACCTCAGTCACGTGCTAACAGAGTTTCAGGCTAAAATAAGTTGTGAAAATGTTCGATACGTTGATACTTTTTGTGTGTAAAATGAAACAATCTGTTATTTCAATGATCGATAGTACCTGAAAGTACCAAAACTTTAAAAGACTACTTCTATTTCATAAGTCAGGGGAGTAAGAGAAAATTGAATCCTTAAAAAATTGCATTGGCAACGTTGAGATTTGTGTATTGGACTGCACGAACGCACGCACGTCGGGTCTGACTCCCATTTCCCACTGTCTTTGTGCAATTTAGGCAGTGTTTGACGCACAAAGACCAACGTTGCCAATGTTTTCATTCAATCTTTACAGTGTTTGACACACAAATACAAACGTAATCAATGCTTTCGTGCAATTTAGACAGTGCGCAGACGTTTGCCTGCAACCTTTGATCATTAAAAACATGAAATGACCAAATATTGGGGGTCTAGGTCTTCTGTTTTTGTTGCTATGGTATCAAACAGGTACTGTAATGTTTGATGCTAATAGAAACACATCAAAGTTCAAACTTCTGGTACAGTGACAACCGTGATGCTAACAGGAAGAAAACAATAATCTCATAAAGGACAATCTATAGGTAAACTATTTCAAAGACACAATCGGTTGGATTGTCGATGCACCTCAGCAGACGATTGATTTGTTCGGGGGCATTACAAGAAACCAACCGCAAGCCAATCGGAGCACAGGGTGTGGCTTAAACAGAGCAAAGAACTCGTTCCCTGTGAGTGCTCTTGTGTTTTCCTTTTCTCTTTTTGACCTGTGGGTCACAGCAAGACAAGTTCAGAACACTGTTGTAAACTTAAAGATGTATGGAGTCTTTTAGCTTGAAGAGGCTGAGACAAATCTGAGACAAAACTCCCAAAAGGCTGAGACGAGTCAGAATGATCACCAACAGAAAACGAGCTTGACTACAGCTCTGTTTTCACGCTACAAACACTTCAGTTTAAAGTTTTACAGATGATGTTCTGGCTTTGGTTGTGAGGTTGTTAGAACCGTAATGTTCCCGTTAAATGTTCCTGTTGTAGCCCTGTTAAACCATCATGTTTAACAGTAAAGGTGAAAGCTCAAACGGCTGCCGCTTTCCCAATAACAGCAGACGCTAAAGGTCAAGGGACATCGTGTAGTAAAGTGCAGGTTTATTTTAAGTCTCACATTGAGGCCACGTTCACACGAAAACGATCCACTGCATACAAAATTGTTTTTTGTTTGCTTTTTCCTAAAAGTTCAGCATTCAGACGATGTTTTGATAACGACCGGCGTGCACACGGATCATAAAAACGACTCAAAACGCTGTAGTATACATGCCAGGCCAGTAGTTGGCAGTGTGACTTTAAAATGAAACAACATGCTCATGCACAAACTCTTCCTTCTACAGAGCGGTGAGGTGTACACAAACAAAAACGGCTAATCGCCTGTTGGCTCCCCTTAGCTAGCATAAAGGTGGATTTAGTATTGGGAGCATGTCAGTACTGCGCCTCTGCTGAGAAGCGTTTTTAAATCCAATAGAGTGAGCAGCACAAACAGAACTGGCGAGTCGGCTGTTGTTGTTTGTAGTCCACCAACACGTGCATGGCTATTGAATGGAAGTGTAATGCGCATGTGCGTAGTGTCTCTGTTTTTAGAGAAACTGTTTGCCAGCTTACTCAACGATAGAGACGATGCTGTTTTCACAAGTTTGCATGTGCAACAGGCTCTCTAGACGCCTTTGTTGTGTAAACGTACGGCCAAAACGCATCAAGGGGTCGTTGTCGTGTAAACGGGGCCTTAGGCTCAGGTGGGGGTCCATTCAGGACATGCTCAAACTGAGCTGTCAGGGATGAGTCAGAGGTCTTCATCCTGTGATCCTCCCCTGAAGTCAGCAAGTTCCACCTGACAGTCTGAAGGTGCAGCGAGATCCAGACATCAGTGTTCAACTGTGACCTCAGGACCAAGACAAGGTCAGCTCAGTTTGGACAGGAAGTGAAAGATCTTTGAACTTAAACAAAGGAGTTACCATGGAAACAGACTGTGGTTGAACCTGAACCCAGAGTCTGCTGAGGGGCTTGATTGTTTAGTCTAAAACGTTTTTCGTTTTTTTTAGCTGTTGTTTCAAACCCTGAAAATCTCGCTGATGTCTGTTGTCTGGAAAGTTTCGAGCTGGTGTTTGAGGATTGAGCCCAAATGTTTTGGATCCTGTTACGTCCTTTGACACAGGAGTCTCTTCTGATCAGTTTCACTCACCGTCCAGCATATTTAGAAGTGAAACTCTGATGGTTTTAAAGAGAAACTAAACACATCCCTTTATCACATTTTAAAGAATTCCCATGAGCCCACCCCAGGTATCCAGCTGAGTCTTTGTCCGAACCCAGGACTTGTAACCCGGGTTTGACTCCTTGACGGCAGTGATGTGAGCTTAGAATCAGATCCAGTGTGCAGCAGTTGGACCAGTTTGGGCCCAGTGTTGGATCCTGGGATATTGAGTCCTGACTTTGGTGCTTCATTTAATCAACAGTCTGAAGTGGTACAGAAACCTGGATGTGTCAGATTCAGGCAACTGTTGGAGTGAGACAATTTGACCTCCTCACGTTCAGTAGGCTTTGATCCGAAGACTTTTGATTCTCTGTCTGACAAACGTTAACTCTCCGTTAACACAGACGTTAACTCTCCGTTAACGCAGACGTTAACTCTCCGTTGATAAAGGATCTGTAGGATTCGTAAAGACTCTGAAGGATTGCTGTTGGGGCTCAGGACAGACCTGGATAAAATCTGAAGGACAGAACGTGTGAGGGCGATGTAAGTCTTTAACAACTCTGGAACAAAAGTTGCAACACGAGAACTGTCCCATGTTGGTCTCACCAGTAGGGGGAACTGGTCTCACCACGGACGCAGCTCTGCCACTCAGGAAAGATCCCCGCTGAGGTCCTCGGACTCCCAAACGGATCAAACTCAACCCCCTCCCTCTTCTCCCCGGCGTGGTCTCTCTGGATGTGCAGCCCAGTGACGCTGTCCTCACAGTGGACGGAGCTTCTGTTCGAGTCTGCCACGCTCAGCCTGTAGTTGTCTCCGTTGTTGTTGTCCCAGAAGGTGTGCTCAGGTGTCTGGTACTGAATACAGAACTCCACTCTGTGCGAGGGCCCCAAGCTCTCAGGTACCAAGACGGAGAAGGAGAAGGTGTCGGTGTCAGGACAGCCATACACATTGTTTAGGTACACGCCTGGAACATCCTGGTAGGACCGCCACGAGTCAAACGTGATCCGCACTGTCACAGACTTGTCAAAGCAGAGGTTTCGCACCTGAACCGTACCTGAGAGCAGGTGATCCTGGACCAAACAGGTCTCCAGACACACCTGCTGAGCTTTGAGCCGGTTCCTCAGGTCCAGGTAGTCTGCAGCTGGTGGAGTGAACTCTAGAAGCAGGGCGGAACCACGACCTGCAGGATGAGGAACAGAGCGGAGACCTGTGTGATTATTCATTAATGATTGATTGATCGTTCATTTATTGATATATGATTCAGTGATTTATCCGCAGAGCGTTTGTTGGACACTCGACTTTAATCTAAATGTTTGTGTCTTTTCAGATCTGTGTGTCACTTCAGTTCCCTCACCTTTGTTGTCTCCCAGGTGCAATTCGGCTGTGGCGCCCTCTATCTCAGTCAGGTGGTACTGCAGCTCAGTGAGCAGGTCTTCCTCGAACTCGTTGAAGACGTGGATGGCGGTGAGAGCGAGGCCCCGAGAGTCTGCAAACACCACATTCTTCTTCTTTTTCTTCTTCTTACTCAGCCAGGTTAGGCGGCCGTCCGTCTCTGAGCTAACTGTGGTCGAGGACGTGGTTGCCGTGGTGATGTTGTTACAGTCGTCGCAGCGACTGGAGGTCAGACAGGGTCGCAGTGGCTCACAGCGTCGCAGCAGAGCATTGTCATAGTTACTGAGCAAGGTGTGCAGAGGAGGAGAGCTGGCCAGGCAGATCCTCATCGCCATGTCAACAGGCATGATGGGAGACAGCCCCCCCAGGACGAGGGTTCAGGATGTGGAGGACCCTGAGAGAGAGAGAGAGAGAGAGAGAGAGGGATGAGTCAGACAGGAAGAGGAAGTGATGTCATGAACTCGTACTATGTCATAGAGATGACAAACAAATGTCTGAGTTTTCATCACAGATTGAGATGTTTTATTTTACAGGCTGCAGAAACAGAAACTTTAAACTACAATAAATAATAATGAAAGGTAGAGTCAGTAACTTGTTCCTACACAATAAAACAGAGACTTAAAGGGGCTATATGTAACTTTCAAAAATACTGCGTTTGTAGCGATACTGCATGGCCGTCAGGCGAACTGCCCCAGTAACCTGTTGCTCGTACGTACACAAACGAGCATCAACATCGCCCCTGAAACACTGGATATTTACCGGCATAATGTTTACAGAGGAGGTAAGCGGTCATACACATGTGAGAGTCTGTGAAGGAGTCTGTGCGTCTCATTCTCCATCCTACAAACGACAGTCTCAGCAGGCACTGCCTGAGACCGGGAGTGTGTGATGAGTTTGTCCGCCTGTGAGAGCTCCTAGGACGGATAGAAGTGTGGTGAAGGCGGCCTCTGGCTGTGCAGGTGAAGACCGGGAGTGTGTGATGAGTTTGTAGTTTGTACTGTTGATTTCAGTAAGCGGAGCGGAGTGAGGAGGACGTTGAGAACGCAAATAAAATGACACTGCCTGGAGCTTTAGCGGAGAAATCGGACCCGGGCAAGTTGTTTACAGGCAACACAGATAGACAGTGAACATCTACTTTATCACATCAGTTAAACGTTCACTTATTAGTGGGCGATACAAAACGATTTATACCTGTAAAAAGTTACATATATATGTAACTGTAGCTATACATTAGGCTGTTAGGCAGTTCGCCTGATGGCCATGTGGTATCGCTACAAACACAGTATTTTTGAAAGTTACATATAGCCCCATTAAACTAAAGTAAAGCTGCTCCATCGTCCCTTCTGGGCCTCCGTACATGTGTGCTGGTGTCTGCAGAGAGCCTGTCCTCTGAATGGATTTGACTGTTCTGCTTTGTTTTGGTTGACTCGGAGCTCCTGAAGTCCCAGAAAGTAAAAAAGCGTAATTTATAGGCTAATGAATATCAGCTATAATAAACGACGTGAATAAACTGTATTTGTTGCCTGATATATTGATGCCTGTTTTGTCAGACTGATCTGAGGTCAGCGAACTCAACCTGCTCAGACACGAGGTTAAATAACGTGCACAAGTGTTTCAAACAACACAAACAGGTGAGTGAGGTCAACCTGTAAGAACAATCATGCAGAAACATGAGCAACAGGCAGACAGACAGGCAGATAGGACCGGAAGCCGCTGTGGCGCAGTTTCATTACACTCTCTCACCTGGTGCAGTTCATCGAAAAGTTTCTCTGTCTTCAGACACCTCACCGCGCACGAGACGTTTCCGCTCCTCTTCCGGTTCCTTATCTTTAGTTTGTATCCTTTCTTTATTTTGTATTTATTTTTCAGACATTTTTTTATTCAGGAAGAAGTGCTGTAGCCTGCGCGCGCGCTGAGACACGCCCCCGGAGAGCGAGAGAGAGAGAGAGAGAGAGAGAGAGAGAGAGAGAGAGAGCGCAGCCAATCAGCACTCTTGAACGTCAGCTGCTCACTCTCTAAGCCAATCAGAAAGAGGTCAAAAAAGAAAAGAAGCGCAGCCCAGCTGATACGGGTGAGATGGGCGGAGCTTGTCAGACAGTGGAGACTTGTAGGGGAGTTTATTCCCTGAGGTGAGACTGACAGGTTCAGGATGAGCTGTATAAGTGTGCAGAATACAGAAAATTAAAACCTTTATTACACATTACATAGTAAGCTAAAAAAAGAGCCCCCTCCCTTTTAAAAAAAAAGCTTATCATGTTCAGAGAAGCTTCTTCCTGTTTACAATCTATGAACTCAAATCAGGAAGTCGTACCCTTACACCTGAAATAAACAGAGTCAATCAAATCTTTATGTCTGTTTAAAGTTAAATAAAACCAGAAACATCAGTTTGATCATCACACAGCTGTTAAAGATGTGGACATGTTTTTTTTATTGGACCATAGTAGTGACCTGTCAATCACAGGTAGCCCCGCCCCGCCCTTACCCCTCCCCATACTCTGGTCTCTTCAGGTTACTGTAGTTTTACCCGTAGGTAAATTTAATTGCAGGGAGAGTCACATAAACTAAATAAACACAGACCACACATCAAACATAAAAAGAGAGACCACAAACACGTGAGGAAATGTGAAACTGACTCCACTTTGTCATAGACGTCTATACAATCAGACTGATTTTTACTGTTGCCCCCTGCTGGACATTTTAAAGGATTGCATGCTCACCTGTTGGTGACTGGACCAGGACACTTCGGCCCTTTCCGAATAGCCACAGTTCAGTATGCAGTGCGGACTTTTCAGTAGGGAGTTTCAGTAGACTGAACCCTCGTGGTCGTTCAGTGGTCATTTTTTGTGTCCACCTCAGTATGCTGAACATTTCAGGATGGATACTAACTTCCGGGTTTTATGAAGTATAGATCGGATGAATCCTTTCAGGGAATGAATTGTTTTTTACCACCCACAATGCTGTGCAAAATTAACCGTAAAACGTCACTTCACGTGATCCTCCAAATCAAAACAAACAAGCATGGATTATTGAATCCATTTTTAATCTAGAGTCTAAACTAAAAAAACTAAAAAAGGAGGATGAAGGTGGCCGGTTCAGGTAACGCAAATGACGTCACTTCCACACTGAATGAATCAGAAGAAGTAGTGCTGTCTACTGAATAGTAGGTACTAAAAGTATACAGCATTGTCTACTGACAGATTGTGTAGGCACTTTGCAACTCGGATGCACCCTTCCTGTCCCAACCCCTTTGCAGATCATCAAAAATAAAAGCTTTGTAATAATGTCTGGATGGCTCAGCAGCCTCAGAGAAGATTATTTTGTGAATATGACGTGGTCAGTCGGGATGTCCTGTCAGACAACACTGAGGGCTTTAACACCTGACCTCACCAGGAGCAGCCAGGCCTTTTAAGGCTGCAGTGTGCAGAGAGGGACACTGTGAACCTTCAGTGAACTTGGAATAACTCTGCTTTACTCTGTTTCACTCTAAATAACTTTGAATAACTCTGCCTTCACTATAAATAACTGTTTAACTCTTTTAACTGTGTGTAACTCTGCGGACTCTGAATTACTCAGTTTAAGTCTGTTTAGCTCTTGTTGTATTAATTACTTAACAAAAGACCTCCCCTCTGCCTGACTGTCACTGATGCTAGCTTAAATGCTATCTTGTCATCTCAAAAGTAAAGTGGAGACCAAGCGGACACCTCTGGTGATTAAAAATCAAGCCAATGTGGATGTTTTAAAAAAATGCAGTTCCTCGAGTGTCCACTAGAGTCAGTCCCCTTAGAGCCCCATGTTAAAATGTCCAACTTTACAGCAGAAATGAACATGTTTACAGCCTGGTTACAGCTCAGTTCTCTCTTCATGACAACTGTACGGGCTGAATCTTCAAACAACTCACCTGGTTCAATTTAAATCAAGGCTCAAAGTGTTGCATACGTTTGCATAATTATGGGTGTGGCTATGTTGAGTGACAGGTGGGTGTGTTGTATCTGTGTGTCAGGAGGCTTAAGCCCAGTCTAAGCTCCACCTCTTTGTCTGTTTCTAGAATGATCGAAAGTTAGGAAGAGTCAGCATTTCCAAATATGGTGACAACCATCGTTCAGCTTCATAACTCCTCTTCAGAATCCATTGATGACATCACTGAGACTACGTCCATGTTTTATACAGACCATGGTGGAGACTCAGATGAACTCTGCTGCCTGATGGACAGTTTTTTGTTGTTATGTAAAAACTGTTAAAGGATATAACTTTGTACAGACTGACAGAAAACCCGAGTCATTCAGTAATAACAATAATAATATTGTGTTTAATAGTTGGTCAGGTTAACGAGACATAAAGACATCAAACAGGAAGTGTGCTTCATCACTTTGGTTACATCATCTGCATAGAAACATCGTCAATAAAATACACAAGTGCTTAATAAAGTTGTGCAAAACAAAATAATACTGTCGAAAAAACACTGAGAACAAAGAATGAAAACATTTAAAAAAAGAAAACATTAAAAACATCGTTAACACTGAATATGGCGTCTTTTCCATCAGAGGATCACAAACTCGTCACAGAAACTCTGTACCGTAAAAATACTGAAAACCTGAAGACCTGCAGGAGGCGACAAAGACCTGTAGGGGGCGACAGAGAGCTGCAGGGGGCGACAGAGAGCTGCAGGGGGCAACTAAGGCCCTGTTTACGCGACAACGATTTAATGGCAATCTATTGTTTCGTTTTGGCTGTTCGTGTACACTAGAACGTCGTTTTGGGGGGCTGAAAACGGAACATTTTGAATACGGCACTGTTTCAGTCGACATGTAGACAGTTAAAACGCCGTTCCTTCTCCAAACGGTGGCTTAAGCACATGCTGTTCCACACAATAGCCAAACGTGAGTAGTCTTTTCACACATGCACATTACGCTTTCAGTCAATAGCCATGCACAAGTAGATGGACGACTACAGCAATGGCAAACTCTTTGTGGTTTAGCGTCATTTCGAGTAACAACCCCACCTCATCCTTCGTCCACACAAATGTTTGTGTGTTTGCTTGTTTTTCTATTTTTACACCTCGCCGCTCTGTAGATGGAAGAGTATGTGCACATGTGCGTGTTGTTTCATTACAAAGTCACATCGCCAACTATTGGTCTGGAATGTAAACTACGGTGTTTTAGTTGTTTTTGCTGAGCCATGTCCATGGCGCTTGTCTGAACTAGGAACTTTTTTAAACAAAACACGACCCCGTTTTCAGAGGATCTTTCTGGTGTAAACGTGGCCTTAGAGCTGCAGGGGGAGACAGAGAGCAGCAGGGGGAGACAGAGGTCTGCAGGTACCCCCCAGGTGTTATTTAACCCTTCGTTATCCTGACTAATGACGTCTTGTTAAGCCCTATTTGCTCTGCAGACTGTTGTTACTAAAAGGAACCTACAGGTGGCACCCTCTGCAGGAGTGTGTCTCTAACAAAGCAACAATGTTGTTGTATGTTAAGCCCCTCCCACTTTCCCTTCAGGTCGTCCTGATATTTGAGTAAAAATAGAACTACAAACAGTTGAACTACAAGCTAAAGCTACATGCTAACGATGGTAAAACACCGAGCTATCAGCGACCAGAGTCAGAGGGTTTCATCCTGAAATATCAATCTGAAAGTTTGAATCTAAACCTAGAAGGTAAACTCATATCCTGTGTCGTTTCAACACATCCATCGTTCTGTTAGCGCTACAAAAAAAGTGATTCTAAATTATTTTACCAGACAAAAAGTCAAAGTTGGCTCTTTTTTTCCTGATCCATCTTTCTGTTCTTTGGCAACACTTTTCTTACCCTGGTGGATATGTTTACAGCTCTCTTCTACAGAGTGATCCTTCACATTTCTGTCTCTTCTGATATAAAAAAACAGTTAATAATGATAAAAAACGTTCCTGGGTTGACCTGCAGGAGCTCTAAGGGTCGCCCAGAATAAGAAATAAATATGCTCTGTTGGAAAAAGCAGCAGAGCGATGGCTTCTTCAGGTTTTTTCTTTTTAACTAAAGGAGTCAAAAAGTGAAAGTATGACTTCAACAGTGCAAACAGCCAACCCTGATACCCAGAACAACAACAAACAGTTCACTTCTGACCCCTCAGAGGACCCTGTCATCTGCACAACATCAGAATAATTATCATATAAAAAACGTTAAGGAGAGCTTGTTCCTGTTCTCCTTCATTTTGATCTGAGTTTCTCTTTGGATCAATAAATTAAAGATGATTGATTGGCACAGACCTACGGCTCGTCTCCATGACGAGCATTACACCTGTCTGTGAGGCACTTTATAACTTTGGTCTTTTACACTCAGCACTTCCCATATGTCTGACATTGAAACCAGAAGTGACCATATTTGGTCAACAGGGAGGAGCCGGAGAGGAGCGAGGGGAAACCCTACAGACAGATGTTGATGTGTTTGGCCAGCTCTCGGTCCAGGTCGTGGATCAGAGTGTCGAAGTCCTTCAGGCTGAGTCGACAGTTAAACGGAGCGTCGAAATCCAGGAAGTCCTCTACGTATAGAGCTCCTCCTGCTCCTGATGACCACGCCTTCTTCTTCTCCTGCTCCTCCTCTTCCCCACTGCCTGAAAAAAACAACAACATCAACAACATAACAACAAGTAGTTAGAGTGACGGGACGACTCGGACAAGAGTAAGCATATTCTGATCTCAAACACGAGTCAGCACATGTTCAACTCGGACCAGTCAGCAAATGTTTAACTGGGACGAGTCAGCATATTCTGATTTCAAACACAAGTCAGCAAATATTTAAGAGTGACGTCTGAGTTTACCTACAGTTCATATCGAGTTGCGTCCACAGGGATAAAAAACTGTTCTGCAACACACATTTTCTTAAATCTTTTTAGCTTTTATTGACCTTTTCTTTATTCAACTTAAACCCAATTCAACTCGTCTGGACTCGATTTTAAAATGTCTTGGACTTGGTTTCAAATTGAGTGGTTTTCACTTCAGAGCCATGTCACGTAAAACACCCAACCCTAACCCATAACCTCGAAAGGACAGAAATAGTTTCAGTTTTGACGATGCTTTCCCATCAATATGTCCTCTGCCTGCTGCAGAAAGCCTGGCTGCCATCTTTGTTTGGGTCAGGATTAGGGATGGGTGTAACTTGGACTTTATCTGTACCCTTGTCATACTAGCAATACTCTTATCGATACCATTTTCCATCATTTTGGTGCAAAAATTGAAGATACAACATAGTATGATGTTAATATCGTTCAACATTTTTTATTGTCGCAGCTCTGGCCACGAATTCGGACACTCTCTGTGCTTTTGTCTCTCCTGTATGACTTCACGTATGGCTCTGGCCATTTGCACTGAGGATGTACTGAATAGAAGATAGCCCAGGACACCCAGCCATTCCCCCTTGACCTGAGTTTTGAGTTCAGCTCTTATATTTCACTGATAATCGAGAAAGCTGTCGAGGAACATCGGGCTTCATGATCAAAGTTTTATTACACGTCACCACTTCAGTCCGTAATGACCCAGTCGATCGCTTTCTGCTGGTTGCAGGTCTCTCTTTCTCTGCTGTGAGCCTGATTTTAAAAGTGTTTTAAAGGATACATTAAGGGACTGAAGCTCCGATAGCAAATGCAAACTAAGTTTAAAATAATGTAATTTAAATTGCTAAATACTGATAGGAGCACCAATTGTCCTTTAACGGATTCATAACAGACCAATCTGGTATCATTGTATAAAAAAATACAGTTTTTCGACAACCATCACTAATCAAGTCCTCAGTTTACCTCCGTCACTCTCACTTCCTGCCACTTCATCGTAGTCCGCGTCGTGTCCGGTCAGAAGCTCCCGACCGCAGACGCTCCAGTCTCCAGCATACCGGTTTATCGGTGGTGGACTCTCCAGCCGCGCCAGACCACCTCGACCCCGGCGTGACACCACCACCTCCTCCTCTGGGTTCTGGGGCAGATCCAATCGCAGCGCAGGATGCCGCAGCTGCTGCTGACCCAGGGGATTATGGGTAAGAGAGGGTGAGGGAGGTGGTGAGGCGTTGATGTGTTCGTCTTCTTGGACTCGATGGGTCGGCACTGATGAAAAAGGAAATGTAATTAACAAAGAGACACCTGTTAAAAGCAAGGCAGTAACCATGGCAACACTAGTGTATCACAGTGGTCGGAACTTGTGGTTTATGAGGTAATGTGTAAGTCCCTGAGTTTAGACCACCTCTCTCACCTGGCCACAGCTGCAGCAGGTAGTGCAGAGCCTCGATGTGTCGTTTAAAGTCCACCGCGCTTGCTAGCTCCTCCCCTGGACCAGACCCCCTTGCTCCCCCTCTCCCTCCCCTCACTCCTCCTCCTCCTCCTCCTCCTCCTACACCCGCACGCCAGGCCTCCTGGGTAGGGGTGAGGAGAACCGGTCCGAAGCAGACTGCCAGGTTCTGGTGCGTCATCCTGTTGGATGAGCTGAAGGACGCCACCAGACTGAGATGGTCCAACAGGAGGGACAGAGTGGCCTGGAGAGAGAGACAGGAAGTTAACTTACCTCTGACATCATCATACGTTGATTTATTCCCCTCAGTTGACACTTTCCTACTGAGTTTACTTATTTCAAGTCGTTTATTTAGTAAGTTATGGTCCCATTTAGAGTCAAACAGACCAGAAAGCAGGGTAGGTTTTAGGGCGGGGAAACCTGTGACTGACAAGTTCCTATCATGGCGACCATATTTGGAAAAGACTAGTCCAATATATATAAATGTCACTTCTTGCTCATTTAAGAGGATTTGATACAATAAGCAGGAAGCTTAAATTAAAGAAGTGTTGTTGCAGTAAAGTGTGGTACCCTCTCTGGGGGCGGCAGGCAGGATAACAGCTCCAAGGTGCTCTGGGACAGCTCAGGGTCAGGTGTGTCAGGTAGGGCAGGTGGGGGGCGGAGCCTCATGGCCTCCCTCACAACCTGGTACAGAGTCCTGGTGATGAGCTGAGACGGAAGCTCCCGCAGGTAGTCCTTCAGAATCCCTGAGAACACACAGGAGGAACAGTCAGAGAGAGTACGAGTCTACAAGTTTACGGATCAACAAGTCAACAAGTCTACAAGTCAACAAGTCAACAACATAAATTCACAAGTTTTATTTAAGACCAAGTCATTGGTCAGGTGCTAGTCTTTAAGATGTAGCAACCTGTAATGACGTTGATGTCGGGGTAGAGGTCCTCGCTGAGACACACAGCTGAACTGTTCCTCTCAAACCAATCCCTGAGCTCCTTCTTCACCGCTGCAGAACCACACAGTCTGTACAGACCCACTACCTGAGAGAAAGACAGGTGGAGAGACAGACAGACAGACAGACAGACAGACAGACAGACAGACAGACAGACAGACAGACAGACAGACAGACAGACAGACAGACAGACAGACAGACAGACAGACAGACAGACAGACAGACAGACAGACAGACAGACAGACAGACAGACAGACAGACAGACAGGTACACTGATAAGATTTTTAAATCCAAGTTCCTCTGAGCAACACCGAGTATAGCTGAGAAAAACCGTCTCCTATGACACCAAATGTTTTAAACATTTCTGTTTCTTCTTCAGGGTCTTTAACTTCTTTAACATATGAACTCTGGAGAAGTAGAAACAATCATCAGTTCTTCTTCTTTATAATAGTGGAGTATAAACCAGAAACCTTCAGTCCTCTACGTTCAATCTCTGCCACCGTTTTCTGGATCAGCAGAGGGACCGGGGATGTAGATCCTTCTTTCTCTACCAGGTGGTGCAGTTCAACCCCAAACACATTAGCCGGCCCTGATGTGTCACTGCTGGGCTGCAGAGAAAAAATTAACTTCATCTGCATTTTGAATAATGTATCATACTGTCCAACAGCAATAGTTTGATATTTCTTTACTCGTTGTGTTGGTCATTTCAGTTAGTGGAGTGTGTTGATAATTAAAAGTTTGTTTTCTAGAGAAGAGATGAGTGTTGAATGTAATATATTGGGACAGTATGAACATTATTAGTATAGTGTACCTGTGTGTCCCATTTCTCCTGTAGCGACAGTTTGACGTAGAGCAAACCTCGAGGCTCGAGCTTCACGCAGAGCTGCTGACATCGACTCCCTGAGACACAGAACAAAACATCACTCATTATATAAACAATACACTAAACATGATGAATACATTTGCATATAAATTGGTATACACTTCAGTGTGATGAACCTTTAAAGAGTGGGGGGATGGAGACTCCACCCAGACCACAGACCCTGTTCCTGCTGTGACCACCTGAGGTCTGATCTGTTCCTGATTTAGAGCCTCCCTGTGTTTGAGGATTCACTGCAGAGACAGAAAAACATTAAAAACATTACAGCTGTGGCGCTCCATGTGAGTTAACCTACCTGGAGTTCACTAACAGTACCTGGTGTTCACTAACAGTACCTGGTGTTCACTAACAGTACCTGGTGTTCACTAACAGTACCTGGTGTTCACTAACAGTACCTGGTGTTCACTAACAGTACCTGGTGTTCACTAACAGTACCTGGTGTTCACTAACAGTACCTGGTGTTCACTAACAGTACCTGGTGTTCACTAACGGTACCTGGTGTACACTTACAGTACCTGGTGTTCACTAACGGTACCTGGTGTTCACTTACAGTACCTGGTGTTCACTAACAGTACCTGGTGTTCACTAACAGTACCTGGTGTTCACTAACAGTACCTGGTGTTCACTAACAGTACCTGGTGTTCACTAACGGTACCTGGTGTACACTTACAGTACCTGGTGTTCACTTACAGTACCTGGTGTTCACTTACAGTACCTGGTGTTCACTAACAGTACCTGGTGTTCACTAACAGTACCTGGTGTTCACTAACAGTACCTGGTGTTCACTAACGGTACCTGGTGTACACTTACAGTACCTGGTGTTCACTAACAGTGGTGTTCACTAACAGTACCTGGTGTTCACTAACAGTGGTGTTCACTAACGGTACCTGGTGTACACTTACAGTACCTGGTGTTCACTAACGGTACCTGGTGTTCACTAACAGTACCTGGTGTTCACTAACAGTACCTGGTGTTCACTAACAGTACCTGGTGTTCACTAACAGTGGTGTTCACTAACGGTACCTGGTGTACACTTACAGTACCTGGTGTTCACTAACAGTGGTGTTCACTAACAGTACCTGGTGTTCACTAACAGTACCTGGTGTTCACTAACAGTACCTGGTGTTCACTAACAGTACCTGGTGTTCACTAACAGTACCTGGTGTTCACTAACAGTGGTGTTCACTAACGGTACCTGGTGTTCACTAACAGTGGTGTTCACTAACAGTACCTGGTGTTCACTAACAGTACCTGGTGTTCACTAACAGTGGTGTTCACTAACAGTACCTGGTGTTCACTAACAGTACCTGGTGTTCACTAACAGTGGTGTTCACTAACAGTACCTGGTGTACACTTACAGTACCTGGTGTTCACTAACAGTGGTGTTCACTAACAGTACCTGGTGTTCACTAACAGTGGTGTTCACTAACAGTACCTGGTGTTCACTAACAGTACCTGGTGTTCACTAACAGTACCTGGTGTTCACTTACAGTACCTGCTGTTCACTAACAGTACCTGGTGTACACTTACAGTACCTGGTGTTCACTAACGGTACCTGGTGTACACTTACAGTACCTGCTGTTCACTAACAGTACCTGGTGTACACTTACAGTACCTGGTGTTCACTAACGGTACCTGGTGTTCACTTACAGTACCTGCTGTTCACTAACAGTACCTGGTGTTCACTATCATTACCTGGTGTTAACACCACGATTCGGAGCTGCCGGGCTCTCTCCAGCTCCAGGTTGAAGGCGTGGTTTAAGGAGAGGGTGGGGCCTCGCAAGGTCAGGAGGGCGGTCCTTGCTCTGGTCACCCCATCGATCTGGATAGCGAGGAAGACATCCTTAGTGTCTTCACACCTGAGAGAAAGAGAGATCATAGTAAAGGTACTATTTTCGGAAAAAACACCATATACCAGGAAATCCTTTAACAAGGGGGCTACCTGCTGGTTTTCATCTCCTCCAACCCTAGAAGTTGGACGGTCAGTAATCCCGTCACCCGCTGGCTGCATCGTGGAGGATCCGAGCCCACATATAGTCGGAATGAGCTGACGTCACAGGGTTCCTGCGTATGTGTTGTGGGTGTGGCCTGTTGCCGTGGCAGCAGTTCTGGAGAGTCTCCATCGCTTAGATAACCTAAAAAGAAAATGTCATTTTTTAAAGTGTTAAAGGTTGGATTAGACTCCATATGAAGGGCTCACACTTTCTGTGCAAGAATTTTAAACTTGGATGGATATGACATCTTAGACACAAATATTGGGTCGTTTAATGTTTTAATTTACCAAAACCTGCATTCAAACTCCTGCACACTAATCCTGCAACTAATCTTATCACCTCCTTTACTGGCTGAGCGTCTTCTCGATGATCGGCGCAGGGGTCTAGCTGGAGGGGCGGAGCTATCCAGGTGATATCTGGTGATTACATTCTCATTGGACAGGGCTGACGATGATGCTGAATTCTTACTGGTTGACTCGTCCCCGCCCCCTTTGTTATCGTTTCCTTGGCGATTGGCGCGAGAGGAGGAGCGGAGGCTTAGTTTGCGGCGCAGCTCGGGAAGTTTCTTCATCTTCATTGAGAGTCTCCTCACGGTACCAGGAGATCTCAGCCTGTCAATCACACTGCTGGACATGCCCCCCTTTCTTTTGGGAGGCGGGGCTTGAGTCAGAGGGGGGGCAGTCTGACGGAGACAAAATAAGGTTAGTAGTTTATGTAAGAGAAGCTGGATACATCATGAATCAGGAAGCTCACTTCTTCTTACCTGAGTTTTCTGTCGTGATGTCATCGATGAGGTGGCTGACACTTGGATTGGCGCCCTCTAGTGCACTGTCACTCCCCCATCTCTCTGCTGACACTGCCTTCACTCCTCCCAGCTCTGATTTGGATTCTCCAGATTTCTTTGTCGCTCCTCCCTCCTCCCTCGGGCCCCTCCTCCTCCAGATGTCCTCCCCCCTGCATGCACTTCCTGCGTCCTCCTCCTCGGGGATTGGATTGTACCAGATGTTGCTGCCGCTCTCCTGCTGCAGCCTACGGGACTCGTCTGAAGCCTGAGCCTTTCCTGAAGACAGTACCCAGGCTCTGCTGCTGCGGTCTAGGCTCTGCAGATAAGCCCGCTGGCCGGACTTAGAGGGGGAAGGAGCATCACTGCTGCCCCCTGCTGGTTTTAAAGCTTCATGCTGGATTGTGGTAGAACTGGCAGAAACACAGGGGTTGTTGGACGTATCCCAGTCCAGACTGGTGCACGTCCTGTCACCACACCGCCCGATCTGCAAACAAAAACTGAGAGTCAAAGTACTACAAAGAAGCTTTAAACACAGGAGGAATAACAAGGACAGCTTGGAATACTGAAGGGGGGTCAAATTAACAGGAATAAAACTGACATCGAAGGACTGATCCAATGAGAAGAAAAGGGGGAGGAGCTAGCACAGCTTCAGGTAGAGAACAGACAGAACGTTTTATCAATGATGTTAAACTGATCAAGATAACTTTTCCATATTTGTACCTTTTCCTGTGCTAGCCTCTGACTCCATCCCTGCCCAGATGCATCCTGGGATATCTCTGATGGTCTCTCTCGGTTAAGGGTTCTGGGGGCGGGGCTTGAAGTTAGGTAGGCGGGCGGGCCTCCAGAGGTCTGCCTTGCCCACTGCTGTTTCTTAGCAACAGTGATGTGATTACAGGGGGGAGAGGGGGGGTCAGGGTCTGTCGATATTGAGGGGGATGAAGACTTCTGGAGGGCGGAGTCAGGCTTGACTGGAACATCTGCAGGACACACAAACATGCATCTGTTAACAAATACATTTTACACAACTAGGATCAATATTGGAGATGCTTTTGAAAGGTTTACAGACCGATGCAGAGCTGGCTAAACACTGAAGCTTCAGTGTCCACCACATGGTGACCTGTTTGAGCATCCACTCTAGAGAGGGGGGGGGGGGAGACAGCTCTCTCCAATGTTTTGAATTTGGACTGCAGTACCCATTTTAAACACTAGGTGTCAGAGTTGAATATTACTTCTTTAACAAAACGTTATTCTTTCGGCTAAAAATCCCCAGTTAACATGGTTAACATTATGAACAGATTAATGAACATGTGCCCCCGCCCTCATGATTAGAGAACAGACATCTGCCTCGTGATAATTGGTGTCAAATTAATTAACAAATAAAATAAAAACTCTATTAACTTCAGTATGACACATTTTAACGTCCTTGATGAATTATTTAATCATCATTGATCGTCTGTGATCGTATCAGCTGCTTCTGTTAAAGTCCTCACATCCTGAACATCTGTCCTCCAGCTGTGTGTGTGTGATCCTCGTGACACACAGTAGTCAGACTGTGTGACTGAGCTGCATGAATACACCCTCTGTATGTGTGTGTGTGTGTGTGTGTGTGTGTGTGTGTGTGTGTGTGTGTGTGTGTGTGTGTGTGTGTGTGTGTGTGTGTGTGTGTGCTTAAATTAATCTTCCTCTAAATCTGAGTTTATTATTGTTTTTATGCCTGCTGGTAGCTATGGCAACAAGGTAAATATGGAGGTTATCTGGAACCTTCTGGGGACCTCTGCAGCCTTCTTTGGGATGTTTGAAACTTTGATTTTAGACACACACACACACACACACACACACACCCCCGCACGCACGCACACACACACACACACACACACACACACACACACACACACACACACACACACACACACACAGACACAAAAGCCACCCTGAAGAGCTCCCTGACCTTTTCGTGACCTACACTGAACCCTTTCAAGGATATCCAGAATATTTTTAAGGAACCAAGAACACTTTTTAAGGACCATTCCTTTGCAGAAAAAAAAACTTTTTTTCATGATGATACCTTCGAACATTTTTCAAGGTGTCCTTAGTGACCTCTGGTGACCCCTAAGGAAACCTCTTCACCCCCTCCCTCCCCTCCACCACCACCACCACCAGCAGCAGCAGACCCAGCGTCAAGGAAGATCAATTGAAGGTTACACCAAAGTTCCTGGAAACACCCGAAGAACCTTCTGAACATCCAGGTGACCTGCACTGACAGACAGGTGCGTCTCCAGGATTTCTGGGCCCCACGAACAGATCTCACATCGGGCCGCTTCACCACACCAAACCTTCATTATACCAATGACCCCGTATCCAAATTAAGGTCTGCAACATTTTACACCTTCAATTCTTTTTGTTACCACTAATTTCTTTTGCTGTGGCAGCAGTTCGGGAGAGTCTCCATCCGTCTTAAAGGTTGAAGAGACCGGAGCCTCCGAGCCTGCTCCATCAGACTCAAGAACAGCTTCATCCACCAGGCTGTCAGGAATCTGAACTCTCTCCCCTCTCATCCACCTCCACCTCTCCCTTCTGCCACCCACAACTCTGGACCTTAAACCTCCACCACCCATCATGGAGCAGCACTCTCTCTTCCTCTCTCTGTCTCTGTCCTTGTCTCTCTCTCCCTGTCTGTCCCTCTCTCGGTCTCTCTGCCCATGTCACCAGGAAAATCACAATAAGCACCGAACGAACAAATCACAACATTGCCAACAATTTTTTTATGGACCAAAACATTGGCAATAGCACAATGACATTGGCAACGTCTCCTTCAAGGAATAGTTGCCAATGGGGAGGAGGGGGGAGGGGCCGAGGGGTTCAGACGGGTGGGTGTGGGGTCGGGGTAAATAAACAGCTGTGAGTGTGCAGATGTCAATGAGCTCTCTGTGTTTAACACCAAACACACTGCTGTCTATTCACTATTCATTAAACCTAAAACACACACACACACACACACACACACACACACACACACACACACACACACACACACACACACACACACACACACACACAAGGCCAGCTTTATGTGTGTGTGTGTGTGTTCATACAGTCACAGTAGATTCTTTTGATTTAAACTTACAGCATGTCCATCTCCATGGCGACTCTGTCAGCCTAACTGTACAGCGTTATTCTATGTTTTATTTTTAATATGGTGATAACACATTTTGAACACACACACACGCACACACACACACACACACACACACACACACACACACACACACACACACACACACTTTATAATGTGTCTGTGACATTATTGCTGTGAATGCTGCAAAGTTCATACAGGACATTTTTGCTGACTCACTTAGCCTATATGGTAAATGGACTTGAGCTTGTTTAGTTCTTTTCTAGTCTTCTGACGAATCAAAGCACTTTTACACCGCAGGTCGAGTGCAGAACAACATACTGGAGAACAGAAAACATAATGCAGCTGTTTAATTACGTGTACGGAGATCGTGGCGGTCTTGTGTATACACTCTATGCAGCTTGCAGCAGTCACAGTATAGAAACGTCACTCCCCCTCCCATTGGCTCGAGGTGAATTCTCCAGAGAATTTCCTGCTGCGTTCTCACATCAGCCCACTCGGACTTGCTGCCGAAAAAATACTAGGGGTCTGGCAGGAGAAACTCCGGGTGAAGTACGAGCGAAAAATGTGGCTGTTTGCGTTCACACATTTAGCTCCTCCGGCAAATATCTGGAGTTTTTAAGGAGAATTCTGCAAGTGTGAAAGCACTATAAAAGTTTAATTTTCAGACATGACTCGCTCTCCCGTTTACTGGCAGTGACTTCATTGCTGTCTTATAACTAAAACGTGCAGCTTAACGTCGGACGAGGATCAAAAATAACGGTAAATAACGGCATGAATTTCAGCGTTGACTAATATTATACTGAGAGTATTTTCACAAAACCATTAAAAAGACTCAGACTCTAAGCAGTGTCTACACAGATCATAGATTTCAGTGAAAATGCCCCAAATATGAACATTTTTGTGTTCCAGTGTTGGGCGGTCGTGCTGGTCGCTCGTCACGTCCATCTGAGAGAAGTCAAACACAACTTTTTTCCGCTCGCAAAAATCTTTTTATCTGTAGGGGGCTACAAAATATGGTTCTTTTAAAAAAAAACTACATTCTATAAAAACTACATTTCCCATAATCATTTGTTTCCTGGGAGTTTAATCTTCCTGTTTACTCAGCCCATGTGTTTTCATTTTGATTGAGTGATGTCACCGAGGCCAATCAGTCTCCTGGGAAAGCTGTATTCTAAGCCAATCAGAGACCACTTTGTTTTGGGGGGCAGGTACAACCAGGAAGAGAGACGTTGCGCGGCACCTGTCGAAGGAGACGAGCCGGACGAGCGGTGAGGGAAACAACCGGTGGACACTCCGAGCAGGGAAACACTGGCGTAACATGTACTCTGTGAAGGTATTGGCTACAATATTATTTTGAAGTTAAACGCTGTGCGTAAAGTGAAGGACTCGTTTCATTCAGAGAAGTTGAAAGTGAAAGTGTAGACGGCCTGAGTAAGTGTAAGTTTGGAACAGGGATGCACGATATCAGATCAGAGAATTTATCAGCGATATTTGGAATATTTGGTCATTTGTAATTACTCCGATAATTACATTTTAACCAAATATTTTCAAGTACAAATGAACACAGGGGCGAGTCAACTACATGATTATAGCCTACTAGATGTTGTGCCTCATATCTTCAGAGAGTACAAACATTAAAGGTCCAGTCAGTGAGATGTGTAGAGACTGAAATGATAAAGTGAGCTTACTCTATGATCAGACATTAAGGAAACATGCTATGTTGAAGTGCTGGCTTCTCTGACAACAATGCAGCAGCCAGTATGTCCTCCTTCTAACTTTAGATTCTGGTCCTGAATGGTCTGGATTTGTTTGGACCAGAGAAGGTAGGCGGTTTTAAGGCACCCCCACACGGCCGTTTTGGACGCCCCTCGGTTTGCCAGATATGAGAGCAGTTATCAGGTCAAACCAACAGGTGTTGCAGCGATGGAAGCGGGCAAGAGAACTGGTTCAGATAGAAGTGATTGTACCCGACCTAAAAAGCCTCTGCATGTTTCTAATAAGCTCCACGAGCAGAAACGTGCTCAAACTAGGATCAATATTGGAGATGCTTTTGAAAAATGGAGAGAGGTTAGAACGCAGAAAGGTTTACAGACCGATGCAGAGCTGGATAAACACTGAAGCTTCAGTGTCCACCACATGGTGACCTGCGTGATCATCTACTCTAGAGAGGAGGGGGTTGTTTAGGAAATTGGAAAAATTAGGGCTGATTCAGATACCGTTGTTTGTTTCATGACTTCTTTTGGTGTCAGACTCAAACAATGCCGACATTTTCTCTCATGTTTGACGATGAAAACAAGTCAGTCCAGCAGCTGACTTCATCAACCCAATAAAAACCCTCTTCTTGGAATCAGTAGTTAGATGTTCTAGATGTCAACATTATATTGATTCAGCACAACAGATAAACATCGGCTACTGACATCGGTTCATGCCACATTATTTGCTGACATACCGATGTTGAACCGGTGCATCGGTGCATCCGTAGCATCATTACAGGATAACGATCACACAGACTGCAGCTTCCTCATCCAAACATCTTCTCGAAAACACTCGCAGCAGCACTGTGTGTGCTTTTGTGTTGTGTTGTTGACAGACCAACACATGAACTGTATTTTCACTTTAAAGATAAAGTAGTAATAAAAACTAATATGTGAGCAAATACATGAAACTACGCCGAGTCAAACTTGACTCCTCTCAGGACTTTAATCAACGTTTACATCTACACACACTTACTGTAACATTACAGAGAGATAAACCAGAAGTAACACACACACACACACACACACACACACACACACACACACACACACAGGCCTAATGACAGGAAATGGTCAACTGACCCAGTTTGTCCTCAGGAAGCTGAACATTAAACTACATGTGTTAACTACATACACGCACGTACACACACGCACGCACGCACGCACGCACGCACGCACGCACGCACGCACGCACACACACACACACACACACACACACACACACACACAGTATCTCAGTCTGAAGCTTCATCATTGTTGTCTCTCTGGTCCTCACAGTACCATGGGGACCTGAGCACTGAGCTGTGACATCACTGATGACATCATCGTTGTGTAGACTGGCTATGTGTGTGCTCTGAGTGTGTGCGTGTGTG
>CM036554.1:23505166-23520166 GCA_020745685.1 Tautogolabrus adspersus
TACTTAAAATAAAATGAGGTCATCGTTGTTTTATTCACTAACCTCCATGAGGCCCTCCTCATGTGACTGGGCCCCTGAAAGCTTCTCCTTTATCCCCTTTATGGGCGGCCTCGGCTGCAGCATCGGAGAAGAGCCCGAGCCCTTAGTGGGACAATAAAGTCCATCTTGATCTAGATCTTGATTTAAATGACTCGGCCACAGAAACGTTGACTCATGATCCGTTTAAATGAAGAATAAGAAAGCCGTCAGAATGATCGTTTGATTATTTTAATATTTATTATTTTCAGTCTGAGAATAAAACGTCTTTCTAGTTTTCTGTCAGCAGGGACGTTAAAACGTGTTTCTAACGGGTTCATGATTATTCATCTGCGCTTTAAAACGCCGTCCTCAGTTTGTCTTCTGCTCCGTGCCGTGCTCAGGACGCACACACACACACACACACTCACACACACACACACACACACACTTATTTTACTAGAAATGAGAGTTGTAGTACTGTAGTAGTCTTAAATCCACTTTTTTGAAGCTCTCGTCTCAGAATCTAAAGCATTTTTACTCGGTCTTGTCTCGGTCTCGTCCTGCCTTGGTCTTTGTCGTTGTCTTGTGTCGGTCTCAATCCCTAACTGTCTTGGTCTTGTCTCGGAGCTCTCTGGTATGTCCTGGTCTCTGTTACTGTGCGCTTGACAACAACACTATCAGAAATAATGAAACGTGTTCATGAAATCTTTTCTTCCTTACAAACTTTAGTTGTTAAAGAAAAACAGTCACACGTCTTTTTATTCTCACAAAGAGATCCATAAATGTGATTTTCAAATCAAACACAAAGATCTTTTATAAAAAAGAAGACATGCAGTCAGAGGTTTTTATATAAATCAAAGATCCTTTAATAACATTTTAAATCAGAAACAAAAAGAGCTCATTGTGATTTCAGGATGAATCTTAAGATGAGATAAATGAGGAATCATTTTTACACCACTCTCTCTCTCTCTCTGCCTCCTCTTGGTGTCGCTCTTCCCTCGCTCGCCCCTCTCTCTGCTGGGACGGAGGGAATTCCCTGAACTGGGACGACTGGAAATCCCTCTGCAACGCACACACACTGACACACACACACACACACACACATTGAATGTGAAAGTGTTTTTCTGTTTGCAGCTGAAGGTCGACTGCTTTGTTTCCTTTCATTTTATTTTCAGTTTCTGTTTCTCGTCTCTGTTTTTTCTCTGCGAGTCCGACCACAGAAACACGTTCGATGAATCAGAAACACGAGGAGAGAAAAAGAGTTACACACCAACGATAAACAGAGTTAATGAAAGGTGGAGTAAAATAAAACGACAGAAGAGAACAGAAGAGGGACACAAAACGAAGATGATCTGTCAGGTTAAAAGAAAAAACAGATTACAGGACGAAAGAATCAAAGAGTTCAAAATAAGAAGAAGAGAATAAAAAAGAAAGTCAGTAACATGAATCTCTGCTGTTTAATCTGTTTAATCACCGTCCAATGAGATGCAGCCAACACTTTGATTGACAGCTGATTTATTAATGATGTCATCATTCATCTGCTGATTTAAGATTTTTATTTTACAAACAGTTTAAAGTTTGATTATCGTTAAAGTTTTAAACAGATGATCCAGAGACTGAGTCAATTACAGAGTACAAATATACCACCACATGAATGCCGGGTCAGACCCCCAACCCCCCCATCAACCCCCCCATCAACCCCGTCCCTCCTCCTCTTCAGGTCTGAACTTCGATCTCTTCGACGCGAGTGTCCGTCCTTTATCAAAATAAATAAGTACATGAGAAGGAGATGGACGAAAACAGCATCAATAAATCTAAAAATTATAGAAATAAGTCGTAATAATAATAAGATAATTATACAGCTGAGGCAAAAGAGTCGACCCAAAAAAAGACAACTCTCTGACATCATTCCTGTTCAGTCCAATCAGACCTGATCAATCGATAAATCATCGTGATGATTCAGCTTAAATCAGGAAACAGTTTCTTATTAATGAAATCATTTTAAAAGCTGACTGAAGTGATCTGAGATGTTAGATTTGGGGTGTTGATGATGATCGATGTGATTTATTTCTGACGCACTCCAGCCGACTGTTTGACTGGTTTTACTGGTTTTATCAGCTGGGTGTTGTTCAGTCTGAAGGTGAGCGAGCTGTAAAAGAAAGCTCCTCACTGCAGGTGATGAATGTAAAAAAAAAAAAAACTTCTTCACTGTTTCATAAAACTCAGAGAGATGAAACCAGGTGTGGAGGTGTGTTTGAGGTCGTAAAATAAATCAGGACGAATATTTAAACTCAAGTTTGAAAACGAGCCGCGGTTACGGCTCGGAGAAGAGCTGCAGGTGGAGGTGTGAACCCCGACATCATGCAGATAAAGGATAAATAAATACGTAATGTACAGAGGAGGGTTTTATGTGAGGTTTAAATAAATCATCCACGAAGACAGAAACAAATGTTGTCCTTGACGTAAAGTTTAGTCCGCAGTGAATTCTGATTATTTCAAAGTAAAACTGTAAATGTGGAACTCTTGTTTGAGCTTCTGTTCACCAGACTGAAAGTTTACACTCAGAGGAAGTGATGATCAGTCTGTGATGAGTTCTGTCAGGTGGGATGAAGGTTGTCTACGTATAAATAAACCAAACGTGCGTGATTATGAACACTGTTAACTCTGGAGTTCCTCAGGGCTCGGTACTCGGCCTGCTGCATTTTAACGTCTACGTGAATTATCCAGTTTTAGTTTGATGTCAGTCGGATGAGGTTCAGATTTAAACTTTTAGAATAAAACATGATTCAAATTAAAGTCAATGACATGTTATTATCTGGTGGTATATATGACAGGATGAGACCTGCCTGATTCCTGCTGGTTCAGAGTCAGAGCAGAGAGCTTCTGAGATCTCTGTCGTCACTGTCAGTAAGAGTTTAAAGACATTTCTGTACTATAGACTTTACCTTACAACATTTCAGCTCCTGGTGTTTTCTGTCGGCTGTTTCTCTGATTTTTAAAAAACTGTCCGTATTTCTTCACATTTTCTGGAAGCTTACGTACGGACCATAGTTGCAATACCACCTGGAATCTTTGGGGGCAATGTGTAGCAGTGTAGCTAACAGTTCAAGCCAGAACAGCAAAACACAGCAAAGAAAAATCCCCTGGAAATTCATGGAACTTTTTAAGGGAAGGACTGTGGGCATAGGGACATAAAAAAAAAATCAACAGAACAGCTGGGCGGAGATTGGACAGGAACTCAATGTCAGTTGGACAGCAGAAAGCAGAAGTGGAGGTCTGTGTGAGACCACGCCCCCTAGTGGATGCATTGTTTAACGTCAATTAAATCATAAAGGATGAGAAACTAAATGGGAAGTGACTGTTGTATTGTCTAAAAGTTGTGTATCTATTTTCATACATAAAGGAAGCAGAATTGAGCCTTTACTCAGTTAACATTTTTTAGATATAACAGAGTGTATCCTCTGCATATAAAGTAGTGTATCGTCTGAATATATAGCGGTGTATCGTCTGCATATAAAGCGGTGTATCGTCTGCATATAAAGTAGTGTATCGTCTGCATATATAGCGGTGTATCGTCTGCATATAAAGTAGTGTATCGTCTGCATATAAAGTAGTGTATCGTCTGCATATATAGCGGTGTATCGTCTGCATATAAAGTAGTGTATCGTCTGCATATATAGCGGTGTATCGTCTGCATATAAAGTAGTGTATCGTCTGCATATAAAGTAGTGTATCGTCTGCATATATAGCGGTGTATCGTCTGCATATAAAGTAGTGTATCGACTGCATATATAGCGGTGTATCGTCTGCATATAAAGTAGTGTATCGTCTGCATATATAGCGGTGTATCGTCTGCATATAAAGCAGTGTATCGTCTGCATATAAAGCGGTGTATCGTCTGCATATAAAGTAGTGTATCGACTGCATATATAGCGGTGTATCGTCTGCATATAAAGCAGTGTATCGTCTGCATATAAAGCGGTGTATCGTCTGCATATAAAGTAGTGTATCGACTGCATATATAGCGGTGTATCGTCTGCATATAAAGCAGTATATCGTCTGCATATAAAGCGGTGTATCGTCTGCATATAAAGTAGTGTATCGTCTGCATATAAAGCGGTGTATCGTCTGCATATAAAGTAGTGTATCGTCTGCATATATAGCGGTGTATCGTCTGCATATAAAGCGGTGTATCGTCTGCATATAAAGTAGTGTATCGTCTGCATATAAAGTAGTGTATCGACTGCATATATAGCGGTGTATCGTCTGCATATAAAGTAGTGTATCGTCTGCATATATAGCGGTGTATCGTCTGCATATAAAGCGGTGTATCGTCTGCATATAAAGTAGTGTATCGACTGCATATATAGCGGTGTATCGTCTGCATATAAAGTAGTGTATCGACTGCATATATAGCGGTGTATCG
Organism: Tautogolabrus adspersus; assembly: GCA_020745685.1. NCBI lineage: Eukaryota > Metazoa > Chordata > Actinopteri > Labriformes > Labridae > Tautogolabrus > Tautogolabrus adspersus. The sequence goes on from CM036554.1 coordinate 23,509,611, forward strand.
TCTGCATATAAAGTAGTGTATCGTCTGCATATATAGCGGTGTATCGTCTGCATATAAAGCGGTGTATCGTCTGCATATAAAGTAGTGTATCGTCTGCATATATAGCGGTGTATCGTCTGCATATAAAGTAGTGTATCGTCTGCATATATAGCGGTGTATCGTCTGCATATAAAGCGGTGTATCGTCTGCATATAAAGTAGTGTATCGACTGCATATATAGCGGTGTATCGTCTGCATATAAAGTAGTGTATCGTCTGCATATATAGCGGTGTATCGTCTGCATATAAAGCAGTGTATCGTCTGCATATAAAGCGGTGTATCCTCTGCATACAAAGCGGTGTATCCTCTGCATATATAGCGGTGTATCGTCTGCATATATAGCGGTGTATCCTCTGCATATATAGTGGTGTATCCTCTGCATATATAGCGGTGTATCCTTTGCATATATAGCGGTGTATCCTCTGCATATAAAGCGGTGTATCCTCTGCATATATAGCGGTGTATCCTCTGCATATATAGCGTTGTATCCTCTGCATATAATGCGGTGTATCCTCTGCATATATAGCGGTGTATCCTCTGCATATATAGCGCTGTATCCTCTGCATATAAAGCGGTGTATCCTCTGCATATATAGCGGTGTATCCTCTGCATATATAGCGGTGTATCCTCTGCATATATAGCGGTGTATCCTCTGCATATATAGCAGTGTATCCTCTGCATATAAAGCGGTGTATCCTCTGCATACAAAGCAGTGTATCCTCTGCATATATAGCGGTGTATCCTCTGCATATATAGCAGTGTATCCTCTGCATATATAGCGGTGTATCCTCTGCATATATAGCGGTGTATCCTCTGCATATATAGCGGTGTATCCTCTGCATATATAGCAGTGTGTCGTCTGCATATAAAGCGGTGTATCGTCTGCATATAAAGTAGTGTATCGTCTGCATATATAGCGGTGTATCGTCTGCATATATAGCGGTGTATCCTCTGCATATATAGCGGTGTATCCTCTGCATATAAAGCAGTGTATCCTCTGCGTATATAGCGGTGTATCCTCTGCATATATAGCAGTGTATCCTCTGCATATATAGCGGTGTATCCTCTGCATATAAAGCGGTGTATCCTCTGCGTATATAGCGGTGTATCCTCTGCATATATAGTGTATCCTCTGCATATATAGCGGTGTATCCTCTGCATACTGCCTGATAATGAGTTGAAAAGAGTCAACCTCAGGATGTCCAGTAATGGTAATCAGGTGAAGGGGCTGGTGTGCTGCAGGTGAAAACTTTTTCTACGTTAAAAAGTTTAAATATTTCACTCCTCTAACCCGAGCTCCTGCTTCCTATTGGCCGACAGATTACAGGTGAGTGATGTCACCAGGCGCTCTGTAGTTTAAACTGTTTCTGTGTTTAATGAAGGTTTGAGATCAGCCGGGGTCTGATGTTTGATTCATGTTCCTGCCGTTTTATTCCGACACTGTGATGATCTTTCACACACACACACACACACACACACACACACACACACACACACACACACACACACAAAGAGCGACATACTGACTGTGTAACGCCGTCTTAGTTTAAACTGAATGAATTTGTGTTTTTCACCGAGTCAGCCGCGCGTATGTGTGTGTGTGTGTGTGTGTGTGTGTGTGTGTGTGTGTGTGTGTGTGTGTTTGACAGCTGGCCCATCTGACTTTGCCATGACATCTGGGAAACCCGCCGGTGTGCCGCCGCGAACGCTGGTTGATGTCGCTATTTAAATGCAAATGTGTGAGAGTGTCTGTGTGTGTGTGTGTGTGTGTGTGTGTGTGTGTGTGTGTGTGAGAGAGAGAGTGTGTGTGAGTGTGTTTGTGTGTGTGTGTGTGAAGTGCTCACATCGTCTCACACGCACACAAAAGGAAACACTTCACACACAATAAAGACGAGGAGGGTTTAACGTTCTCCCTCTGCTGTTTGACTCGTCTGAAGAACTGCAGAAAAAAAAACAATTAAAACCTAATAATTAATCATTTATATTTAAATATTTAAATATTGTCTCTTTAAAAAATAATAATCTCAACAAAAATATTTGTATTTAATCATTTAAAGTCCTCATGAAGATTTATTTTTTCAACACTGGAAAAACTTTACTCAAAAATGCAAAATGAATTAACGAGACAGAATCAATAAAACAAACAAATAATTCAAACGTGTCGCTTTAAGAGATTTTGTAAAATTTTCATAGTTTAAAAAAACATTTCTCCTAAAGGCCTTTAGCTTTATGAACTCATGTGTTTTCAGAAATTAAAAATGTCTTTAAAAACATTAAGAAAACAGAAACATCTCTGAGAAACTGAGTCTTCAATTCATTTATTAATTAGGGACAAAACGCAATTTGATGCTGGAGACCGATGAGCTGCAGAGAGTTTACAGCTGTTTCTAATTTCCCTCTCGTGTCCCTCGTTGGGCCTTTGGGTGAACAAACGGCGTGAAAATGTGAAACACTCGATCACAGAAAACCACAAAACACACTTCATGAGGACTCTGACGTTCCTCTCAGCGTCCGTCACACACGGCCGTACCCCAGACTCAGGTCACGTTCCCCCGTCACCGACCCCCTGAATCAATAAGTAAAATAAAAACTGTTATCCTGTCATACTTCTTTTTTATATTTATTGCTTAATTTTGTCTCTTTATCTGATCGTCACGTGTGGCATATATTTAGACAGGAGTGAAAACCTGACGATGTCGAGGTCAAACATTTTAGAAACACACGACTTCTGACGGCGGTTGTGTTTGATTTAAATGTGTCGCTTAATTAAATTCATGTTTCTTTCTGTAATAGTCGCTGATTTGACGTGTTGACACTGTCTCGTGTTTTCTGTGTTTTCCGTCATTATTTCACACAGCGTTACATTTCTTCTCCGAGTCTCTGAAGGAGAGTTATTCGTTCTTCATCACTGCCTGAATTCAAACTCATCTCAGATTTAAGATGATTACTAAAAAAGGTGAAAGCAAACCAGAAGAGCTGCTGCACGCACTTTTAAAATGTGTCTTAAATCTGTAGTTTGAATCGCTTTAGAGTATTGCCCAGCGGAGATATTCAAGTGTTGCAGCAGTAAAGAGACAAGAAGAAGAGCGTGAGTCAAATCAAATCTGAATAGATTGAAGTCAATTAAAAATACTTTGCATGTACAACTGTTGTCTAGTAAACGTAAAGTTTACTATACACTCATCAGTGCTGGACGAACCTGAGGAAGCTACAGGTCAAACGTGCACACCTGAGAACGTGTTCAGGATGAGCCATGTTTCCTGTCGGCCGTTTAGATTCACATGTTGAAAATATCTGTTTCATGTTCTCAAAGAAAAGACGTCACAGAGGAAACTGTTTCTGCTCCTTCAGTTCTTTCAACACTTTCCTCGTCTCCATGTTTTATAGGAATGTTTTATTTTATGAAGCAGAACACACACACACACACACACACACACCTTGTTGTCTGTAAACTGTTTGTTAATGGTGTCATGTTCATTACGACGTGTTTTGTCCTCTTTGCCAGGTCACGTCGTGATGGAGATCTTGATCTCAAAGGGTTAATGATCCGGGTCAATAAAGGTTAAATAAAAACACCTTTAGATTAAATCTTTATCCGCCTTCTTCAGCTCAGACGTGAGTTTTCTTTATCTGTTAATAAAAAACTTTTGTCTAATTTTTATCGTTAATTTTAATTTGTGAAGGACGAGTTTGAATTTCTTTCTTCTTTAGTTTAAAAAAGACAAATAAACGACGTGTGTTTAATTAAATTGATATTTAAAATAGTTTTCAGTGTGAGGATGAAAAAATGTTTGTCAAATAAAAACAGAAAACGGATTAAATGATTTGAATGAAGAGTTTTTACAGCATTCACAGAAATATTATCGGGATGAGGAGGAGAGGGGTGTGTGTGTGTGTGGGGGGGGGGGGGGGGTTGGAGGTATGAGTGCGAGGGGGGTGGGGGAGGAGAAGGTTGTGTCGGGGGACCCCCCACACCCCCTCACCCTCACACTCCCCCTTCGCAGGTCAGGGATTTGTCCCGAAAGAACGGAGCCTCATTTGGAAACCAGATTGCCATCTCCTCCCCCCCCCCCCCCCGCCCCCCCCTCCCCCCCCCCCCCCCCCCCCCCCCTGCTCAGTTATTCGTCCGTTTAAAAAGAAGTCTGAGCTTTTTATTAAAGACAGAAACCTGCAGGATGATCCTTTAAATCATTTTGTTATCATGATTATGAAGTGATTTTTATTTTTAATTGAAATAAAAAGAATAAAATAAACTCACTACATCGTCCTCTTCTCCTCTTCTTCTTCTCTTCTTCTCCTCCTTCGTTTTTCCACTTTGCCTCTCCTCTCTTATTCGTCTTTTTCCTCTGTTTCTCTCCTCTTAGTTTGAAATCTGTCGAACAACCGATTGTTTCCTCCTCTCTCCGTTTTTCTCTCCTTCCTTTTCATCCTCTTCACTTTTTCATTCGCCCTGCCTTGTCCCTCTGAGCGTCGTCCTATAATAAAATCTTCGTCTTCTCTTTTCTCCTCCTCTTCTCAGAATATTTGTCTGTGTCTGAAAACATAAATCTTCCCATCTCGTAATTTCTTCCTCTTTCAGTTTGATCAGATTTTCTCTCTTCTTCTTCCTCCTCCTCCTTCGTCTTCTTCTTCTCTCCTCTTTCTTTTCCTTCCTCCTCTCGTCATTTTTCTCCTCCTCTGTCCGGACTCGGTCCACCCCTCAGAGCCTCAGAGGCCTTTCGCCCCCTGAAGACCGAAGCTTTTACTCTGAAAGCCTGTCTCACGCTCACGTCTGTGGCTCTAAAATCTTTCAGGATGAAAATGTTGTTCAGAGATCTGAAGGTTCATGAACACAGAAACACATTTTATGTCTTTGAGATCACATTTTTTTTTCCAAAGAATAAAACGTCTGCAATGAATTCAGATTATTTCAAACTAAAACTGTAAATCTGGATCTTGTTTGAGCAGCAGACTGAACGTTTACACTCGGAGGATGTGACGATCAGTCTGCGATGAGTTCTGTCAAGTGGGATGAAGGTTGTTTACCTGTAAATAAACGTAACAACGTGTGAGTGTGTGTGATTATAAACACTGTTAACTTTGGTGTTCCTCAGGACTCAGTGCTCGGCCCACTGCTTTTTAACATCTACAGGATTTATGGTCTCACGTAAACCTCTACGCTGATGATACACCGCTGTATCCTCACACACAAACACACACACCAAACACGCACTTTTATCCCAGTGTTGTGAAACGAGAAACGAAATGATTAAATCCTGAAAGTAAACCAGCTGCTGAGAGCAGAAAGAGACGAAACCAGTGAAACCAGTTCATGAGAGAGAGAGTTAATGACTGCACAAGGACTCTCTCTCTCTCTGGTTGGTTGGTGCGGGCGCCCGCCTCCTCCCCCTACTCCCCTCCTCCCTCTCAATGCCTTCATCTCTCTCTCTCTCTCTCTCTGTTTCTTCCTCTCTCTCCTCACACACTCTCACTCTCTTACCTCTCTTGTCCTTTTATGGTCAGGCCCCACCCCCCCGTGATGTCGTCAGCGGCTCAGAGGAAGACCCGTGGGGTTTTTGGGTTTTGGCGTCCAGTCCTGTGGGGCCGCAGGGCTGAGAGTTTCTCCTCCGCTTCTCATCCCTCCATCACGGCCTCCTCTCCTCCTCCTCTTCCTCTCTTTGGGGAAAAGAAAAAAGACACTTTGCTCGCGCTCGATTCGCCGTGCGGACCCGGCTCTGTTCTTCCCCTCGCTTTCTCGTCCTCTGAGGATTTTATTTTTCCTTTTTTCTCTCCTCCTCCTTCCTTCCTTCGCGCCGGGTTTCAACATGACCGAAAGAAGGAGAAGTTTTTAAAATTCCTGAAATCCTGAAAATAAACTTAAAGACAGGAAATCTTTTCAGTCATTCTTTCAGAGTAAAAGTTGAATTAAATCTGTGAAAGAGACAAAAAGTTGTGCAGTAAAATAAAACTCTTTTTTTTCACTTCCTCCTGCTGCACTTATCTTTCATTTTTCTTCTTCTCCTTCTCCTTTTTTTCCCGTCGTCCTCCTCTCTCTCTCCGTCCTCGCCGGCTGGTTTGGGACTTCGAGGCGTTTCCATGTTGAAGAATTCGACTGAACACGAGCTCGAGCTGTAGAGCTGCTTCTCTTTCTGCCGGACTTTTCTTTTCCCTGCTGATTTTTCTTCTTCTTCTTCTTGAGTTTTTCCTCCTTGTGTCGTTTTGTCGACGTGGTCGTGCCGTAGCGTCGGCGGTTGGAGCGTCGGGGCCCCGGAGATGTTCGGGATCCAGGACCAACTGCCCCGCGGGGCCACGGCCAGCATGAAGGAGGAGCCGCTGGCTGTTCGCTCCTGGATGCATTCGGCCGGCGTGGTGGACGCCAACACAGCCGCTCAAAGGTAAACTCACACTGCCGCCCCAGAGGGATTCTGGGAGCTGTAGTCCCCACGGACAAACAGCCGCTCAGCCGGTGTGTTCAGATCTGACAGAGACGGCTTTAAATTAAAATATTTCGGAGCTGATCTCTGCAGACGTTTCAGAATTTTAAATGAGAACAAATTTTAAAATCATTGTTTTTTACTTTTCAAATCATTTTTCTGACAGTTTTTGATTTTCTGTGAGGACTTACTTTAATTAGAATTTAATGAAATAAAAAAAATAAAATCTTTTAAAATGCTTTAGGGAAAAAATGACATTTTTAGAAAAGGATAAAAAATATTTTTAGGTGTTTCTGGAGTCTAAACATGAAATAGAAAATTCTCAGATTTAATTTTAAAGTCTTTATCGTGACGTTTCTTCAGATCATCTCCGAGGGGCCGGCATCTCCGGGACGTCTACAGACCGAGAAAAAAAACCTTCTTTTTTTATTATTAATGTTTGCATTTTCAGCCGCAGACGTTCAAGTCGAATCCCACCTTCAGAAACATTTACCCTCATCATTCCTCTCTCTTATTTTATCACAGATGTCTGCGCTGCTGAAGGTCAGAAATAAAATAAAGAATCACAGTCTGACCCCGAGGCGAGAATCTCAAAGATGGATGAAAGTTCAGACTCTGTTTGGAAAAGAACCAAATCATCTTCCAGTTCCTGAGTTTCTGCTGCTGAGATTTAAAATCATGTTTGATCATTTAGATTATTGAAATGTGTTTGTTAGAGTCAGGAGGATTTATTCCAGACGTTAAAAATCAAAATGTGTTATAAAAAGTGTCCTGCAGACGTTCAGTCGGAGAAGCTTAAATCACACGCTAACATCTGTCACATCTGGAATTTAAGAACAATTTAACATCTTCATTCAAACCTGAAAAATCAAACGTGTGAGTGTGTGAGCACGGAGACGCTCCGAGCTGCAGGAGGAAAATCCTTCATGAGACATGTTTCACATTTAAACAGTAATCAAAGTGTTTTTAAATCCCGTGTCTCTGTTTAATCACGACGTTATTTACGTGATAATATTTGTTTTATATAAACTCAAACTGAATATTTCTTAAAAACAACACAGATGATTTAAGGAGAATCATTTTTAGCTGTCAGAACATTTGAAGAGATTCACACGTTTTTATTATATTCTAAATAACAATTTTATTCAAAGAGCACCTTAAAAAAATCAGATGTTCACAAAGTGCTCTGACGAAGCAGCAAAGACGGGAAGTCAGGACGACATCAGAATAAACATCAACAGTCGGGACGAACGGAGAGACGTCTGCAGAAGAATCAGATTCTCCAGGACGATTTATTCATATTTTAAAAGTGGAAATAAAAAACAGACGTTACAAACAAATCAAACATTAAGAGCGCACTTTCTGTAGGAGCTCGATTTGGTTTTTTTAAACTGGTCTACTGGGGCGGCAGAAGCTCAGTCTGCAGGGACCTTAGGAACAAGAGGGTCACCGGTTTAAGTTAAGAGGTGCCAGTTCACCTCCTGAGCACTGCCGAGGTGCTCTTGAGCAAGGCCCCCCCCCCCCCTCCACCAGCTCAGGAGCGCTCGCTGTGTGCAGCCCCCTCACTCTGACATCTCTCCATCAGAGCATGTCCACAGGATCCTGTTTGTGCATGTGTGTGTGTGTGTGTGTGTAGCATGTCCTACCCCCCTTTTTTCTTTTACGCTTTTTAAGTTTATCCGAGGTTAACCCGAGCTTCACAGATAATTAGCTCAGTAACAATCCCTCCAATAATTAGAGATTTTGAACGACAAGTTCTGGAGTGAGAATCTGAAACGCTCGGACTACAAAAAACGTTTGACTTCACTGAGAAGATCCTGATACTGAACAAAAATATCAAACAGCACGCACGTCTGAAAACTTAAGTCCTGAGTGCAGAACCAAAAACATCCAAAGAAAGAAAAAGACGAAGTCCGCACACCAGAAGCTGCTCCAATGAAGTTTAATGGAAACATCACCACATGTAGCATTTCAGGCCTTCAGCCTTCATCAGACATAAAGATCCTGATATGTGTGTACTACACTGAAGGCAAGGCAGGTTTATTTCTGTCGCACATTTCTGCAACAAGACGATTCAAAGTGCTGCACACACGACCTCAGAAGCAAAGAGGAAACAGAAACATTTAAAAATCACTCCAACAAACCACGGAGACGATTAAATCTGAACGTATGTTCAAATACATAAAGAGATCAAATACGAGAATGCCTAGAATTTGTTAGAATAATTCCTTAAAATTAAATTAATTGAAATAAAAGCAGTTAAAACAGAAGCTCAAATATCAAAAGAGTTCAATAAAAAAGTGGAAAACTTAAAGTTTAAAATCTCATAAATACATTTAAATGGTTGAATGAGAGGCCGCTGTGAACAGGGTGAGTTTCAGCAGATCTGCAGTTTTTTCTGGGAGTTTTGTTCCAGATATACAGAGCGTAGAAACTGAACGCTGCTTCTCTGTGTTTGCTTCTGACTCTGGGGACGGAGAGCAGACCGGTCCCCAGACCACCTGAGCGGCCCCCTGGTTCTAAACGAGGCTGCAGAAGCATCATGAGACCCTCATTTTTTAAATGTCTGCACCCTTACAGTGACTCACATCGCGTTTACAGCAACAACCAGGAAGTGTTTTGCGTCTACATTTGGCACAAGTGTTGTCAATGCGTATTATTATATGACTCAAAATGTTTCTTATTCTCCGGTTTTCTGGGATTGGGGGGGGTCCGGACCAGTGTTGTAGTTCTGGGTATACGCAGGTATAAACATTTCTTCACCTCCTCTAATTCACACCAATGACTGATTGACAATATTCATAACTATGCTGCAAGTTTTAGGATGATACGATACACTTTATTATCCCCTCGAGGAAAGAAGCGTTGGACATTCAGCTTCTTCCACTCGAATCAATCAATTCAAAAAAACAGCGTGAGTCCGGGTCGCTTGCTGTGCAGCGCCGCCTGGTGTCCACTTAAAAAGTTAAAGTTTAAATCCAAAGAATCAGAATCAAATCTGATGATCTTAAAGAGTCTCGGCTCGAAGACTAACCTGCACACGAGAAAATGACTCCCTGATTTTTGAGAAATAAACGTTTAATTTTGATCATTTAAATCGGTTTATTTTCTCAATCTTTGTGTTTGTGCGTGAGAAGCGTCACTCCGACTGTCTTTGAGTGAAACATATAAAACCAGATATTACATGCATCATATCTGTTGAGTCTTAATGACAGAATATAAAGACACACAGATAACGTGGCGAGATCTCTGCACGGCGCTCAGTCGATGTTTGCAGCCGAGGTCAGAGCTGCAGCTTGACTCCGGCTCCATGAATATTTACGAACATGTTTCAGTGAATTTAAAGTGAATTGGATATTTTCTTAATATTCCCCGAAGTTAACATGTTGTTGTTAACATGATTCATTCATGTGGAGGTCAGAGCCCGAAGCTGCGTGTCACACTTTATGAATATTTCACACGAACATTTCACCTTTAATTATCATTTACTGTATCTAGTCGAGACGAGCTCTCACTCTGTGATTTATTTAAAAAACATACGCAGAGATTTATTTCAGTTTGTAGAGTTTATTTCCTCCCACAGACGAGAAATCTTTGTTTTTATTTTATCTTAAATGTGTTTAAGCGTCTGAATGATCACGTGTGAGTAGAAAAGGAGCGCTTAATTTATCCTCCAGCTCCTCTCAGATTAAAGATCACTTTCAGTAACACGAAGAATTCGATCAGTTTCAATATTTTCTACAAACGTTTTTAAAATCTGTGAAATGATCACGAACATGTTTCTGTCTGACGGAGGAGGAAACCTTCACAGAGACGTAGAAACAGTTTGTTTCAGTTTTCAGTCACATTTTGAATGCTGCAAACTTCACGTCAGTCGAGTCTTTAAACCGACTGTTTTTAATATTTTATTTTATTTCACATTTGATTTATAATTGATTCATTTTATTCAGAGATGTTTTCTGAAACTGTAAACTTTCACTTTTTTCAAATGGTTAATCATCACCTGTCTCTCTCTCTCTCCCTCCACCTGTCTGTCTCTCTGCACCTATCTTTCTTTCTCTTACCCGGCCGTCTGTCTGTCCTCTTGTCTCACTTTGTCCAACT
>CM036554.1:23525166-23527666 GCA_020745685.1 Tautogolabrus adspersus
ATGGACGGCTGGATGGATGGACGGCTGGATGGATGATGGATGGATGGATGGATGGATGGACGGCTGGATGGATGATGGATGGATGGATGGATGATGGATGGATGATGGATGGACGGCTGGATGGATGGACGGCTGGATGGATGGACGGCTGGATGGATGGACGGCTGGATGGATGATGGATGGATGGATGGATGGATGGACGGCTGGATGGATGATGGATGGACGGCTGGATGGATGATGGATGGATGGATGATGGATGGACGGCTGGATGGATGGACGGCTGGATGGATGGACGGCTGGATGGATGATGGATGGATGGATGGATGGATGGACGGCTGGATGGATGATGGATGGATGGATGGATGATGGATGGATGATGGATGGATGGATGGATGATGGATGGATGATGGATGGACGGCTGGATGGATGATGGATGGATGGATGCTGCAGTATTTATAAAGAGGAGTGTTGATATTACAGCATTTCTTCTTTTCTTCTCCTGCAGAAATGCATGATGGGAAGGCATCCAGTGAACAGGAAACATGTCAGGGTCACACACACACACACACACACACACACACACACACACACACACACACACACAGAAGAACATACACCTCTTAAATATAAATCAGTTCTCACATAACGAACAACAGAACAGAAAACAGCTGAGAATGAAGAACAAACATCAACACTAAGGTTGTTTAGAGAAATGACAGAAACTGGGAAGAGTGAGAGTGGGGAACAACATGCGGGAAAGTAGCCATAGGTTGGATTCGAACCTTGGCTGTCTGCTGGGAGGACCCTGGCGTCCCTACAATGGACACAATGGAGTAATGGATAGATGACGGATGGAAAAATGGATGGATGGATGATAGATGATGATCGTCGAATGGATGGATGGATGATAGATTGATAGATGGATTCCTAAATGGATGGATGGTTGAATGGATGGATGGATGCAGGATGGATGGATGGATGGATGGATGGATGGATGAATGGATGGTTGGATGGATGGATGGATGGATGGATGGATGGATGGATGGATGGATGGATGGATGGATGCAGGATGGATGCAGGATGGTTGAATGGATGGATGGTTGAATGGACCGATGGATGCAGGATGGTTGAATGGATGGTTGGATAATGGACTGACAAACTACAAGGCTACCGGCGCCCCTGAGCAAGAACATCAAATGTTTTTGCAACTGGAACTCAAACAGTAGTCTCAGCAGCAAGCTTCCCCGCCCGTAATCCCAACATGCTAAATATGGGGTCAATGGCGTTCTACTGTTTTAGAGCACCGATACCACCAATGCATGTAACGAGAAGTAAAGTGATACCAGATCCAAGTAAAAATGTAACAAAATTAAAACTTGTTTGATACCACGACAAGTCGTAGACACTAAATATTTAGTAAGTTCTTGTTATTCATCACCAACAATTACACAAAAACATTGGCAACATTAGGGTTTGTTTGTTGGACTGCATGAACACACGTACATGTAGTCCAACACTCAAATACCAGTGTTGCCAATTCAATTTTTGATGGACTCATTCCTCTCCTTCACACCTGTCTAACGAAAAAGACTTCAAAAACAGAGATTGTATTGTCTAAAAACACGTGGCGTTAAAAAGTGTCTGAGTATCGGCATTTTGACAAACTATCTGCACACAGGATAACTTTCAATAAGAGCTGTAGGACAGAAGCTGCTCTCAGATTTCACACTTTGGTGTTTTTATCTGGTTTTAATTTGAAGTTTGAGCATTTGGGACTTTTTGTATTTTAAATATAATTCTGCATCATGTGTTCGTGTCACTGCGGGCTGTATGAGAGAAATTAGAGCCTGAATTGAGTTTTTTATCGAGTGTAGGTTAGTGTACTCCTGAAGGGTCCCACCCCTCAGGTTGAGCGTCTCAGGTTCTTTGTTGTGTGTGAAGTCAGGGGGGGGGCGCGATGACGGGACGATCTCCCGCCTGGACGCTGACTGTGAGAACGTTTAAACACCGTGATCTCCAGACTTTGCTCTCGATCGTCTGAACCCGACTACAATGAAGACAATGATGATGATGGTGGACCTCCTCTCATCTCTTCACACTCTGAATACCTGATTCTTTTTTTTAAGGGGGGGGATACTTTCCTGTCTGCGGGGTCTCTGGTGAGTGCAGTGAGGGATTATGGGAGGACTGCGTGCTGTCAATCATTTAGCAGCGTAGGTGTGATTTCCCTTCATGCTGCAGGTCGGCTTTGGATGGAATCTCATTACTGGCCGTGTTTCAGGGTGACTGACAGCAGAATAATGTTTGGGGCCCCCGGGGGCCCCGCACGGCTAAATGTTAAATGTATGAATGCATGGGAGTCAATGGAGAGATGAAGTGTGGATGAATATTTTTTATTGCTGAGAAACAGTCACAGAATGACGAGTGTGACCCTGAACGCACCGCCTGCTGCTGTTTCACCGCTCAGACACAACAGAACACAACGACACACAACGACACA
>CM036554.1:23532666-23550166 GCA_020745685.1 Tautogolabrus adspersus
TTAGTCTTTACTTACTCATATTTTTATATTTAAAGGTGGAGACCAACTTCCTCTGTTTGTATTTCTGCTGCAAGATTAAAACAATTCTTATATATTTTGTGATAAGGCTTTCATGATGCAATAGGGTTCAACAGTGTGATACAGGGAGTAATAATCCTGTTAATAATCTCCATAGTGGATTTGACTATTAGCCATGATGTCATAACCATCACAGGTAGACTGACCACGAGCTACCTGAGTGTGAAACGATGGTTTATGCTCCTAGGAGACACAAGTTCGTACGATATCAGCCTTGTTTTAAGAACAATACGGTTTATTCACGATATCAGGGAAAAGAACTGCACTACCCACAATCCTAGAGAGTCACAGCGATGTCTCTGATTGGTGGAGCTCGCTGTTACAACACCATGGCAGTGTTTCCCGCCCCTTTGGCGCAGAGTGCAAACAGATAGTTACGCTAGCAGGCTGGCTAGTTTTTTAGCTTACACTAAATGTATTAATAACCTTGTCATGGAGGTGAATATAGTTTATATTTTCAACAACACAAACTACAACATATTACAACACTTGTATTAACAACGACTAAAGTTACATGTAAGAAGAAGATGTATCATTCGCAAAGGATTGTGGGAGGTTTGGTTCCTTGACTCTGTAAGAAAATTGTATAAACGGTCTTGTATCTTTTCTCCATTTTTTAACGCTGTTTTGGGGTCGAATCAAATGCTTTATAGTCACGAGTATTGAGGTAGCTGGTTGTCATGGTTACAGGCTTCAATCTCTTGATATAAGGATTTTATGAAATGTCAATGGAGGAATTGAACGGGGGAATTTACTACTAGAACCAGAGACACGGTCACTGTTGAGCTCTATCAAGGGAGGCTCTAACTGTGTCCAGGTGCATCATGGGATATGTAGGAATAAAGTAAATATCAAAACAATACCAAAAACTAACAACACAGGTCAGATCAGACCTGAGATCAGCTGTTACACATCGTGTGTGTGTGTGTGTGTGTGTGTGTGTGTGTGTGTGTGTGTGTGTGTGTGTGTGTGTGTGTGTGTGTGTGTGTGTGTGTGTGTGTGTGTGGGTGTGTGTGTGTGTGTGTGTGTGTGTGTGTGTGAATCATAATAGCTGTTAATTAACTCCATGTTCAAACTATCTGCAGATTCTAATTAGCAGAACACCTGTCTAGTGTTTGGTGTTAATGAGAGAGACAGGCCCAAACAAATCACACACACACACACACACACACACACACACACACACACACACACACACACACACACACACACACACACACACACACACACACACACTCTGAGTTACAGCTAATATGCACTCTTTAATATTTGTTTATCACACTTCGTATCGTTGTCAGAATACAGAACGATGTTCAGGCTCAGACTCTGTCCGTGGTGCTGAACTGTGTTGGAGTATTGCTGATGAATCTGTGTGTGTTATTATTATCAGGTTCTGTTTCTAATTACGCCGCTCGTTAGAGAACATTTTCTAATTAAATCTCAACAACATTAAACAACATGTAGTACACATGCTGAGAGCGTGATTGCAGCATGATGAGAACATTATTAGAACACGCAGTGATGACATGTAAGGGCAGGACAAGAACACGTAGCAAACAGTTTTAAGGACACAAACAAACAAACAAACAAACAAACAGACAGACAAACGCACTTTGTCTTATGATAAACAAAGAACATGAAAAGAAACACGCCAAGGACACCATCAGAACACTTGGAGAACACAGGATGAGGATGGAGGATGACGATGGAGGTTGAGGATGTAGGGTGAGAATGTAGGGTGAGGATGTAGGGTGAGGATGGAGGGTGAGGATGGAGGGTGAGGATGGAGGGTGAGGATGGAGGTTGAGGATGGAGGGTGAGGATGGAGGGTGAGGATGGAGGATGAGGATGTAGGGTGAGGATGGAGGGTGAGGATGGAGGGTGAGGATGGAGGGTGAGGATGGAGGGTGAGGATGGAGGGTGAGGATGGAGGGTGAGGATGGAGGGTGAGGATGTAGGGTGAGGATGTAGGGTGAGGATGGAGGATGAGGATGTAGGGTGAGGATGGAGGGTGAGGATGGAGGGTGAGGATGGAGGATGAGGATGGAGGGTGAGGATGGAGGGTGAGGATGGAGGGTGAGGATGGAGGGTGAGGATGGAGGGTGAGGATGGAGGGTGAGGATGGAGGGTGAGGATGGAGGGTGAGGATGGAGGGTGAGGATGGAGGGTGAGGATGGAGGGTGAGGATGGAGGATGAGGATGGAGGATGAGGATGGAGGTTGAGGATGGAGGGTGAGGATGGAGGGTGAGGATGGAGGGTGAGGATGTAGGGTGAGGATGTAGGGTGAGGATGGAGGATGAGGATGTAGGGTGAGGATGGAGGGTGAGGATGGAGGGTGAGGATGGAGGATGGAGGATGGAGGGTGAGGATGGAGGTTGAGGATGGAGGGTGAGGATGGAGGGTGAGGATGGAGGGTGAGGATGGAGGGTGAGGATGGAGGGTGAGGATGGAGGGTGAGGATGGAGGTTGAGGATGTAGGGTGAGGATGGAGGGTGAGGATGGAGGGTGAGGATGGAGGGTGAGGATGGAGGGTGAGGATGGAGGGTGAGGATGGAGGGTGAGGATGGAGGGTGAGGATGTAGGGTGAGAATGTAGGGTGAGGATATAGGGTGAGGATGGAGGGTGAGGATGGAGGGTGAGGATGGAGGGTGAGGATGGAGGATGAGGATGTAGGGTGAGGATGGAGGGTGAGGATGGAGGGTGAGGATGGAGGGTGAGGATTGAGGGTGAGGATGGAGGGTGAGGATGGAGGGTGAGGATGGAGGGTGAGGATGGAGGGTGAGGATGGAGGATGGAGGGTGAGGATGAGGATGGAGGGTGAGGATGGAGGGTGAGGATGTAGGGTGAGGATGGAGGATGGAGGGTGAGGATGAGGATGGAGGGTGAGGATGGAGGGTGAGGATGGAGGGTGAGGATGAGGATGGAGGGTGAGGATGGAGGGTGAGGATGGAGGGTGAGGATGGAGGGTGAGGATGGAGGATGGAGGATGGAGGGTGAGGATGAGGATGGAGGGTGAGGATGGAGGATGGAGGATGGAGGGTGAGGATGAGGATGGAGGGTGAGGATGGAGGGTGAGGATGGAGGGTGAGGATGGAGGGTGAGGATGGAGGGTGAGGATGGAGGATGAGGATGTAGGGTGAGGATGGAGGGTGAGGGTGGAGGGTGAGGATTGAGGGTGAGGATGGAGGGTGAGGATGTAGGGTGAGGATGGAGGATGAGGATGGAGGGTGAGGATGGAGGGTGAGGATGAGGATGGAGGGTGAGGATGTAGGGTGAGGATGGAGTATATTTCTCCATTTAAAGATTTTTATGATTTTGATTCTGATTAACTGAAACATTTAAACCATCGGATGAAAAACAACATTTTATAAATTTAATAATTTCATTTATCTTTAAGATGTGTAGAGTTTAAAAAAGAGGACAGCAGCTGAAAAGTAAAAAAAAGGGCCCAAAGAGAGCGAAAGAGAGAGAGAGAGAGAGAGAGAGAGAGAGAGAGAGAGAGAGAGAGAGAGAGAGAGAGAGAGAGAGAGAGGGAGTCTGTAAATCAAACACACACTCACACAGTCTCTCTGTGGCAGTACATTATCGTCAGTATAATTCCCGCTCACACTGTGACTACATTTTCTACCTCACAGAGCATATTAACCCCTGCACAGCGTGTGTGTTTGTGTGTCACTGTGTGTGTGCTCAGTGTGTGTGTGTGTGTGTGTGCTCAGTGTGTGTGTGTGTGTGCTTAGTGTGTGTGTGTGTGTGTGCTCAGTGTGTGTGTGTGTGTGCTCAGTGTGTGTGTGTGTGCTCAGAGTGTATGTGTGTGTGTGTGACTTTCATTCCTCCTGGAGATAAATTTGCGATGCGTCCTAATTTCCTGCTCGTAAATATGAGCAGTAATTGACTGTGTGTGTGTGTGTGTGTGTGTGTGTGTCTGTGTGTGTGTGTGTGTGTGTGTGTGTGTGTGTGTGTGTGTGTGTGTGTGTGTGTGTGTGTGTGGCAGGTCTTCCCTGCTTATCACATTACAAATTGAAAGCTTAATCTGTCTAGTGTGTAGATTTACGATCTTGATCGCTCCCTTGCTCTCCTTCAGAGGAGAGAGAGTTACAAAAGGGAAGAGAGGAGGAGATAAGAGAAGAGGTGGGAGGAGACAAGGAGGGAGGAGAGAAGGAGATAAGAGAAGGGAGGATCACAGAGGGAAGAGGAGGTGTAGGAAAACAAAGATGAAGAGGAGAAGTGAAGGAGGTGAAGAGATCAGTTCAGTCTGTGTGTCTGAAGATAAAAAAGAGTAGCCGAGACTGCTGATGGTAAGTGGTTACCACGGCGATAAGACTCTGTGTGTGTTTGTGTGTGTGATCAGAGGTCAGAGGTCATGGTGTTGGAGTGAGGTTATCTTCAGACAAACATCAAAGAGACTTCATCCAATCAGAGAGAAGCTTCACAGACTATAACAATAACAATAATAATAATTATTATTATTATTTGAATAAGCGTGTTTGTGTGATTCCTAACACGCTGCTCTCTTTAAAGAAAAGCTAACAGAACATCTGTTCACTATGTTTCCTTAACGTGCGTGTGTGTGTGTGTGTGTGTGTGTGTGTGTGTGTGTGTGTGTGTGTGTGTGTGTGTGTGTGTGTGTGTGTGTGTGTGTGTGTGTGTGTGTGTGTTTTAGCATGTGTGTTGGCGTCAGCACTTTGTCCTTCTGTAGCTTCATTAGAGACGAGCAGCAAGGCATGCTGGGTAATCAATACTGCAGAGACCCTCAGAGACCAAAAAACTGAGTTTTGTCTTTTTTGTCCTTCTCTCTCTCTTTCTCTATCTCTCTCGCTCTGTGTGTGTGTGTGTGTGTGTGTGTGTGACTGCGTCTGTGTGTGTGTGTGTGACTGCGTCTGTGTGTGCGTGTGTGTGTGTGTGTGTGACTGCGTCTGTGTGTGTGTGTGTGTGACTGCGTCTGTGTGTGTGTGTGTGTGTGTGTGTGTGTGTTTACAACCCATTACCATGGAAACCCCTGTGGTTCTGTAGTACTGCAGATGATGCCTGGCTTCAGACAGACTAGAGTCGTCACAACACCAGATTTTTTAAAACTTTGATTTGATTCTAGTAAAAATCAGACGATGTTGATGGCCGTTTGTTTCCACGGCAACACAAACAGAACTCCTAGCCACCCAATATTGGGTAAAATATTGTTTTTTTTTTATCATCAAAAATTGCAAGAAAACTTCTGCATACTGTCCAAATTGCACAACAACATTGGAAACGTTTTGGTACTGAAATGTTTCCAATGTATTTTTACAAGTCGTTTTTTTTGTGTGACCATCGTTTAAATTGCACAAAAACATTGGAAACATCAGGATTTGCACGTTGCCAATGCAATTAATATTATTAATAAAATATAATAAATTATCTGGAAAGTGGGGAGCAGTGGTAAAGAAATATCACCACCCTCAACATCTAAAAGGCAAAAAATACAGACTGCTGCTGTTTTCTCTGGTTTCTCTGCTGCCCTCACTCTTTGTCTTCATCCCTCTCTCTCTCCCGGGAGATCAGACAAAAGAGAGAGAGAGAGTGTGTGTGTGTGTGTGTGTGTGTGTGTGTGTGTGTGTGTGTGTGTGTGTGTGTGTGTGTGTGTGTGTGTGTGTGTGTGTGTGTGTGTGTGTGTGTGTGTGTGTGAGACAGCGTTCATGGTTACAGCAGTGAGCGTGTCCTGCATATTCTCACTTGATAAACACAAACAGCAGCTGAATGAAGGACTCTGATAATCTGACCTGCAGAGATCTACCTGACAGAAGCTCCAGAACACCAACACACACACACACACACACACACACACAAACACCAACACACACACATAGACACACGAACACCAACACACACACATAGACACTGAACTGTTCTGTGTTAACCAGTCAGTGAGCTCACCATCCTCTCGCTCTCTCTGTAGTGAACTAAAGGTGCACACATGGAGCTCTGTTTCAACACAAACACTAACTGCAAGTTGTGTTATGTCGTCTGTCGTCTGAACGTGTGGAGAAACAGAGCCCAACACTTCCTAACACTACATAGACTTTTCTCTCGAGCACTCAAGGTCATATTATCGGCCTAAAGGAGCAATCTGTAGGATATGTAGTGAATGAAATAACCTTACTATATGATCAGACATTAAGGAAACATGCTGTGTTGAAGTGCTGCTTCTCTGACAACAATGCAGCAGCCAGTATGACCTCCGTTTTGGACGCCTTGGTTTGTCAGATACAATATGGGACCAGTTATCACGGCAAACCAACAGGTGCTGCATCGATGGAAGTGGTTTGAATCCATCCTGTCGTGTGTCTCCACAGATACTCTGAATGTTACTGCGTGATGTCACAGAATCATCTTAATCCTCCTGATCACAAACGGAACCTTTATTTTGTGTGTTTTTGTGTTTTTGTGCACAGGTTCTTCCTGAAGTTCTTCCTGAAGTGTAACCAGAACTGTTTGAAAAACGCCGGAAACCCCCGAGATATGAGGAGGTTCCAGGTAACACACACACACACACACACACACACACACACACACACACACACACACACACAATGATGAATTCATTTCCCCAAAGGGCAGGACATGGCTTCAGAGGACCTGCTGTACCCATAATGCACTGCAGCAGGGCGGCCCCAGGCTTATTGCTTTGCAGATATAATATGAGAGGTCAACGGGGAGCTGTCGCCCTCTCTTCCTGTCTGTGTGAAGAATTCGCTTGTCCCATTGTTAGATTTTCTTACGAGCATCTCGGGCCCTTTTTTTTGTTTCTAATGTCCCAAAATACGATGTTTATCGGGACTTGTGTAACTTATAAAAAGTGCAATTAAATGTTTTGGACTAGAAATGAGATAAATAAACTTCCATCAGGAGAGACGAAATTAAGAATGGACGATTATTTATTTAACAATTTAGGAAATAAATGTGCAAAGTCTTTGGGGACTGGACTCCATCATGATGACTTCATGTACTCAAGGCCGACAGCAGGATAGGATACCCCCCTATGGAGTCTAGACCCTGGTGGGTGTGGTGATACCCCCCTGATGGAGTCTAGACCCTTGTGGGTGTGGTGATACCCCCCTGAGGGAGTCTAGACCCTGGTGGTGGTGGTGATGGAGGTATGCAGGATGTGATGAGGAGTGGGTTTCTGAGGATGTATCTGAACTCTGCTGAGCTGGACTGCAGGTGATCGGGGCGGAGGAGGGTCGCAGCGATCGCACTTAAATGACAAACTGACTGGAAGAGAGAGAACAGATTTTAAAATCTGACCACGACAGGATGATTGTGGCAGAGTCGGGTTGGATTATTACTGAAAGAGTAAACGCCCATAATCAGCTGATCACCAGAATAAATGTGTGAGAGAATATAACCGGTCTTCCTGCTTGAACTTACATTGAGCTCCATTTGTTTAGATTGAGTTTGCTGCAGTGCAGGAGGCGTCATCGATATATTTATGAATTCACGGACGCGAGTTACGTACGGTAGTGGAACAAGGCGTTAGAGCAAAGACGTACTGATGGCCGAACTTACGGCGCTGTTACAGACCCGCAGACTGTAAGCAGGGTGTGTGTGTGTGTGTGTGTGTGTGTGTGTGTGTGTGTTATGATGTTGACAGGTTTTTTTTAGATTTTTTAATGACACTTTTATTCTTTATTGACTCAGAACTTTACATGAGTGAGTGTGGAGCAGCTCAGCTCATCATGTTACATGAAAACATTTAGTTCAATCGAAAGGAAAATTAAGACGAGACAAAGAAGAAAAACTTATAGAAAATAAATTCAGAGAGGAGGTCGGATGTTAGAGTCTCCTCAGCTGACAGAGAGAAAGAGGAGGACGAACTACACACACACACACACACACATCCTCTCTCCCTGTCTCTCCACGCTGCACTGGGCGAGCTGACAGGATGTTTCGTCCGGTTAAGTAGGAGGAGAGGGAGGTACACGGGGCGGGCGAGCTACACACACCATACAGAGAGAGAGGGGTATGGGGTGGGGGTGTGGGGTCAGATAACTGAGACAGGTGAAGTCAGGTGAAGCCTCCGGACTCGTCTGTGGTTGTCGTGGCGACAGCAGGGTGAAGGATGTGCTGGTTAGTCACCGTGGCGACAGAGAGGGCTCCTCTACTCGACCTTCTGCTCTGTCGCCATGGATCAACGGCAACAACCTCAGCACGGCAACCAGCCGGGGATGATGAATGGCCACCACTGAGGGGGGCCGTGACATCACACAGGGGGCGGAGCTAGGGTGGACAGCATAGTGACCTATAAACAGAATACATACAACATTATTAGATAACATAAACAGACAACACTTTATATGATAATAAAGTTTTCTGTGTTTTTTTATTCAGGTGGTGGTGTCTACGACAGTAAACGTGGACGGTCATGTGCTCGCAGTCTCAGACAACATGTTTGTTCACAACAACTCCAAACATGGCCGCCGCGCAAGGAGGCTGGACCCGTCCGAAGGTAGGCAGTAGGCGTTTATACCTGTGAGCCAATCAGAAGCTGATGTCATCTGATTAAACCGAAGTGATGGAGAAAATAAACTTTACAGTGAAAATTAAAGGAAACCGATCAGGAGATCAGGTCAGAGGTCAGAGGTCCCAGGCCAAAGTCTAGGGTCAAAGGTCATGACACAGGTTGAACAAGTTTCAGGCAGAGAGACCCTGAACATCTTTGGGAAGGGGGGAATTTCTTCTTTGGTCTTTGAAGAGAAGTCGCCACATTAGCTTGTGGGTAAGAACACGAGACGCCTCAGCTTCCCTGGAGAAGACAGTGTGTGTGTGTGTGTGTGTGTGTGTGTGTGTGTGTGTGTGTGTGTGTGTGTGTGTGTGTGTGTGTGTGTGTGTGTGTGTGTGTGTGTGTGTGTGTGTGTGGTTGTGTTCAGCCTCTTTAATTTCCTTCAGATTAAAGAGGGTAACTATGGAAACCACCTCTCCCTGTCAGAGAGGGCAGGGTCCCGTGGGTGTGATCCCCCTACAGCTCCACATTAAACCAGGAGACACAAAGTGTGTATGTGTGTGTGTGTTGAGTGTGTGACATCACACAGGACCTCAGTGTATCATCCCACTGATCACATGATCAATCAAAGGACTTCAGATTGATTGCACACACACACACAGACGCACACACACAAGGAAGAGTCAACCCCAACACAATACCTGACGATGAAAACAGCCTCGGAGATTGAGGGACGACTTTTCAGGACTTCAGGTTTATCCAACATTTAGAGATTAAAAATATCCTGCAAAGTTTTCTTTGTCCACGTCTGTAAGTAATGAAGTGACCACTGGAGCCGGAGATCAGAGAAAACAGCAAAGAGCAGATTGTCTTTAACTTTCTTGCAAAGTTACGTTCACAGACTAGTTTGAGCACGTTTCTGCTCGTGGAGCTTATTAGAAACATGCAGAGGCTTTTTAGGTCGGGTACAATCACTTCTATCTGAACCAGTTCTCTTGCCCGCTTCCATCGCTGCAACACCTGTTGGTTTGACCTGATAACTGCTCTCATATCTGGCAAACCGAGGGGCGTCCAAAACGGCCGTGTGGGGGTGCCTTAAAACCGCCTACCTTCTCTGGTCCAAACAAATCCAGACCATTCAGGACCAGAATCTGAAGTTAGAAGGAGGACATACTGGCTGCTGCATTGTTGTCAGAGAAGCCAGCACTTCAACATAGCATGTTTCCTTAATGTCTGATGATATGGGGAAGCAGAAGCTCAGTCTGTAGGGTCTTCGGTTGGGAACCAGAGGGTCGCTGGTTGGCTGTGCGTCATGTGAAAGCGATAAATGTCCCTCTACACACAGATTGTTTTCCTGTGGACACCAAAGTGTGCAGAAACATGAGTGGACGACACTCAGACTACAAACACAAACAGACCACTTTATAAAAACATCCTGACCCTTTAGATTCTGTCTCTCTGAGAGTTACAACTTTATTTGTTTGTGTGTTTTACATCTCACTAAGTACACACACAAACACTCACCTGTTCATCACAAACACACACACCTGAGGTCACATTTAAAACACACATGATACTGAACAGAACAGAGGACAGAGTCTTCCTGATGAGAATAGCTGCTCAAACGCACACACGCGCACACACACACTGCTTTCATTTCACTTTATAATTAATCTGCAGACGCACTTGAAAGACGAGAGAGAAGCAGTCATTACCTGCTCTCTCTCTCTCTATGTGTGTGTGTGTGTGTGTGTGTGTGTGTGTGTGTGTGTGTCTGCCTGTGTGTGCGTGTGTGTGTGTGGGTGTGTGTGTGTGTGTGTGTGTGTGTGTGTGTGTGTGTGTGTGTGTGAATGGTCTAAGCTAAATCGGATAAAAGCCACGACCCAATTAAATCATGTTCTCAGTGTGTGTGTGTGTGTGTTCTGTGTGTGCATGTGCATGAAGGTGTGTGACCTTCAGTTCTACAGTAGTGCTGAACAGGGGTTCCCAACCTGTGGGTCTGGACCCCTCAAAGGGGTCACCAGGATCCTTTCTAAAAGAACAAAGTCTGACTAAAAAACGTTATCAAAAAATTCGAATGAAACACAGCCGTGCTCGTCACTCTCATCAATGTCCCTTCTCCCTCACCGACCAATCACAATCAAGCTTGGTTTCTCACTCACTCTTTCACTCTCTCTCCCTCTCTCTCCCCTGTCTGTCTCTATGTCTCTCGTCCAGCAGCCACTCCATGTATTAAAGCGATCAGTCCCAGTGAGGGATGGACGACGGGCGGAGCCACCGTCATCCTGATCGGAGACAACTTCTTCGATGGTCTGCAGGTCGTCTTTGGCACCATGCTGGTGTGGAGCGAGGTAACACACACACACACACACACACACACACACACACACTCTCACACGCACGCACACACACACACTGTCAGTAACCAGTGGGTGACACAGCAGCTGCATGTTGAGGTGTTCAAATGAGGACTGTTAAACACCTGAATTTTTGCACAGTAAACATTCTGCAAGACATTTACAAATAATTCATATTTTTTTATGGGGTGCCATATTTGGGCATGTCGCCATGGAAACATGCTCCAACAATAAGCCTGATAATAAATACTAACACAGATCAAAAATCTACTAATAATAGTCTATGACACCAGAATTTCTCTTTCTCTCTCTCTCTTTCTCTCAGTTGATCACCCCTCATGCAATCAGAGTTCAGACTCCTCCTCGTCACATCCCCGGGGTCGTGGAGGTCACGCTGTCCTATAAGTCTAAACAGTTCTGTAAAGGAGCTCCAGGACGCTTCGTTTACACAGGTAACACAAACACACAGGTGTCTCCCCTCCTTTACTCCTCTCTCCTTTTCTCCTCTCCTCTCTCCTTGTCTCCTCCCTCTTTGTCTCCTCTCTCCTCGTCTCCTCTCTCCCTGTCTCCTCCCTCCTCATATCCTCCAGTTTTGTCTCCACTCTCCTTTTGTACTTCTTCCTTGTCCCCTCTATCCTTGTGTTCTCCTGTCTCTTTGTCTTCTCCTTCCTTGTGTCAAATCTCCTTGTCTCCTCTCTAATTGTCTACTCTCTCTTTGTCTCCTTCCTTCTAGTCTACTCCTTCCTTGTCTCCTCTCTCCTTTGTCTCTTCCCTCATTGTCTCCTCTCTCCTTGTCTCCTCTCTGAAGTCGATCAGTGGAGGTGTTTCATTTCACACTGCTGTCACAGTAATTACACACATTTAAATCCCATTAACCCTCAAACCTTCACACTCACACACACACACACACACACGCACACACACACACACACACACACACACACACACACACACACACACACACACACACACACACACACACACACACACACACATACAGCCCTGTACGTGTCAGTGTGATGTCATCAGTCACATGACCTTCAGCTTCACACAGCAGCTGTTTTCACACCTCAGTGCTTCAGAGCGACTCGTCCTCCACCCTGCACCACCACACTCCCAGCATGCTTTGCTTCAACAGTCCACAGAGAGAGCAGGGCGGAGGCGGAGTTAAACCAGGAAGTGATGCTGACACTTACGCTGTTCAGAACTTAATTATCTGCCTGCAGGACGGAGGTTAACGATGAGAGTGTGTTCTTTGCACAAACACACTCCAAACGTACTAAGTCCGAACTGAAGCTAACATCACACCTGCAGGAATTTTGCTCAATACAGACAGACAGATGACAGGTGGTCGGGTGGTCAGGTGGTCAGGTGCACCGGTGGTCAGGTTGTCAGGTAGTCAGGTGGACAGGTGGTCAGGTGGACAGGTAAACAGGTGGACAGGTGGACAGGTGGTCAGGTGGACTGACAGACAGGTGGTCAGGTGGACAGGTACAGGACAGGACGACAGAACTCTGAAGAGCAAACACAAAATAAGATGTCAAAAAAGAGTGAGAGACACTGAAAATACAAAAACTGAAAACTGAAATGGATGAAACAAAAATGTGAGGACAGAACGAGAATTACAGGAAGTGTGACAGAATGATGACATCACACGTGTGGCGTGTCATATTTCTATGGTCAGACGTGTTAAACTGACTCCTCCTGCAGACACACAGAGCCTTGAAAATTCAACAAGTATTGATCGAGAAGTATCGATTCCTGCAACGCCTCCTGTATGACCCGAGAACAGATATTCATTTCCCCACACACACACGCACACACGCGCGCACATACACTCGAACACACACATATAAACGCGCACGCGCGCACACACACACACACACACGGTAACACTTAGTACTCTGTGTGTGTCTGTCTCACAATCAGACACTAATTTAATATTTCCTGTAACTGGCATCATCATATTTATATATATGTTGTTAACAGAGAAGAAAACTACATTTCCCATCATCCTTAGCTGTTGAAGCAGCTGTTAGTTTAAAAGGGTTTGATTATTTCCTGTTCCTATATGTTGGTGTTGGATCTTAACAAACACATCAAATCTTTAGTAACAACCAAAGATAACCACATCTCAGTTCCAGTCCTTCCTGGGTAATGACCACCGGCTGTTACCATGGCGATGCTGAGTCAGAGTTATTGATTGGAGCATCAAACAGTTAGATGGTCTGTCAGGGCTTTTCATCACAGCCAATTAATCCTTCTGATTTCTACAGATAGAATCGCTTAGAGTCTGACAGAGTCTGATCGAGTCCCATAGAGTCCCATAGAGTTCCATAGAGTCTGATAGAGTCTGATAGAGTCTGATAGAGTTTGATAGAGTCTGATAGAGTTTGATAGAGTCTGATAGAGTCCCATAGAGTCTGATAGAGTCTGATAGAGTCCCATAGATTCTGATAGAGTCTGATAGAGTCTGATAGAGTCCCATAGAGTCTGATAGAGTCTGATAGAGTCTGATAGAGTCTGATAGAGTTTGATAGAGTCTGATAGAGTCTGATAGAGTCCCATAGAGTCTGATAGAGTCTGATAGAGTCCCATAGAGTTCCATAGAGTCCCATAGAGTCTGATCGAGTCCCATAGAGTCCCATAGAGTCTGATAGAGCCTGATAGAGTCTGATAGAGTCCCATAGAGTTCCATAGAGTCTGATAGAGTCTGATAGAGTCCCATAGAGTCTGATAGAGTCTGATAGAGTTTGATAGAGTCTGATAGAGTTTGATAGAGTCTGATAGAGTCCCATAGAGTCTGATAGAGTCTGATAGAGTCCCATAGAGTCTGATAGAGTCTGATAGAGTCCCATAGAGTCTGATAGAGTCTGATAGAGTCCCATAGAGTCTGATAGAGTCTGATAGAGTCTGATAGAGTCCCATAGAGTCTGATAGAGTCTGATAGAGTCTGATAGAGTCCCATAGAGTCCGATAGAGTCTGATAGAGTCTGATCGAGTCCCATAGAGTCTGATAGAGTCTGATAGAGTCCCATAGAGTCTGATAGAGTCTGATAGAGTCTGATAGAGTCCCATAGAGTCCGATAGAGTCTGATAGAGTCTGATAGAGTCTGATAGAGTCTGATAGAGTCTGATAGAGTCCCATAGAGTCTGATAGAGTCTGATAGAGTCTGATAGAGTCCCATAGAGTCTGATAGAGTGTGGTACCAGGGATCAAGGGGCAGAGGGTCAGTGTAGTAACGACTCATGGGGTGCAAGCTCAAACCGATCAGCTGAACGAGCGCCCCTCGTTTGTGTTCTTGAATCAGAGACACGTACAAACCGCTGAGTTCAAAAGAAAGTGAATTAAACGTATTCAAACAACACAACCTTCATATTGATCCTTAAAGGACACAACGAAAGACTCGCTGAGGATCAGTTTAAGTTTGATCCATAAAAACATGTTTAACAGGAAGACAGACACACAGGTGATAATAAACACAAGGTCACACACACACACACACACACACACACACACACACACACACAGCGCGGTTGTAGATAACACAGACATCCGCAGAGCTAACACACTCTTATAACTGTCGCTTGTTACGCCCTGTGAGCCTTCAAGGACTGAACACACACACCAACACACACATAATAACATGCCCACGCAGACACACACACTCACACACACAACAATACACACACTCACTGTTTGTGATGTATAGGAGAGTCAGTCTAAAGCTTGTTAAACGCAGCTGAACCAAGACGGGATTATGATTCATGCACTCCAGAAACACACACACACACACACACACACACTCCTCTGTGCTCTGCTGCGTTCACTGACGCTCAGATTTATCACCTTCCAGCCAGTTTAAACAGTGAACGATGTCAGAAAAGAATCTGAGTCAAACACACACGCACACACACACACGCACACGCACACACAGACACACACACACACACACACACACACACACACACACACACACACTCACACACACACACCCTGCATCATCAGATAATAAACGAAAGAAAGAAATCAACGCCATCATTTGCAACCACTCAGATTTAAAGCTGTTCGGACGTCAGAAGGAACGAAATGTGACAGAACAAAGAGATGGAACTTTTTGAAACAAGTTTTTTTCCAGGCACAAATTCGCCACACGCTGAAAACGGCTCAGCGACCCACTTTTGGGTCCCGAGCCACCAGTTGAGAACCACTGGTTTAGACCATTTCTCAGGACTGTGTGGGCGTGGCCACTCATGTTTTTTAAATTGGCACGTCAATCGAATTTCATCCCCATTCATTGTGTATTTCAACCATCTGATTCGCCGCTGACTTGTCTCAGACTCAAACGCAGATTGAGCAGAATAGTTTTGTTGGACTTGATTGGGCGGGATGTGTGTCCTTTTTCATATTGTTTGAAATGTATTGCGTGATAAATCTCAGAGCTAACCCCCCCAGGTTGAAGGTCATGTCTAATTCTTTTTGAGAGTTAATATAATGAGCATGAGATCAGAAATAACATACTGAGACGGTTATTGTGGATTTGGGTTTCCAGGTGCTTTAAGAACCTCCTGCAGTTCTCCAAAGTTCCACTAGGGGGGCCATCACATCCATATAAGCCCTGTTTCCACCAAGTTGTCCGGTTTGGTTCAGTACAGGTAAACCCTGATCTTGCTTGTGTTCCCACAGCCAACCGTACAAGTGGCGTGTAAGCTGGATGTCGACAGCCGCAGCAGCTATGTAATAGCGTGACTTCATAGCACTGCGACACAGTGTAGCCCGCCAATAAATTTAACTAAGAAGAAGAACACAACACAGTAAACAAAGGGCAAACAATGCAGGACGTCCAGCAGAGGTCTACACCTCCAAGGTCGTCTATGAGGCGAAGCTACGCCCTGAACTTAGTCGCAAGAAACTGAAACAGCCTTCAAATTACTCTCTTGAAATTCACGGCACAATTAGTGTCTGTCCTTTATTACTGCTTTCACACGGGAAGTGAGGAAGTGAGAAAGCTACAGGGGGAACATACTGCAACACTGTGTGTTTAATATTTACATATTCTACCTCAGATTAAACTCCTGATCAACTTCTTTTATTAATTAGATTTGTTTATATATTTTTCTCCTCCTCAGCGTTAAATGAACCCACCATAGACTACGGCTTCCAGAGGTTACAGAAGGTCATCCCCCGTCACCCTGGAGACCCAGAGAGGCTGCCCAAGGTAACACACACACACACACACACACACACACACACGCACACACACACACACACACACACACACACACACACACACACACACACACACACACACACACACACACACACACACTTGTTTAAACAAACACAGACAGTCTCTGATTGTTGTTTTTTTCCATCAGTCTGCGTTCTGCTCGGCTGCTCAGAGTCCTGATTACCATCAACTGCATCTACTGATTCTACTGTTTATCTACTCACTCTGTGTGTGTGTGTGTGTGTGTGTGTGTGTGTGTGTGTGTGTGTGTGTGTGTGTGTGTGTGTGTGTGTGCGTGCGTGCGTGCGTGCGTGCGTGCGTGCGTGCGTGCGTGCGTGCGTGTGTGTGCGCGGGTGTGTCGCTCTCTTTAAAACACACAGGGGTTGAGGTTTTGCACTTGTAGAGTTTTTAATTAACTGTCTCTATATCTGTATTATCATCTATATTTTCCATTTTGACTGTGAAGAAGAGTATTTTTCTTCTTCTTCTGTGTGAATAGAAGTTGGAACAACTCTCAAAATGATGTTGCAAACAATCAACCAATCACATCATCAGTGTAGAGAAATCTAAATGTTGTGTCCGTGTGTGCAGAGTCTGCAGCAGCTTCACTGTTTCCTCTTCCTGTGATGTACTCCATCGTGCCGTTAGCTCCGTAATGAAAAGCTCGTCTTTAATAATTCATCTACGATGGTTTGATTCAATTACCCACGCTGCACTGTGCTCAGCGAGCAGCCGAGCGACCGTCGACAGACACTCTAATAACTGGGATAATCCAGAAGCTTCTGATGTTAGACTGAGCACACATCCGAGCCGTTATTGATCCAGAACGATCCAGAACACTCCGAGGGTAAACATCACAGACACCAGGTTAAATCCTCATCACACATCTCCAGAATACGTTTAGATGACTCTACAATCTGTCCAACATGGCGTCATCGACCTTAAGAGATCCTGAGACTGTTTAAATCCTGTCCCACCACAGGTGATCTTGTCTGACAGATGGTTGACATGGCATCAGAATTTTAAAGGTAGAGTCAGCAGCTTAGCAACAAAGACTTATCCTAAAGTAAAGCTGCTCCATCGTCCCTTCTGGGCCTCCGTACATGTGTGGTGGTGACTGTGTCTGCAGAGACCCTGTCCTCTGACTGGATTTTACTGTTTTGGTTTGTTTTGGTTGGCACGGGATGTTTCTAGGCGGATGTTTCCCCGAGCCAAAGTACGTCATTTCAGCAGTTGCCGAGGCCTCTGCACCGACCTTAGTTTGGTCTGTGTATGTAACACAATGTAACAAAATCACAACAAAATCTGCAGAACTTCTGAGAAACCAGTTAGACTCTCCTACAACAACATTTAAAGGTCT
>CM036554.1:23557666-23565166 GCA_020745685.1 Tautogolabrus adspersus
AAAAAAAGTGAACTGATGTCTCTGAGTGGACGAAAGAAGAAAGCAAAGTGAGACTTTTTGTACAGCAGATTTCTGGGTGCTTTCAGCTCTCTGTAATTATTCTGATGTGTTCGTCTGTGTTTGGGGGCGGGGTCTGCTGGTGTAAAAACTGTGATGTCACACCTTTGATGTGACATCATTTCCTCTAAGTGTTATTTAAATTTGGTTAAAGAAACAGAAGGAAACGCAAAATCCAACTGAACACATCAAAGGCTCCAAATGACGGGAAACCTAAATCCTTACACCTGATTGGTCGTCTCCCTAAGGTAGTGACCAATCAGGAGGAGGAGACTGAATTCACTTCCTGTTCATGTTTTTTTAATTTACACAAACTGTAGACGTCATTTGGGATTAAAGCGGCAGGTAGGTAAACCTCTGCTGCTGTCAGCCAATCAGAAACAGGTAATGTGACGTCATTAATTCAGTGAACACGGATTTTAACCTCCTGAGTAATTCAAGCCCTCACGGCACCGACCTGTATCCTCTGAGAGTAACCTTCCTCATGTTGATAGCCCTGCCTTCCTCTGTTAAACCCCGCCCCTTCCTGTCTGTGTTTGTATTTATTTTATCTCTGTTTTTTCTTGTTATGCTCGCACTGTAAAAACAAATCCTGCATCCTGATAGGCTACTGTGACTATCCGTCTTCTTGTTCAGAGATGTCTTTTATTCTCCCGAGACCCAAGCCCCGCCCCCCGAGCACTTAACCCCCCCTCGCCCTGCACCTCACAGCCCCGCCCCCTGTGTGTTCTGTGTGGGTTTTGTGATTTTTGCCAAAGTTGTAGCCGACTGAGTATTTATACATCACTGTGGTTGATCACACCCCTCCCCCCCCCCCGCCCCCCCCTGCCTCGCTCGCCCGTCACTGAGCTCCCCGAGGGAGAGAGAGAGTGTTTTTGTACCATACAGATTATAAATAATGTATTTATAACTCAGAGTGTTTTTTGTATACATGTCCTAATGTCGTCTTCATGGGTGTAGACGTGTGTATGTATGTGGTGGTGCCACACTGAAAACAATCCATTGTTTTGTATCAAAAGAAAAAAAATGAATGTTAATGTCTTCACACATTTATAGAGCTGTCAATCAAAGCTGACCCGTCCAATCAGCTCCACTCGTTTTATGTTTTTAACGTAAATCTTGTTTTAATGTTTGACTGTACTCAAATGATTTTCCTCACAGTGAATAAAGTCAGCGGCTCTGACACACTCTGTCACTTTCTTTCATCGTCATTTCAAATAACTATGAAATGTAATGTGAACACAAGGGCGTGTCTGAAGGGGGTGTCCAGAGGGGTGGCATGCCCCCCCCCCCTTGAACTCTGATTAACCACCTTTGGTGCCACCCCACAGAAGCAGGAGATGTGTTAAAAATGAACTATTTGGGCTGAGTTACAACCGAGCAGGGGCGTCATGCAAGCCAAAATTCCTCTGGGGCTAAGTTAGAGTGGGGACAAAGGGGTTCCTCCTCTGAAAAAAATTGGGTGAATGATGCCCTTTTCTACATTTTGAAACATAAACAATCTAAGACATGAGGGAAATTATTTCTCTATCACTCTGAGGAAAACCTCATTTAAATACCTCACATCCTATTTGCACTATTCAACTCTTACCCTAAACCTGACATGTTTGCCTGCGCTTCCCAGAGATCAGCACCTGTACCTGCCTGATGAACATCACCATCACATCCTCCATGGGTCTGAGATGGTCAAATTAAATAGTGATTAAAAGCTTTTTAAAGGCTCTGGTGCTGTCGCTCCTGGTGACAAAATTCTCTTGAAATCAGGACATTTTCTCAGAATTTCCCCTTAAAGTGAAGACTAGATCCTTTTTATTCACAGAGCTCCTCAGGTGTCAAACTGTGAGGAGGACTTTAAACAGGCTGCAGAGTTTCTCAAGCTGAGGAGAAAATGGAGAAATGTTCTTCAAACTCTACATAAAGACAAAAATGATTTGTGCAGACGTTTCAATCCATCTCTGACTTTTTTTAGAACAAAGTGAGACATGCATGTTGAGATTGTCGACATGTGGTTACCTCCACAGGTGCATCCAATCACTAATTAAGCCTCTTTACCTGCTGTTATAACTCTCAGCATGTGAAGAAGCTGCTGCACAAGTGGGCATGTGATTTCAAACATCTTGTAGGCGTTATACTGTTAAAGTACGTCTAACAAATGATCACACAGATGCTAATTTCATAGTGTTGATAATTACAACATGTCTGACTCTGGATTCTATGATTGACTTTTTATCTCTTTTTAAAAAGTCAAATGTACTCGGGTACAGAACGATGTTACTATTGTGAACGCAGAGCAGCGGGGGAGAGGAGAGGGGGGAGGAATCATGCTGCTGCACGCTACGAAACGATCGTGCCTAATGTGAAAACGCCCTGAGACAGGAGGAGGAGCCAGGACTGACGGGGTCAGAGTGTTTGGGCACGGTACAGAACAAAAGACAAACTCAATAATATCATCATCAGAAACTAAAAGGGAAAAACAAACTAAAGAAGAGTAAATCATGACACCGGCTCGTTTACAGACTGAAAATATTCTCTCTTATTTAACTGGAACTGGAACTTGTCCGTTTCCTTCAGTGTGTTTCTATAGAAAGAGCTCCAGTCATAATTCAAACCGTCGCTCTCCCATAATGTTTGCTCTCATGTCTGCAGTCGTGCTGCTCTGGAAGCTTCCAGACGAAAAGCGTGGAGGTCGTTTGACCCAATCGAGCATTTTTTATTTTCCTGGAGAAGACAGAAAAACTCCAAAACTTGAATTCAAGAAACTGAAATCCATTCCCTCCACCCCATGGACAAACTGAGAGTGTGTTTGTTAAAAGAAAAAAGATTCAATTATTTTGTTTATGCATTAAAATAATTCAATGAAAGTCATTTCTGCGTTGCAGTGCTGCATGATGTCCACTCTGTGTCCACTTCTGTAACCTCCTCGACATGTCCTCAGAAGTAAAGAATAATGTGCTCTGCTGAAAAGGTGTTCACTTTGATGACTTAGTTCTCTAGGAGGGGAATCAGGTCCAAAATCGACCCGATCATCTTGTAGTGTGAACCCCTCTTAAGCGTTGTGCAGGTAGTAAACAAACACCGCTGTCGCTGCACATCTCCGATAAACGGTGCAGAGTTCAGGTCTGCAGGACCTCCAGACATGAGCAGTCAGAAGAGTTTGAACCCAACCAGGAAGACGTGATCGAACACCGATCGGCAAAAACCACCTCTCTCTCGATCCGAATGACATTCCTTCACGGATCTGATCAGTCTCTTCTGATCGACATGGAGCATTTTTGTTAGTGTCCATGGGAGTGTGGAACAGGAAACAGGAAGTCGTCCTCTCTGTGCTGGAATCAGTTTAACATTCAGCTCAGCAGGAGTTCTGTTTTCTTTCATTCTGAAGCTGCTCCGGTCGTTATTAACGTTCCTGGTGCGTTTGAGTCGCCTCTTATCGTCCTCTGTCGTATCTTTTCTTTTCTCTCGTTCTGTTAAAGTCATGATTAAAATGTGTTTTTTCATTAATGAACTTTTATTAAACAGTTCTGTTCCCTCAGAGACACAAAGGAACAAACAGGATGTGATTAAGATGAATCAGCGATAACGTCCCAGCTCATTATTGCTCACACCTTTATTTATTCTCTTTGATTCCTCCTCTTTAATTTTACATTCAAACACAATCACAGCTCGCTCTTTAATCCGTCTCTGTTTGTCTTTTTCGTGGACTCAATCTGTTGTTTGTATCAGGGACCTCGTAGTGGACATAATCCCGTCCGCTCTCTGCTGGTTCATGTGAAACAACCAATCACTGTGTGTTTCATTGATCCAAAGTTTTACATGTTATAATTCACTTCACTATTAAAGTCATGTAAATCTAATAATGTTCTTCTTGTAATTCCCTGATGCCGGGACATGACCCCTTTACATTGATTTCACGTTTTCTTGGTGATAATTCCTTGAATAAAAGCAATTAAGCACATGGAGCTAAAACACACCTAGCGGGCGTTACTGAGGGAAGTTGAGGGTAACTTTCATAAACTAGCGCCAATAAGAAGTGCTCTGAAACTGAGGTTGTGAGCGCTGCCAGCATAAACCCCAATTTCCACATACTCCTTGCGCACCGACGCCGTAGTTTGCTGCCACTCTAGTCAATGCTCCTGTTTCCACAGCGAGCGCCGCGGTCCATCTCCGGAGCGTGCCAGCAGCATCACTATACGCTCTGCTCAGTTTTAAAGATGCTGCCAGTCTAATTTTGACGTAGCACGCGTCAAACTGGACAGAATATAACAACCAGGACAGAAAGTCAGAAAAGGAAACGGTCCAGTCAATTTTCAAAATAAAACACAATATACAGACACCTAATCATACTGATTGTGTGATTTTGTAGTTCTCCCGTGATCTTGTAGATCTCCTGTAATGTGTAGAGCTGATCATGGATGCGCTCCGCTGCGCTCACGTTCTCCTATGATGCTGCTCAAGGCGGCGCTCAGGTTCCAGAAACGGATCCAGTGAGGCAGGGACTATGTGGGAATTGGGGGTTAGTGGACACAGACCCTTAAAGATGTACAGTTTAAGATACTTCAGGTTTGTTCAGATTTTTGCCCTGTCACTCCACGCTTTCTTCCTCTTCCTCTCTCATCTTTAATCTTCAGGTGACTCCAGACGAGGTCAGGTGCATTGTGGGAGATGTGTTTGGATGTTTTGATCTTCCGCTGCCGTGGTTGCAACAACTCCACCAGCTGATCACCCGATGACAACACACACACACACAAACAAACACACACACTGATAGTCCTCTTTTGTGAAGCATTCAGGGCCGATCAGTAGGACTTCAGTCTGGTCAGAATTAAGGTGAATCCGATTTGTAACAGCTGCTAGACGCTGGTGAAGGGTGGTTAGGTTTTTAAGATGATTAAGCTTGATGGAGAAATAGAGTTGTGTGTCGTCAGCATAAGCATGAAAAGACATACGACAACAAGAGTTAAGTAGACGACCCTGAGGTAACATATATAATAAGAACAGAATAGGTCCAAGGATTGAACCCTGAGGGACCCCACTCAAGAGGGGAGCAGGAGATACAGGGTTGTTAATTTGGACCTTGAAGTGTCTGTCAGATAAGTAGGAAGAAAACCACTTTAGAGCGCTTCCAGAGATACCCACCCAGTTCAGTAGTCTATTAACTAAAATGGAGTGGCTCCTCCTTGGTCTGCTTAGCTAACGTGAGCTGCTCCTGGTTCTCGGGTTCTCCTGAAGAAGACGTCCCTGGAACGTCCACAGCCAGTACTCAATGTCCACCTTGTGGCTCCACCAGGAGACTGAGGTGACGACGTAGCGACCGGTCTGGTCCCTCTGTGCTACATTTATTGTTACCCTCAGAAGCGCTGCTTGTCAACAGGCAAGGCAGGAGACTGCTCGGGGCCCCAGACAAGTAGGGGGCCCCAGAGGGCTGACAAAATGTAAACTAAATCAGCGACACATGAACATTTTGCAATGACAGTAGGAAACCTCCATAAGGGGGCCCCATCTGACAGCATTCACTCTCATTGCCCCACTGAACGCTAGTTGAAGGGCCCCCCAATTAATTTTGCCTTGGGTCCAACAGACTCTAGAATCACCACTGGTTACCCTCAACCTGTTTAAGAAGCTCAAGGACAGTTTGGATATTAGTCTGCAGTTCACTCATTCAGTTGTGTCAAGCGAAGGTTTTTATGAGAAGAGGGAAAACACGAGCTGTCTTGAAATAGTCGCGAAAGAACCAGAGAGCGATGGATTAAAATAAAGAGGAGGCGGGGTTTAAGTTAAACACCAGCTTTAAAGCAGTAATGATACTGTAATGCTGCACAGACTTTATTTTATTATGTTTTACCTTTAAATTACAACTTTCTGTTATTGTACTTGATTTTGTTTTATTTGCACACTTTATTCAGCAATGTGAATAAATTACTTTTAATAGAATTAAGAGACGTAAAGGAACATTACAACATGTTTTTACAATCTGTTTTTATCAAAAGGTCTGAGAGAGAGAGAGAGAGAGAGAGAGAGAGAGAGAGAGAGAGTGTGTGTGTGCAGGACACAACAATAATCACAGTGTCTCTTCTTCTTCTATTGCAAGATAACATGTGATCCTCTTTTTGTATCCGGGCAAGCCCTCAGACACACACACACACACACACACACACACACACACACACACACACACACACACACACACACACCGCTCACTAAAAATCTGAGCTAAGGGGACTCCCCGAGGACCTGATTGAGAGCTGGGAGCTCTGGTTGCCGTGGCAGCAGCGGCTCCCCTCCTCCATCAACACTCGTTTTTGTCTTTTCTTTGTCCCCTTCTCTCTCTCTCTCTCTCTTTCTTTCTCTCTCTCTCTCTCTCTTTCTCTCTCTCTCTCTCTCTCTCTCTTTCTTTCTCTCTCTCTCTCTCTCTCTCTCTCTCTCTCTCTCCCTCTCTCTCTCCCTCTCTCTCTCTCTCTCTCTCTCTCCCTCTCTCTCTCCCTCTCTCTCTCTCTCTCTCTCTCTCACTCTATCAAAGTGTATCTTGATTATTTTCTCTCTCTGGTTGTTTGATTTGAAATCAGAGTGATTTCAATAGTCTTAAATATGAGGTGAGCTTCAGGTAGCTGCAGGTACAAATATCCTGTGAGAACATTTTAGAGACAACAATACAAAAAACATTCTGTGTGTGTGTGTGCGTGTGTGTGTGTGTGTGCGTGTGTGTGTGTGTGTGCATGCGTGCGTGTGTGCTAAGGAGACAGATGGTGAACGAGTGTTTTCTCTTGTGATGATGTTCAAGAATGTTTGTGCTGATGCAGGAAAAAAAGTGTGTGTGTGTTAGGTGTGTGTGTTGTAGGACATCAGACATCCTGCTGTGACTTTGATTCAGACTCTAGTCTCAGCTCCTCTAACAGCTAGAGGAGGCTGGTACACCTGTCCAGGTGCGCAGTGAGGAGTCGGCTGTGTGTAAAGTTAAGACATAATCGGCATCTTTGTTCTAAAGTCAAAGCTACATGATTGTCTGTTAGCATGTCTGTTAGCTTGGTGGCTAACTGAAAAAACCCCAGACAGCTGGCTGTAGCTGCTGAGCTAGCTGCTAACATGCTAACATGGCAGGCTGACCTCACAGCAGCTGTTACAGTCAGATTGTGTCTGTTAGCAAACAGCGCTAATGACTCTGCTAGCGATTAGCCAGCCTGTTCGTCTCATGCTAATGGAGAGAACAGAGAGGAAAGACACACTGATCATCTTCGTTATCGTCAGTCTCATCATCATCATTAGGGTCGTAGGTGTTCAGAGATGGGTCTTTAGCGCTTCCTTAAAGGTGCAAAGGGACGGAGGAGAAGAGTCTAGCTAGAGTCTCACCAAGAGCTTTGACCAGATACGTGCATTGCTTGTCCGTTACGGTTCCATGCAACCTCGTCTGTTAACACCCACTGGTGGCGTTCTCAGAGCGCAGCACAG
>CM036554.1:23580166-23582666 GCA_020745685.1 Tautogolabrus adspersus
AGGTCGTTTGAGGACAGCCTGCCCTAATCAGGTCAGCTGGGGGGTGGGGGGGGGTGGATTCCTGTTGTGATGGATGATCGTCGCTATGGCGACAGAGAGCCTGTATATAGGTGTAAGAAGACAATAAGCTTCATCACTCATCCTCCACATATCACCACGGCAACGCCACGGTCACCACTTCCTCCAGGCTGTGTGTGTGTGTGTGTGCGTGTGTGTGTGTGTGTGTGTGTGTGTGTGTGTGTGTGTGTGTGTGTGTGTGTGTGTGTGTGTGTGTGTGCGTGTGCGTGTGAGTGAGTGTGAGTGTGTTAGTCAGTACATAAAGAACATCTCTGCATGATAGATGGCCTCATTTTAACCTGACACACTCACACACACACACACACTCAGCAGGCTGTAGATGTGACAGATTGATATGAGAGCCAATTAAAGGGCTATTACACTCAACCTGCTGTCATTACACTGAGCCTGTGTGTGTGTGTGTGTGTGTGTGTGTGTGTGTGTGTGTGTGTGTGTGTGTGTGTGTGTGTGTGTGTGTGTGTGCGTGTGCGTGTGCGTGTGCGTGTGCGTGTGCGTGTGTGTGTGTGTGTGTGTGAGAGAGTGTTACATCAGAACATCAGTGTTAGTTCAGTTTGTAGCACTCTGATTGGCGGTTAGAGGTGCTTAAAGGATATATCATCAGAGGATATATTCACAGCCTGTGAATGTGACTTAAGCCTGGCTCCGATTACAGGAGTTTTAAAATCCAGTAGCATCGAACACATAAGAAGAATCCTAACAGATATTCTTCTTTATAATCTCGAGCTTGCTCACACCACGCACCACCTCACGTGACCTCACGTAAACATGTTAATGGAGCTGGCGGTAAAATTAATTTGTGCAGAGAGAAAAAAAACATCAAAAACAAGTTTGGGTGAAAAAAACATGTTTGATATGAATCAGGGCGTCCCGATGCTTTTGATTACATCATTTACATATTAAGCAATACTACAGGTCTGTTGGGCAGTGGGCCCATCAGAGAATAAACCTTCATAGAGGCAAATAAGGTAGTGAACAAACACATCTGGAATGACCTACACAAACACGACAATGGATTTTATATGAGCTGAGATTTGAACAGAAAGTTTACTGGAGGCCTCGTGTCAGGAACGACCCCGAGGCTGTCAGGAAATCGGCCGGAAAATCCTGTAGTCTGAGCCAGGCTTTCGTTAACATTACAAATAAGCCTCTGCTAATTTTGCTAATGTTGCTAACATCATGTACCTGTGTTACCTGTGTTACCTGTAGTAACAGCACTGTGTGTTTTCTCTGTTAAACACTCCGATGTGTTTGAGCCGGAGGGAAGGTCGTAGGAGGTTAACACTTCATATCACACTCTCACACACACACATGGTGTGTCCGTGTCTCTGCGTGTGTGTCTAATGAGCGGGCCTGAAGGCAGGTTGTCAGGTGGTAAAATATATCACACACACACACACACACACACACACACACACACATACACGCACACACACTTTTCTTCTTCAGTGCCTTTTGAAAAATGTCAGCTGTAATTTGTTTACGACACACAGACGACAGTTTCCTCTGCTGGGAGATGATTTTATAAAATTCTGATCAATTTACCAGAGAGAGAGGTGTGTGTGTGCGTGTGTGTGTGTGTGTGTGTGTGTGTGTGTGTGTGTGTGTGTGTGTGTGTGTGTGTGTGTGTGTGTGTGTGTGTGTGTGTGTGTGTGTGTGTGTGTGTGTGTGTGTGTGTGTGTGTGTGTGAGAGAGAGAGAAAGAGGTGAGGTGAGAGTGAGCTGCAGAGATGAAGTGTTATATTTCCATCAATCATCCTCTCTCTCTTTCTGTGTTGGGTGTCGATCGCCCAGTGAGTATTTAGATTTCAGTTCAGAAGTGAAAAGATTTTTAAATTGATCCTTCGCCACTTCTGACAGGACAAGGAGGACGAGGACGAGGAGGACAAGGAGGACAAGGACAAGGAGGACGAGGAGGACGAGGAGGACGAGGAGGACAAGGACAAGGAGGACGAGGAGGACGAGGACGAGGAGGACGAGGACGAGGAGGACGAGGACGAGGAGGACAAGGACGAAAGCTGTTATAATCACAGAGGGACTTTCATTCAAGTGTGTTCTGACCAAAACAAAGAAAATATCTGTGCCAATAGTTTAGATAAACCGTCATTAACAAGCTGGACAAGATTTATTTTTGCAAGTTGAAACTCTCAACCTGATGCAAGAAAAACTCCATCAAGGTTGAGATTCCTGACGTCTGGATGTGACGTCGCAGATAGTCAAACCAAACTCCGTTTACAAAGCAAGCGTTTGTAGGTGTTCTGCTTCTCGTCTCACGGACAGAATGGATGAATCCTGTATTCAGACTTTTTAAAATCCTTAATTACGCGTCCAGTCAAAAGTCATACGCGAGTAGATGAACGACTACAAAAATGGCCGACTGAGTTATGTTTGCGCTCACTCCCAGTCAACATTTATTTGAAATACAT
>CM036554.1:23595166-23605166 GCA_020745685.1 Tautogolabrus adspersus
TTGTGTTTTCTGAATTTGTGTTTGTTCGCACCCTCACATATTCCGCTGTAAACTATCAGCGATTACATTCCCTCTAACATCTCGGTTACGATCTTTTCAGGACGTGATTTTTACCCACACAGTCTCCTAGGATCTGGTTCCTGGTCCTGGTCTCTGATTGGTCCTGAGAGTCCCACACCGGGCAGTAAAGGATGAGGAGTTATGTAAATATAAATGTTGGACTGTCCCTTTAATAACCCTGATGTTGCTCAGAGGCTCCTCGGCAGAAGACAAACTCTGACCAACCAGATCATCTCGGCCGATCAACATCCTGTAATCCAACCTGAGAGAGTCGGGGATTATCCCCCCAAACACTGTTTATCCTGTGTGTGTGTGCGTGTGTGTGTGTGTGTGTGTGTGTGTGTGTGTGTTTGTGTGTGTGTGTGTGTGTGTGTGTGTGTGTGTGTGTGTGTGTGTGTGCGTGCGTGCGTGCGTGTGAACAGGATATTGGCTCTCCGTTGTCAAGCGGATTAGCAGCTGTGATTCTTTCCAACCGGAGGACTTCAGATCACCAAGAGTGTGTTCTCATGTTTGGCGCACACACAAACACACACACACACACACCTGAAAATGAAGTCCTCTCTCTCTCTCTTTCTGTCAAACACGTTTAGTGTCAGACGTGTTCGGAGACGTTTCACATTCGGCCGACAGATGAACACTCAGGTAATAATCTGATAATCTGTCCGCTCCGACTCTTTGTTTGAGATGTTTAATAATCCTCTCAGGGTGTTTGATCCTGCAGAGTGAGTCTGTTCTGGATCAGGAAACATCCCCTCAAACAAACGTCCAGTCAGCACGTGTTCACCTGGTGAACTCTCTGAGGTGTTTAATGTGCTGTTAACAAAAACCCACATGGTTGTTACGTCCTCAGTCTCTGTCCTCTAACACAGAGCTTCTCAAACGATTTAGCAACTGTTTTCATTTTACAGCTTCCAGATTGATGAGAAAGTACAATGGATCCTGAAATCTGGAGAGACATGTGGGGCTGTTTTATGAATTAAACCATTTGTAAGAAAAGTGTTAAAATCTTAATATTCACTTTAACAAACTCTCAGACAGCTCAGCTGACGAGTCCAAAGTCATATCCACCTGATGACATCACACTTTGACCTTTGTTACCGTTACTTTGAGCTGTTTGACCTCAGTTTGGGATCCCTAACCACTTCCTGTTTCTGTGCTTAACTTCATGTCCTAACCTTCACTCTACAGGAAGGGCCTTACTGTATTTCAAAACAAAAGCACACAGCCAGTAAAGTACTCTCAGGCTGTGTCCGAAATCACTCACTCATTCCCTACTCCCTACTCACTATATAGTGAGTTTAATGCAGTGGACTATATCGTGCACTCACTCAGAAAAATTTAAAAACATTTCGGACACTACTCGCTCACTCGCCGGCCGCTGACAGTGACGTCATTGTTGTCCCGCATCTAAAACGTGCAGGTTAACAACGGCCGAGGATCAATAATAACGGTAAATAACGGCATGAATTTCACTGATAACTTCTATTAAACTGAGTGGATGTTCAAGAAAACATTTACAGATACTAAATACATGTAAAATATTGAATTTTACATATAATGAAACATATTTTGGGACCAAAACTCATTTATTTCTGTTCACAGACCCTCCTCTCGTGTCTGTCATCATCATCAGGACAAACTACCGTCACTAACGTTAACGATATTTACTCTTTATTTACACATATTAAAGATTTCAGTCAAAACGCTCCACATATGAACTTTATTGTGTTTCTGTGTTCACACTGGTCGCTCCTCTCGTCTGTCTGAGAGCAGTCGAGTCAAACGCCACTCTCCGCTCATAAAACCGCAATGCATGATGGTATATATTGCTCGGATAGTGACCATCGCTTGTCCACTACTTTTCAAAATGCATTGTGGGATACATTGAGTGGACTATATAGGGTATGAACATGCTCACTCACAATTCGGACAGCACTACAAAATGGCGTGTTCACTATATAGTGAATAGGGAGGGATTTCGGACAGCCTCAGTTTAAGACAGTACAAACCTTCAAAATAAAATACAACATTTTAAATGCTAAATAATGGAATTGAAAATGAGCGGTCTGTGGACCCTAATTCTGTGAATGAACATGTGACACAGTTTACCAACTTTTAGAAACACTGTGATAAACTGTAATGTATATAAATAAATATATTCATAAGATAAAATAATCATCATAAAGACGTCAGAGACTGTAAACAACCAAAGAGAATAAATTCATCTCATTTATGAAATGTTTGTTCGAGGTCTCTCATCGATTCACCGAGTGTGTGTGTCTGTGTGTGTCTGTGTGTGTGTGTGTGTGTGTGTGTGTGTCTGTGTGTCTGTGTGTGTGTGTCTGTGTGCCTGTGTGTCTGTGTGTGTGTGTGTGTGTGTGTGTGTGTGTGTGTGTGTGTGTGTGTGTGTGTGTGTGTCTGTGTGTGTGTGTGTGTGTGTCTGTGTGTGTGTGTGTGTGTGTGTGTGTGTGTGTGAGCGTGTGTGTGTGTAAGTCTATTACAGCTTCATATTGCAGCTGCTGCCTCACTGCATTAAAACGTCTGTTAGAGGAGAATTTATGTCAGCGAGCTCCCATTAGCTCAGATATATGACCTCACACACACACACACACACACACACACACACACTCTCTCTCTCTCTCTCACTCTGTGTGTGTATAAAGCGAACAGACTGAGTCTTCTTCAGCTCGAGTACTTTTCATGTGAATCAGAGTAGAAATCTTAAATAAATATTAATAAGTATTCAGAGTATTCAGACCTCTGCAGTGAAAGTTACAACAAACGGCAACAATTCTTCATCAAAGGTCATGTTTATGTATTTAAAAACTTTGTGAAGTAGAAGAAATCATCACTCTGCTGTAAAAGTGTTTTCATGTCTGATGCTGCGTTAACGTCTTTGTCTTATTTTCTATGATTCATGCTTCTTCAGTTCTTTTCTGTAGTGTGTTGAAATGCATCATAGTCATGGTGTCACCTCCGGTGTTGAAGAATGAAGCTGATGCTGAAATGTAAAATCCTGCAGTTCCTCGAGTGTCCACTAGAGGCTGGCTGCAGAAGCACAGGAAGTCACATACACACCCATTCTAAAAAGCCTGTTTTTACAGCAGACATTAACATGTTTACAGCCTGGTTCAAAAATCCAAATAGGTCTGATTAGCTCATGTCTCGATCAGCACACACTGTACGGGGGGTGAATGTTTTGATGACTCATCAGTTTTGATTTGATGAAGGATAAGAGTTATTCACAATAAGGCGTGTAGCTGACCTGATTGACAGGTGGGCGCGGTGTAACGGTTTGTCAGGAGGTTTAAAACCCGCCTCAGCTCCAGCTCTCAGTCTGTCGTTAGGTTGACTGAAAGTTAGGCTGAGACAGCATTTCCAGCATGGAGACCGCCATCGATGGGACTCCAGCGCCCCCTGCAGGGACAGACGGGTGACGTCACTCAGGCTTCGTCAAGTAATATTTACAGTCTATGATGTCACCGTCCTGTGAGAGCCACAAAGGTCTAAAAATTTCGTCTTCGTGAATTAACACAATAAATGAGGACTGCGATGAGGAGCAAAATATATTTTTTTTTAAATGTGAAAAATAACTCCTAGCTCACTCGTTGTTTTCACCTGTGTCTTATTATTCTCACCTGTCCCTGAGTGTATTCAGCTCTCTTACTGTGTTTGAAATAGAGCTATCTACTATCTGGGTCGGCTGTGTTTCAGTTAGTAGAGTCGGTCGTCTCTTAACCAGGAGGCTTGGGGTTCGATCCCCAGCCGGAGCACCCAGAGAGATCCGACGCAT
This sequence comes from Tautogolabrus adspersus, assembly GCA_020745685.1. Taxonomy (NCBI): domain Eukaryota; kingdom Metazoa; phylum Chordata; class Actinopteri; order Labriformes; family Labridae; genus Tautogolabrus; species Tautogolabrus adspersus. The sequence continues at coordinate 23,599,020 of CM036554.1, forward strand.
GCACACAGAGAACATGCAAACTCCACATAGGGGCAAAACCGATAACCACTAGACCACCGTGCAGCCCCGAATTCAGATCCTGATAGAAATGATTTTGACAATATTGACATTTAACCTCCGTCCTTTAGATCTGAGTGAACCTGCAGACTGACCCTGTGTTTACATGATTTATCAAAGACTGTTCATCACTGTCGCCAAGGTGAGGAATAAGATCCGTTTGTTGAAGAAGCCCCGAGGGAGTCTGCTCATGAGCTCCTAGATAATTAAGGCTAAGGCTTCTCCGCACGCTGAAGGAGAATCATTTAAATTATCTTTAACCTCATGATCACAAACTTGAAACTAGCAGCAGAATGAGATGATTAAATGCGTCTTATTGAAGTCGTCTCTCAGCTCTCGGCTCTGCTTGAAAGCAGCCTCTTTACATCAGAGCTGCTAAACGACTAATTGACCCCGACACTCACCTGTCGCTCCCTGATTGGCTGCCGCTGACCCGGCTATTTGCTGGCAGGGTGAGAACTGATTGGCCGAGAAGCAGGAAGCGGAGACTGAATGCATTAGTGTGATCAGAGTTAATAAAACACTTCATTATCACGGAGAGAGTCTAACTGACACACACACACACACACGCACACACACACACACACACACACACACACACACACACAGACGTCTGTGTAGTTTGAGACGAAAGTTTGAAAATAAACGTGAGCGAGAAAAAAATTAAAAAACTCCACAAAACAATGAAGAAGACGAAGAAAAGAAAAAGATGAGATAACTCTTGTGTTTTGTCTTTCTCAGATGTCACAGATTAAAAAAAGTGAACCCTCTGATTGGACAGATCTAATTGGTGTACTTCTAAGTGATCGTCCAATCAGAGCGCAGAGATTTATCAGCCGCTGTGGATCCTCCTCTGTGTTCTCTAATGAGCATCGGGGGGGGGGGGGGGGGGTGTCAATGATGTTTGACCTTTGACCCCTCCTGTCTTCTGGCTGTTCTGCTTCAGTGATCACCATGGTAAGAACACATCATCATCACCATCATCGCCGCCCGGGCAACAGGAAACAGTCGCAGAGACGTGCTAATTTAACCAGCTGGAGGGTGTGTGTTTGTGTGTGTGTGTGTGTGTGTGTGTGTGTGTGTGTGTGTGTGTGTGTGTGTGTGTTTAACCAATTATCACCCAGCTCTGAAAACCACACACACACACGCACAGAGTAACACACGCTTAAGTTAATAATGTAAACAGTGACATCAGGATATTACTCTGAAATATTAAAGTTTTATAAGTTTCTCTCTCTCTCTCTCTCTCTCTCTCTCTCTCTCTCTCTCTCTCTCTCTCTCTCTCTCTCTCTCTCTCTCTCTCTCTCTCTCTCTCTCTCTCACTCTCTCTCTCTCTCTCTCTCTCTCTCTCTCTCTCTCTCTCTCTCTCTCTCTGATCACGGGAGCTCGCTCGCCCTTTCCTCACACGGATCAGACAACGAAGACGAGAATAAAACACTGAACTTAATTTTTAAAACTCTTCGAGCTAACTTGCCGACCGCTGTTTCTCTGCAGGATAAAACTTAATTTAAACGACATAAAAACAGACACGGGGCGCCGAGTCCTCAAAGGCGGGCGGCCCGGGGATCAGAATCCGACCTGTGGCTCCTTTTCCACATGTCTCTGAGCTTATTAGAAACATGCAGAGGCTTTTTAGGTCGGGTACAATCACTTCTATCTGAACCAGTTCTCTTGCCCGCTTCCATCGCTGCAACACCTGTTGGTTTGACCTGATAACTGCTCTCATATCTGGCAAACCGAGGGGCGTCCAAAACGGCCGTGTGGGGGTGCCTTAAAACCGCCTACCTTCTCTGGTCCAAACAAATCCAGACCATTCAGGACCAGAATCTAAAGTTAGAAGGAGGACATACTGGCTGCTGCATTGTTGTCAGAGAAGCCAGCACTTCAACATAGCATGTTTCCTTAAAGTCTGATCATAGAGGAAGCTCACTTTATCATTTCACTCACTACACATCTCACTGATTTGGATGGTTTGTTCGTTCTGTATCCTCTCCAATATCTTCTCGTTTTTACCACTTTGGAAGAAACGGGAACAGTTCATCAAACGTGCAGACTTGATCCAAAATAAATCCAGAGAGAGTGGATGTTTAAAGCTGCTGATAGTTTTATTGCAAATCAAAGGAAACAAAAAAGATATACGAAGTGGCTCCAATGACCTGAAAAACATGAAATGCCTTTCATTAACACGACTGCTGAGGCTGCAGTGACCCGTCCTCCTCCCAGGTCCGCTCTGCACTCTGACTTATAGACGCGCCTCTCTACCTGTGGAGGGCGCACACAAAATGAAGTACAAATAAAATGCAGAAAAAATGAACTAATTATGCATTAAAATAAAAAAAATCGGCTCCTAAAAAATATAAAGATTTATACTGGGGTTTTTTTGTTTTTTAGATTTCTGACATTTCAAACATTAAACAGTTCTTTTAATGTGAGTTAACTTTTATTAAAATGTGCTTCAAGTAGAAAACAAACGTGTGTCTTAAAACGTAAAAATGAAACATTTAAAACTGAATCACAGTTTATAATATTATTATTAATAATAATGATAAAAGCAGCAGCAGTGTGGAGGTATGTTCATGTTAGAAAGCAGCAAACTGCAAACAAAGAGACTGCTGCTGTCTGAATGTACCGGGTCTCTGAGGAGGGGGGGGGGGGAGAGAGAGGGGGATGAGGGGGGATTGTCGGTAACAGAGTGGAGATGTGAGAGAAGAAGAAATGGAGGAAGAGAGTCTTTTTTTTCTCTCTCTAAAGTGTTAGAGCTGTAAGTGTGTGTGTGTGTGTGTGTGTGTGTGTGTGTGTGTGTGTGTGTGTGTGTGTGTGTGTGTGTGTGTGTGTGTGTGTGTGTGTGCGCGCGCGCCAGGCAGAAAAGGCCCAGAGCTCCCCCTTGTGTTCAGGAACAGAACAACACTGCAGCACACAGTCCGACTAATCATCCTCACTGTCCAAAAACTATTAATAATAATTATTATTCAATTATTTAATAATAATGATAAACGATTAAATAAATACAATAAATAAAAATGTAAATTAAAGCAGAAATTATTGAATAAAAATGTTTCAAACAAACAGAAATGTTCACAAACTGACTTCCTGTTTTGAGACTTTGAAATTAAAATACTTTAATAAAATGTGATTTTAATGTTTTACCGTAACTGTCTTAAAAAATAGAAAATAATAAAATATTAATGAACGTTGTGCAGGAGTTTACAACGAAGATAAAAACACACACACACAAACACACAAACACACACACACCAATGTATCCTCACGAGGTCGAGGTTCTCTTGTATTATAAATAATATGAATTAACAGTGATGCGCCTGTTTACAGAAAATAAGAAAGTTGCACAGAAAAAAATCATCATATTGTAAAAAGTGTCGAAGAAGGAAAAATAACGGACATGAAACACGTGATGTCGACCCTACGGTGGCTGGGAAGTGCAAAACAAAGATGTGAAACACTTTAACCAGCGCTGAGACAAATTTACAAACGACTGAATCTTGAAGGAAAGGGAACGTACCAAATGACCGAGTGAGGGGTCATCTCGTTTGTTTTGGCGGACAGTGATACGGAGTTTGTGGTGACAGAAAGATGTTCTCATTTGAGCCGGATTATTCAGTTTTGCTTTTCGTGTGGACGCTCTCTCGAACTTTCAAAGTATCCAGCAAATAACTCAATCTAGAAATGAATATAATCTCATGTGTTAACATTAATGATTAACATAAAATGTATTAATTAAAATTAAAATGTTCCACCAAAACAAACAAAATGACCCCGCACTTCAGGGTCACTTCCTGCATTTGGTACGTCACCTTTACGTTAAGATTCTGTCGTTTGTAAATTACATGCAATGTAAAGTTTTGTATTATTGTCATCTTGCGTATCACATCTGAGCTGGAGTGTCAATAACAAATATCAGCCTACTGAACAGGAGGTCCTAACAGGATACAGCACGGAGAGAAGGGACCGTCTACTGTCAGTTTGTGGAGGCACTTTGCAAACCCTCGGCCCGGTGATCTGCGATCCATAACTGCAGGCCTCACGTCCTCCTTGTTGGAGAGACAGGGAGGAAGAGAGGCTGCTCCCCAATGCTCCTCGTTACTTTGTTAAACCGACACACGTTCAAAAATAAATAAGATCTCATGTGACGCACACTGACAATGAAACTTTTGACCGTTATTATTTCTTTCATGACGTCAAGTCGGGCTTCTAATTCTTTCCAGAGTTTCTGAGTTGTTGCTCCGACTTGAGCAGGCGTTCACACGCTTTTTAGAGCTCGGAAACTCGTTTTTCCGATTGTCCGACATAATATGAATGCACCACAAGTCAACGTGTGGTCAAAGAAGTTCATCCGACACGTGCAGACAACAAACAGTGATGAGAGAGAGATTTAAATTCAGTGATGAACCTCAGAGCTCCGTGATACTCAGAGTCTAGAGCAGTGGTTCCCAAAGGGAGGGTCGGGACCCCCTGTGGGGTCACGAGACAATGAGAGGGGGCCACAAGCTGAAACGTTTGGGAACCCCTGGTCTTGAGGATGTAAGCTCTGAGACGATTTGTGCATGGATGAAACATCACCTCAGTCCAGCAAACAGACGTCAAAGCGGCAGCGACCGGCCTTAGTGTGTGTCTGTGTTTAACGTGACGCTTCAGTCTTCAGTCACTTATTGTTGTTATTGTTCCCAAAGCGGGTCTTCAAACGGGGAAAAGGAGTTACAGGTTCTGCTCCTGCGGCCTGGACTCTCCTGCAGGAGGATCTGCTCTCTTAACATCTTTTAAGGTCAGTGCTTCTCTTGTTGCCTTGTCCCTCTCCCCACTCAGGGTGCCTTCAGGTGAAAAGGGGCGGAGCCAGTTAAGTTGACGAGACAGTCCCACATGTAGTGTTAATGATCCATAAATTCAGTTTTATATTTCTTAAACTGATGATTTCAGTGTCAACGTATAAACATGTTTATGGGGCGCCGGTAGCCTAGCGGTTATGTCGGGCGCCTCTTGATCAGAGTAGCAGCCGTGGGTTCAAGTCCAGCCTCGGTGCTTTGCTGCATGTCGTCCCCGCTCTCTCTCCTCTAACGTTTCCTCTCTCTCTTCAGCTGTCCTGTCCAATGAAGGCAAAAATGGCTGAAACAATTTGTTTTATGATTCTTTAATTTTGATTTGTTATGTTTTTATATTTTTTCATATCAAACACACTTTGGATGCCTCGAGCTGCAGGTGTGATCATTTGAACCAGAAATGAACACGTATTTGCTTTAACTCGGAGGAAACGTGACAAACATTGAAATAAAAATGTGATTTACAGTTACTGCACACTCTCTCTCTCTCTCTCACTCGCCGCCACTCCGTCTGTGTCGCTCTCTCCCCCTCTCTCTCTCTCTCCTCCTTCTTCAGTGTCTCTCGTCCGTCTTCATGCTCTCAGTAAAATGACATTTAGAGCAGCAGGGTGAGAAAAGCAATCTGCCGTCCCTCCCAGGAGAGAGAGAGCGAGAGAGAGAAATGGGGGGAGAGAGGAGATGTAAATGTAAAAATGAGTGGAATAAAAGAAGAGAGGGAGGAGAGGGGGAGGGGAGGGGAGGGGGGGAGAGACATCCAGAGTGGAGTCTCTCTTTTCCCTCCAGAAACACTCTGACTCTCCGCTCTGTCCTTGCTCGCCCTAATGGATCTGTGTGTGTGTTACTTTTATTGTGTATTTTGTTGTTATTGTGTGTTTCTGTTAACGCCCGCGGTCCAGTTATCGTTTTTTTAACCTCTAACGCGTCAAAAATGTCCACAAACATTATCAGCAGCTCTACGCACTTTAATATCAGATCTCTGTTTAAAACTTCTGGGAACATGAATATGGAAAAACCAGGACCAGGTCAGGTAACCTCATAATGCAGGGTTCACCTCCTGATGTGGACCACCTCCCCAAGTTAAGACTTCCTCCACATGTAGATCACGACCACTATGTCCCCACGTAGGAACTTCCTCATGATGTAGACTACCTCTGTTGTTGTAGAGACTACCTTACAATGTAGATTGCCTACCGATGTGGGCTACCTCAAAATGTAGGGACTACCTCTCCAGGTAAAGACCACCTCCCCATTTAGAGAC
>CM036554.1:23610166-23615166 GCA_020745685.1 Tautogolabrus adspersus
ACACATTGTTTACATTGGCAACATTTCCGTACGGAAGTTTTTGACAAACCTACTTTAAACCTCCTGAGGAAACATCACTTCTCTCTTTGAATCCCTCCGTGAAGTTTCCCAGCATGCCTCTGTGCGGCCTGTCAGCAGCGGGTTAGGGTTTAGCGGGTGGTCTCCGGACCTCGACCTTCAGCGGGCTCAGAGGACAAAGTGGCGGTTTGAAGGGGCAGACAGACGGAGATGGACGGGGAGAGAGGCAGAAATCCATTCAGAGACGTTAATAAAATCAAAGAGCCTGATATGATCAAGCATGAAGTACATCACAAAGGTAATGTGAATTTAAGCCGGGATCCTTTCATTATCAAAAACAGTGAGCCGGCGAACGTTCTCGCAGCGCGGCGCGGGAACGCAGCGAATTTATGAGGCCAACTTCCTCAATCTAATAGAAGGATTCAGGTGTTACTAATGGACGAGCCAGGGAGGTAATAGAGGAGAGAGAGAGCTAATGTGGAGTGATGGAGAGAGAGAAGGAGAGATGAAGACGGATGAGGAGGAGGAAAAGTTACAGAAGAAGAAAAGAACGAGAGAGAGAGGAAGATAAATGAAGAAGAAGAAGAAGGAGGAGGGAGAATAATCACATTTGAATATCTGGCTTCAGGTCACATGTCTTTAAATGTTTGAATGGATTTAAAAGACGGAGCAAATTATATCAAACCCTCCAGCTGTTTCACTTCTTCTTCTTCTTCTTCTTCTTTTATCGTCTTCTTTTCTTCCTTTTCTTTTGAAATGGTGTAAAACCTTTAAAGGTTCAAAATGTAGAAGTGTATTAAAATGTTTACACTAAAATATCCAAATTAAGTAAAAAATCTCATATTATATTTTGTTGTTGTGTACTTACATCACCTCAAATATTTCCGACAGTCATCAAAGCTTTCATCTAGAGTCGTAACGGGACGTATGTTGTCATGGAGGCCGACAGTCAAAGGAGTTGAAGAGTGGACGTGCTTTGATTTGTCTCTCTTTTTCAGATTGTTGTGCTTCTATCATGGGTTAGTAAGTATGATGACATTTTGTTGATGCAATAAAGTGAATTACGATCTCGCGTCAAGACAGAGTGTTTTATTCTGAAAATAAACCGGATGTTTTATTCTGTTGTTTCGATGTCTGACTTCCTGTCCAGCTTGATCTGCTCTGTGGTAAATTGATGCTCCGCAAAAGTAGCGAAAAGTAGAAGTCTTTATCTGCGTCTGGACTGCCGTAGTTGGGACGGAGCACAGAGCAAGTGAAAGCACACGCGTTGAATAAAGTGAAAACCTATCAGCTGCGTAACGGAGCGGAGACGGATCGAACACGCATCTGGTGGAATTTAGCAGTTCTGCTGTGGTGCACCAATCTGTTCATGGGGCCCAGATATCCTGCAGACACCCCTGCACGAGACATGAGCTCATTTAGCACCGGACACCTCACTCTTTCCCTAACTCAACCAAAGACCTTCGTTCCCTGTTCTGTAGAACATGAACCCTGCTGTGTTCAGCGAAGACTTCCGAGTAGGACGAACATCGCGGTGTGTCGTTTATCTTTTCCTCTGATCCACACGGAAACACGAAGCTAACAACAAACAGATTTATGAAATCTCTGAATCTCTGTCCTGCTCCCCAGAGGATGAACTTCAGATGAAATGACTCCATGAGTGTGTGTGTGCAAACATGCTGAGCTGGCAGGACTGTAGGATGTGTGTGTGTGTGTGTGTGTGTGTGTGTGTGTGTGTGTGTGTGTGTGTGTGTGTGTGTGTGTGTGTGTGTGTGTGTGTGTGTGTGTGTGTGTGTGTGTCTAACACATGTTCATATTAAAGCTAATCAGACTGAATTAATAACAGTCGCTCAATAAGAGAAGCTGCAGCACCAAATCGACTTTTAATGAACGCGAGTAACTCTGCGTCTGTTTGTTCACGTTTCATCACATAAGCACAAAATGAAATTGATTTAACCCGGGTTAATTTCCCAGCTGTGTGTGTGTGTGTTTGTTTGTGTGTGTGTGTGTGTGTGTGTGTGTGTGTGTGTGTGTGTGTGTGCGTGTGTGTGTGTGTGTGTGTGTGTGTGTGTGTGTGTGTTTGTTTGTGTGTGTGTGTGTGTGTGTGTGTGTGTGTGTGTGTGTGTGTGTGTGTGTGTGTGTGTGTTTGCGTGTTTGTGTGTTTGTTGAATTAAATGAGCTGTTGTGTTTTTGCAAAGGGCAGCAAACATTGTTAGCTTTACAAGCTGATCACTCAACTAAAACTACATCACTAATTAAAAGCCTGCTGTGTTTGTGCGTGTGTGTGTGTGTGTGTGTGTGTGTGTGTGTGTGTGTGTGTGTGTGTGTGTGTGTGTGTGTGTGTGTGTGTGTGTGTGTGTGTGTGTTAGACATTTTATGGATGTCGGTCTGCTGTTGAACTCTGGACGGGTCAACAGTCTCACTCCTTCTTTCTTTTTATTTTATTTCTGCTGTCACACTGTCCGTCATCCTCTCTCTCTCTCTCTCTCTCTCTCTCTCTCTCTCTCTCTCTCTCTCTCTCTCTCTCTCTCTCTCTCTGGGTAGCTGTCAATCACTCAGTTACTCAACCAATACATTACTAGTTTCCGGACACACACACACACACACACACACAGCTGACCATCATTACCAGGCTGCAGTGAAGCAGAAAAGCTCAGTAATAGCAGGTCACCGCCCTCTGACTGACTGTGTGTGTGTGTGTGTGTGTGTGTGTGTGTGTGTGTGTGTGTGTGTGTGTGTGTGTGTGTGTGTGTGTGTGTGTGTGTGTGTGTTGACCAGTTGGCAGTCCATTAGTGTGATGGACTTTGTTTGGCTGGAGTCGGTGTGTGTGTGTGTGTGTGTGTGTGTGTGTGTGTGTGTGTGTGTGGGGCGATATCGGTGGCATTCGACTGAAAAGCTGCCGCCTGCTTTTTTATAACAGTTGAGAAAAGAGTAAAATCTCCAGGAGACTATATATATACTGTATGTAGTTCGGATTTCAACCCGGGCCTCCAGTTTACCCCTAATTTCCACATAGTCCGTGTGCGGTGCAAGGTTGTGCTCCGTCGGACAGCACGCCCTGCCCCACTGGACGTTTCTTGAACGTGAGCGCAGCAATGAGCAGCTGTACACACGTCACATGAGAACTACAAGATCACATTTAACCTGAGCACAGAACAGGTCAAAGGTCAATGTTTGTAGTTTACATGAGATACATCACGATACAATGAGATACTATTTAACACTACAAGATATTATACTTAACGTTACCAGCTGAGAATTACTGGGGACCGTGACCTGAGCCCTGAGGTGCTCCATGCAAAACATCAGGACTTTTTTTTTTTTTTTTGGGGGGTGGGGGGGGTCTTATTATGCATTTATTGTAGAGACAGGGCAGTGGATAGAGTTTGAAATCAGGGACAGGGAGAGAGGGGGGGGAATGGCATGTGGGAAAGGACACACAGGTCAAATTGAACCTGGAACGTCTGCTTTGAGGACTATAACATCTGTACATGGGGTGCACACCCTAACCACTTGGCTACCGACGCCCCAAACATCAGGACTCTAACAGGATCATAAGTAACATGATCATTAATGACAGGACAACACTGAACAGTATCATATAAAACAGGATCATCAGTAACATGATGTTTCAATGACTCCTGACAGATTAATGTAAAAGGATCATTTAGACGTCTTTGTATTTGTGTGATAAAATGATACGAGGAGCTTTAGAAACAGGATCATATCTGACATGATGATATCTGAGCAGTATCAGGATCATGTGTAATAACATGTGATATTTATTAGCATGAGTCCTGACAGCACGACGTGTAACTGTCTCTGTGTGTGTCTCTGTTCACGCAGATGAACTGGTGATGCAGATCAGAGCTGAAGTCTGCTTTAATATTTCATGTCACGCCTGGATAATTCATACACACACACACACACGCATGTAGAAGTGCACACGCCTGTGCCCGTGCACGTCTAACGAGCTCTGTTGGCTCTCTGCTGCTGAAAAATTCACCGTTAGCATCAAAGTTTAACGAGGATTTTCTCTCTCTGTCTTAATGAATCTGAGTCCATTTGTTCACATTTAAATAACCAATGAGGCCGGGCAATTAGCATAACACACACACACACACATTAAAAACACACATAACACACACACATACACACAGACACAGACAGAGTACGCACACACAGATCTGAGCTGTAAGTTGTTTTCTGAGTGCCGTGTGTTTCAGAACATGTGTCGTCTTTTTTCTGCAACACACACTCATCTGTCCAATCATAAAAACATGAGAGTGTGTATGTATTGAATCTATGTTGTGTTAAGGGCGTGTGTGTGCGTGTGTGTGTGTGTGTGCGCGTGTGTGTGTGTAATGTGTGTTGTTAATGTGTGTGAGTATGATGGTTTATTTATGTGTGTCAGAGTGGTTTGAAACAGGAAACCTCTCATCTCTGTTTTGCTGCAGGCTGAATGCTATCCAACCTATAACCCCTGCTCTGTGTGTGTGTGTGTGTGTGTGTGTGTGTGTGTGTGTGTGTGTGTGTGCGTGCGTGCGTGCGTGCGTGCATGCGTGCGTGCGTGCGTGTGTGTGTTTAAGGTCTGTATCAGTGTATCTGCAGATCTTTAACTGTGTTTTTCAGGTCGATAATGTTTATTCATTACCACAACATTAAAATTCTTTTTTCCAGCTGTGCAGATTTTCTTAAAAATTGAAAACTGAATTTAAAGAAAGAAATTCGAGAAAATCTCTGATATCAAGAATAATTCCCAACGCAGCACAATGTAAGTGTTTTGCAAAATGTCCATCATGTCATGACCCTAAAGTCTGGTTTCATTTGATCAGTGTGAATACAAATGTACCGTACTCGTACTGTACTCTGGTACCATGCCCGAGTCTCCCTGAAGAGGTGGTTTGGGACACTATTCATACTTGAGTACGGTCTGCAGGAGATGTGAACGCAACCGTGCTCAAACAAGGAAGTGGACCGCT
>CM036554.1:23620166-23635166 GCA_020745685.1 Tautogolabrus adspersus
TCTGCAATCAAGCTACCTACACACTCCCCAGTATGAAAGTTGGCTCAGTCTTCCACTCGAAGCCAGATTTTCCGGTATTCAAGTCACGCTTTTTTGTAAACATTTTTGAAAAACTTCACTCTACTAATCTTGTCATTCCCTGCGTCAAGACTATCGTGCTTCAAGTCTTCAATTTTTCAACATCCAGCTCTTAGAACTCTGCAACACCGCCTCCGACTCTGAAGACTGGAGAAACTAATAACCCAGACACCAGAACGCTGCTCTCACACCTCAGCCAGTCCCCAAAATAGCAGACATGTACAATAAATAACTTCTCATGATCTTGAAATATTAAATAAATAAAAACAATCTGTGGACGGCATTCAGGTTCAGGAGTGTGTACATGACTCTGAACGAGTCGTCTGTCTGTCTGTCTGTCAGTGTGTCCGTCTGTCTGTTTATAGCTGCAGGGCTCTCTCAGTGTTGTCTGTCTCTGCGTCTGATTGGTTGTGGAATCGCTGAGGGAATCGTCGTGATTGGCAGCTGAGAGCGCACAGTAACAGCTTGGCAGGAAGAACACAGGACTACTAATTACTAAGAAGTGTGTGTGTGTGTGTGTGTGTGTGTGTGTGTGTGTGTGTGTGTGTGTGCGTGTGCGTGCGTGCGTGCGTGCGTGCGTGCGTGCGTGTCTGATGATGTGACGATCATGTTGTTCCCAGCGGTCATCAGAGAAGATTAGCTGCTATTGCCGAGGGGAAACACACACACACACACTGTTACACACACACACACACACACACACACACACACTGTTACACACACACACACACTCACTTGTCATGTTAAAAACTCTTTAGATTCTCCTTGTCTTTACCTCGGGGGCTGGAAACAGCAGAGACTGTTCAGTCTGTTAAAACAGAATCACAGAGACATCTATCCGTTTATTCTGGTACATTTATCGGGGGTTGGATTGTGTTAGCAGCAGGCTAAACAAGTCACTCCAAAAGTCCCTTTAGCCTGCTACATGTTCTGCTCCTGGTTCCCCGCTGTGCTCCCCTTCAGTCCGACATACCTCGAAAACCTCCGAAGAGGGGCGACAAGGAGGTTCCCGGATAGACATCAACCAAAATACTTCGTCAGCGTTGCAATCACGCAATCAAGACCCAAACTCCTTTACTAAAGGCTCCTAATTGGTGCAGATTTTTTTTTCAGCAGTGGGAGGCAAATCCCCTTCATCCTGAAGAGACCGGTCTCAAGTCCACTTTTTGAAGGTCTCGTCTCGTCTCAAAATGGAAAGCATTTTAACTCGGTCTTGTCTCGGTCTCAGACTGGGGGGACTCCGGATTTTAAATCAAGACAGGTCAAGACCACCAAGCTCTCGTCCTGCCTTGGTCTTGATCCTTAAATGTCTTGGTCTTGTTTCGGTCTTGGAGCACTACAACCCTTTACAACACTAGAGGGGGGATCACTTTGTCCCCCCTTTACACCTTTGTGACATTCATATTGAAGGCGATACATCACGGGGGCGTAAATATCGCAGCTTGAAACGGCAGTCTGGTTGTGGCTAAAGAGTTTGAATGTTTTTATAATCTGAACTGTAGAATCGTATTTCTGTCGTACAAACACTTCAGACTGGATTGTAACTTTGATTACATTCATCAACGTTTTAATGAAGTTGTGTGATAATCCTCAAAGTGAGTCAGAAGATTTTTAATCTGCCTTTATATAAAAAGTGTTTCTGATCATTATTGAAGTCCTGCCTGCTGAGTTCTGTCTGTGGCTCGTTAAGGACTCGAGAGGACCTGAAAGACTCGCTGCAGGACTCTGATGTGATGAAGACTCGATGAAGACTGGATCAGAGGTTCATGAAGCTGAGGCACTTCATGTTTTCACTTCTGTGAGAGAAACAGTTTGAGTTTTTTAACTTTCAATTTATTTCTGTCTTTTAAAAAAACTTTTTTAATGATAAAAAAAAAAGTGAAGTTCCCCTTTAAGAGATTTCCCTGAAGACCAGAACACTGCTTCAATCACACACTGGTCATCTGTATGTGTGTGTGTGTGTGTGTGTGTGTGTGTGTGTGTGTGTGTGTGTGTGTGTGTGTGTGTGTGTGTGTGTGTGTGTGTGCGTGTGAGTGGTGATTGATGATTGGAAGCAGTTCAGATCAATCACAGAGCTCAGAGTTTAGAGGACGGGAGCGCCCTGAAGCATTCTGGGAAATATCACATATTCCCTCTAAAGTTGACTCTGATCAGTGTGTGTGCATTTGTGTGTGTGTGTGTGTGTGTGTGTGTGTGTGTGTGTGTGTGTGTGTGTGTGTGTGTGTGTGTGTGCAGGGGGGAGATAGAGAGAAGGAGAGTTTGAAATCCAAAGTGCAGATTTGAACTCTCACTGATTCACTGATCGTCTGTTTAATGATGAGACGATGAATTAAAACAGAATAAAAAAGGTGAAAGTCTTCATCACAGAGTGAATCCGAAACCTTGAGATGAAACACTTTCTTAAAACAGCAGCATGGAAACCCAAGGTGTCCGGACGTGGTACCAAACAAAAAGAGTCCATAGAAAAGGATAATAATGGTGAATTGGAACAAAGACTGACGTACGCTAAAGGGTTATTAAATAGGAAAGGCTTTACACCGTCAATTCTTTGTCCATGAAACCCCGGAGTATCTCTCGTTCATCTGTTTAACTGTAAATATTAAGTTACCAAGCAGCTTCACTCAGACTCACGTTAGCGGTATGAACCTTCCTTGTGATTTACTCGCCATTAAAGGTCACATATTCTGCTAAACACACTTCACCATGCTTCTCCAACACTAACATGTGTCTCTAGTCTGTCTACAAATCCCCAATGATGAGAAAAGTCCATCCTCTCCATCTTTTGCCTGCTCCACTTTTCAGAAAATGTGTGCTCAAACAGGCCGTTTGGAGATTTTCCCTTCATGACATCACAAAGGGCAGTAGCCCCTCCCCCAGGTGGGTGACACTCCCACAGCTAGGTGTTTGTTCTGCCCTCTGAGTCTGCCTTCTCACCGTAAACAATAGGGCATGGAGCGAGAACGCCCGAGCCACCCAAACCATTCCAGAGAGGGGCGTGGTCAGACACAGCTCATTTACATTTAAAGCTACAGACACAGAAACAGCCTGTTCTGAGCAGGGCTAAAATAGAGGGGTTTATAGGCATGATCAAATACAGGATCAGAGTGGATTTAGAACAAGACACTTCACACACATGTTTTGAGGAGCTCTGAGACTTATTTACACTGAAGAGGAGGAGGATATGGGACCTTTAACAGGAATTAATTTTGGTTAAATAACAACATCATGATGAGTAGAAAGTTGAGCGTTGTCATGTCTGTCCTTAAGAAGAGAGGACAACAACTTTTAAAATGTTTGTTTGTTGAATGGAGGTCGGATCGATCCCTGTAAATAGAGATAAGTGCTGAAAGGAATAATCACAGGTCGATTTCAAAAGTTTGAGTCTGAACTCTTCTTGTCAGCGTGTCTGTCTCTTTAAATCTGTCAGTTTGTCCTAAAGGTCAGCAGCAGAGACTGAGTAAAAACTAATGACAGGAATAAAAAAAACACATTATACCTGTGTGTGTGTGTGTGTGTGTGTGTGTGTGTGTGTGTGTGTGTGTGTGTGTGTGTGTGTGTGTGTGTGTGTGTGTGTGTGTGTGTGTGGCACCCCAAAGATCTTAACGAGACACATAAAGAGAAAAAAATTAAAGTTTTAATGTGAGGTGGTCATCATCACACACCTGCTGTGCGTGTGCGTGTGTGTGTGTGTGTGTGTGTGTGTGTGTGTGTGTGCGTGTGTGTGTGTGCGTGTGTGTGTGTGTGTGTGTGTGTGTGTGTGTGTGTGTGTGTGTGTGTGTGTGTGTGTGTGTGTGTTTGAGCGCGGGGTGTGTCCGGAGGCTGGTCAGTTTGTCTCCTTAATGACCCCTCCCCCCTTAACGAGTTAACGAGCTAATAATGACAGCTCGTTAAGACAGACGGACAGATGGAGCTCAGCCAATAAAACACAGTTAGTGCTCTCTCTCCCTGTAACGATCTCACCTGCTGACACCACGGCAACCAGTCTGCCCAGGTGAAGGGGGTGGATGGGGGGGGGGGGGGCTGTCAGTTATATTTCACGTTTAATTAGTTCAGATTAAAAACCTGAAAGACTCAAAGACTTCCTCTGAGTCTCTTAAGTGGCTGTGTCACAGCTCATCACAGTGTTAGTTCGTTAAGCGCAACACCATTGATTATTCTGTTTCTATGGCAACCAGCAGGTGAGACACCTTGACCTGTGATTTAGAACAGAATTTGTTCTAAAGTTTGACTTGTGTCGACTTCTGTCAACCAATCAGAGAGCAGGATCATTTAGTGAAAGTACTGGGAGTCTTTGGGGGGGTCAGAGAGGTCCTTGAGAAAGTTTCAGACGTCTTTGAGGAGTCTCTGTGATCCTTGAGGAGGTCTATACGTTCATTGACTTTGGTACTAAAGGTCCTTGAGAGTTACGAGAACCCTTGAAGAGGCTCCAGAGTTCCTTGATGGGCTGAAGTTAAAGTGTAAGAGCGCAGCCCTTCCAATGGTTGTTTATTGACTCAAGGGCGTCCAGTGGTGCTCAAAGAGGCTCCAAGGATCCTTGATAAATTACCTTGAAAGGTGCTTGAAAAGCTGTAGGTCTTATACGAAGACTTCCTGGGGTTCTTGAACAATTTCCAGGGATCCTTGAGTAGGTTTAAACCTTTAAGTTAACCCTTTAAGGATGTGAAGGTTTGGTTTTCCAAAAATATGCAGGAGTCCTTAGATACAGTAAGTTAAAATATTCCTTGAGGAGCAGGGGCGTGTCCCGAGGAGTTGCCAAGGGTCGGCATTGGCCCCCCTTGAAACCCTATTGGCCTCCCCATGTTGCCAACCTGAAATCCTTAACTCTGATTGACTATTTTCCTAGCCAGGGGCGGGACTTGTGTTGAAATCCACCATTCAGGCCTCGTTCCAACTGGCAGCTCGTAGTTTTCAGTGTGCTGATGTTTATTTGCAATTTTTTAAATACTTTAAAGGCAGGGTTGGTCATTTCTCCAGAAACACTTTTTAAAATTTTGGTTGAAATTTTCTTTAGGTCCTTACAGAAATTAATAACTCATGTTCTCTGAAAAAGGAACAAAGAAAACCCGTCATCTGTAGCAGTTGTAAGCCTGTAAAAACTTCGACCGATGTCTGCCACGAGGTACCAATCTGATGAACCAATCACAGCCTCCCTGTCTCCCTGCTCGTTCTCTACCTCTTGCGTACTCTAGCTCACACTCAAAGCTCGTCACCGATGACAGAGTTTATACTGTGAGTTTACTTACCGTTGAATGAGACATGAGACGACGTAGTTTCTACACAATGCAAGAGATGAGCTGAGGTCCGCTTCTGGAGCAACGGCGCTCGTTCATGTAAGTGAGGGGCGTGGCTTTAGAGGGAGCACAGAGGGGAGGGGCTGGGTGCAGATGGAGCACTGAGGGAATGCTACTTTCAAAATCATGCTAGTTTTCCAAAATTACCAACCCTGCCTTTAAATTATGATTTTGAACGTACATATTTTTCCATGAAGAATTAAGCTTACTGCTACTTACTGTATACATCGATGTGATTAGTGCAGACAGAAGGGGTAAATAAATGCTCCTCATTCACATGTGTGCACACAAACTTCAGGCCACCCCTGCACGAGTCAGTGCCCCAGTTGGGCCACCCCAGTCCAAAAAGTCTGGACAAGCCCCTGTTGAGGAGGAGGTCTAAGTCCTTGAGTCTTGCAACTCTAAAATCTGTCACAAACAACATGAGATGATCCTCAGAGTCTTCAACATGTTGCAGAAAAACAGAGTGAAATAAGTCTATAAAATCACTTTAATCCAGAAGGCATTTAATAAAGTGCCCTGGATGTAATGTGATGTTTATCATACGATGTGAGAGCAGAGCAGGAACTTTCCTTTTTTTACCTCGAACAGGAAGTGTGTGAAGGTTTGAATCAAAGAGCAAGCCGTGAATAAAACATTAAAGTGAAGGTGTCAGCGTTAAAATTTTAACATTTACCGTCATTATTATTTTTTATTATACGTGGACATAATGTGATCAGAAATGTAATCCGACACTCAGACACCGAGGAAACGCTGTTCATTAACCACTGTTACCATGGTAACCACGGAAACAGAGAGCGTTATTCAAGTATGAAAGAAGAAGAAGAAGAGGAGGAGATAAAAAGTGATTTCAGGTTATAATGAAGGTTAAATAATAAATAGACAGCTCAATAAGAGACACAAAGATCTCGGATGAACACATTTTTATTTCAGTCAGAGTTAGCCTGCGGGTCTGGTCTGGTTCTGGCCTGGGTCTGGTCTGGTTCTGGCCTGGGTCTGGTCTGGGTCTGGCCTGGAACAGTCTGGGTTTTTCACCTATTTAGTAGCTGGCTGTGGCCTGGTTTCAGGTTATTCCTGCCTGGTTGGGACTTAATTTTGCCCCCAGTTCCTTCAGGCCTGGCTCCAGTCTGGTTCGTGTCTCTGTCCTGTCTTCTGGTCTAATCATTGTTCTGGCTTGGTTTAGTCTTCGTTCTGGCCTGGTTTATGTCTTTGTTCTGGCCCAGTTTGGTCTTTGTTCTGGCCTGGTTTATATGTTTGACCCTTGACTCTAACCTGGTTTAGTCTTGTTTCAGTTCTCTTTAGACTTTGACCTTAGCCTTGTTCTTTCATGGTTTTGGACTTTGTTCTGACTCTTGTTTCCTTCAGTTTTATTTCTGACCTGGTCCTGGTTGGGTGCAGGTGGTTACGTGTCAGCGGGGTCATGTGACTGGTTAACGAGCTCTTCTGTGTGTGTGGGAGCTGCTGAAGAACCTCGTTAAAGACTTCAAGTGTCTCTAACGAGCTCCTGATTAAACCCTCACACAGAGAGAGAGAGAGAGAGAGAGAGAGAGAGAGAGAGAGAGAGACATCGCCCTGACTGATCTGAACACTCTTCATCTCCACCTCTTCATCTTTACCTCGCTCGCCCACTCTCTCTCCTGACAGAACAGCTGATTTAATGGATTTAATCACCCACCTGAGAGAGAGAGAGAGAGAGAGAGAGAGAGAGAGAGAGAGAGAGAGAGAGGTGGGGGGTAAGTCTTTGTGAAGTTAAAAAGGACGAGGAGGAGAACGATTGATGGTCCCTCCTTCATCTCAGGAGGATCACAGACAGAGACGAGCTGTTAGCGGCTAATGCTAGCATTCTGCCGCTGTGTTTCTAATGGAGTTTCCATGTTTCAGACAGACAGACAGACAGAAGTGTTTTGAGATGTAAACGGAGGACAGATGGACGGACAGAAACATGTCGTCTGCAGAGTGAAGCTATCAGACCGATCAATAAACACAGACAGTTTATCCACTCAGGTCAGAGGTCAGAGGTCAGACCAGCACACAGCACCTCATCAAACTCAACTTTTTGGACATTTTTGACTTGGGACAGTGTCGTCACGATACGAGCATTTCAAACTGTAGTTGAGTATAACACAAATACATCTGCAGTGCGACGTTTTGGTACCAAAATGTTGTGTGGAAAGAACATTTGCACAAAGGAACCTAAACATCTGAACTTTGAGCAAATGTTTCATCTGAAACCAGAGTTTGTTCAAGTTGGTCACGAGGAAACACACTGCTGCTCAGGTAATAAGGTCAGTAGGACAGGACAGTGTGTGTGCGTGTGTGCGTGCGTGCGTGCGTGCGTGCGTGCGTGCGTGCGTGTTTGTGTGTCAGACTGACCATCTGGGCACGCTCCGTAGAGACCAGGAACCAGGCCTGAACTCTGAGTTTGTCATTTATCACCAGGACACAAACACACAAACGCACACACTGCAGGAAACAGTTCTGCAACATTCAGATTCACGTCACAGGGGCGTAAATAAAGCGGCTTGAAACGGCAGTCTGAACAGAGCTTATTTATTCCGCTGACGTAAGAACAATTAAGAAAGATAAAGTTTGATGCATTGACTCACATGAGATCTTTTTTTTTTACTTCCTGCAGCTGGAGGAGAAAAAGAAAGAAGTTAAATGTTCTCACTTTGTGTCTTCAATAACCGCATCTTCTTCTTCTTCTTCTCTCATTAAAGCGTAGCGTTCTGACCTCAGTGAGTGAGGATGTGACCTGAGCAGTGAACACACACCGAACCTCCTCTGATATTTAACATGTTTTATTGATCTGACGCACAGCAGCTCTTTACTGAAACACAGGGAGGTGTGTGTGTGTGTGTGTGTGTGTGTGTGTGTGTGTGTGTGTGTGTGTGTGTGTGTGCGTGTGTGTGTGCGTGTGCGTGTGCGTGTGCGTGCGTGTGCGCGCCTCATGTAGTGTGAATTAATCATTGAACCTGAGGGTTCAGTGAAGTCAAACGCTGCTCTGATTAAAGTGATGAAGAGTCGGCGTGCGGAGGAAACTTTGAGTTAATTTAATGAGAGTAAACTTGTTCATTATGAGTCGACCTTTGACCTCTGAGAAACACACACACACACACACTCTGTATCGATGCAGTTCGTTTACCTGATGCAGACCGTGCAGTAAACTCACAGCTCCATACCGAAGCGTCTCATTAACAGCTGACCTCTGACCTCTGCTGTGATGTGTTTACCTTCATCAGGTGACTCGCTCTGAGATCATTTACATCGAGCACCTGAACTCACCGGGCGTGCAGCAGCATGCTTATAACACAGAATAATCATTATCATTGAATTAAATTAAATCAAAGAGTTTGTTCAGAAAGTTTTCAAACTGTGATTGATCATAGCCGGGGGGCCGAGATGTTTTCATTGTGGGGGCCCGAGATCCACGGGCCGCTGCTTGACCACCGCTGATGTTTAAACTGTGATGGAAAAAATAAATCACTTCCTTTCTTTCTGTCGTTGTGTGTCTGTGTCGATGTTTTTCTTATTGTCATGAAATTATGGAAAGTTGTCACTGTTTAATTAGCAACAAATTACCCCTGAGACACACACACACACACACACACACAGACACACACACACAGACACACACACACAGACACACACACACACACACACACACACACACAGACAGACACACACACACCGTTGGTTTCTATTCTCTTCATTTCAGTTCGGTGTTTTTTAATTACCTCTGAATTTCTGTCGTTCAAAATAAAACTGAAAATTCAACAAACACAAACTCTAAATACTCTCCTTTATCTTCTCCTCTCCTCCTTCTGTCCCCCTCTCCACTTTCTCCTCCTCGTATCCTCTCTCCATCTTACCTCCTCGTCCTCCTTAACTCTCCTTTTTCTTCTCCTCTCCTCCTCTCTCCTTCTGTCTTTCTCTCCTTCCTAATCTCTCCCCCTCCCCTCTTTCACCTCCTCTTCTCCTCTTTTCTCCTCTTTTCTCCTTGTCTTCTCTTCATCTCTTTGTTGTTGTTTGTTGTTGATGTTAACTTTTACTTTTTCCTCTCTCTCACACACACACACACACACACACACACACACACACACACACACACACACACACACACACACACACGCACACAAACTCAGGATGATCCTGCTGCAGAATTCCCTCAGAGGATTATAATCTGATGTTTTGGCTCCTTCATCCCTCTGAATGTAGATTAACTCCAGCAGGCCAATTTCCAACACACACACACACACACACACACACACACACACACACACACACACACACACACACACACGTTTTACATGAATGTTTGTAAATAATAAAAACGATCTGACTTTATAAAAAATTAACAATTCCTAGAATTAAATACTCACTGTTTCTCGTTCTGCACGTTGCATGTTCCCGTTTCCGTCACCACGCTAAAGAAAATACTTTTATTTTGAAAAGATGTGACCACGTCATCAAAATATCTTTACCTAAATCATTCTGCACGTCAAAATGTTCAAGACATTACAATGTCAACACTAGTCAACCTTAAATGTCTCCTCCTCTACTCGTCCTCTCCTCCTTATTAAGTTTACACATAAAACATCCAAAAATCATCCCCTGACAAAGGGATCGTTTTTTCGTTTGCATTTTTCAAAAATGTTCAACATTTTGATAACAATCCACACGCTGTAGTATACATGCCCGGCCAGTAGGTGGCGGTGTGACGTGTTATGAACACGAGCATGTGCACATACTCTTACTTCTACAGAGCGCTGAGGTGTAAACGTAGAAAAACTTAACGTACAAACGTTTGTGTGGACGGGCAATGGCGTCAGGTTGTTACTCCATGTGACCTTAAACCTAAAGAGAGTACCAGAAAGAGATGCCAGTCGAAGTACTCCGACATCCGCCATTGTTGTTGTAGCCCACCTTGTTCATAGCTACAGACTGGAAGCGTGGTTTCACATCAGGGTTTCCGGCCCAAAGTCCGTTTCATTTGATCAGTGTGAAGTCAAACGTACCGTACTCTGGTACTGTGCCCGAGTCCGCTTGAAGAGGTGGTCTCAGGCAGGTGTCTCGAGTACGGTACACGGGAGATGTGAAAGGTGGTTGCCATGGTTTCTTCCTCTTTTTTCTGCTTTTTGGTGGATTTCCAAACCAACAACGCGAATACTGCCACCTGCTGGATTGGACTGAGTACGTACCCAGGTGTACTCAGGCACGTAACGATGTTAGAAATGAGAACGCAGACCAGCGAGGGAGAGGGGAGCGGGGGGGGGGTAATCGTGCTCGGCACTGTACGAAAGAATCGTGCTGTGTGAATAAATATGTCTCCCTCCACAGGGGGGCGCTAGAATCACTAAAAACTAAAAGTTCCTCACAGGAGCTTTAGGTTGTGATTTTTGTCAGTGTGTGTGTGTGTGTGTGTGTGTGTGTGTGTGTGTGTGTGTGTCTGATAAACAGAGTGTGGCTCCCCTCCAGCCTCGCTCTCCTTTGTTCTCCAGGTCTGGACTCTCTCCGCTCTCGGTCCCTCATGCTCACCACCACTTTTTCTTCCAGGATTCTCCAGGACCCCTCAGAGGATTCCAGGACCCCTCTGATGTCTTTTCAAGGTGGACCGTCTGCGAGCAACGAGGCCAGAAACAAAACGAGTCTAAAACATCCAACAAACGGAGAGATATTTACATAAATCACGGGATGGATGGTGACATGAGACACGTGGCTTTAAAATCCTTTTGTTGTTTGTTTTAGAAAAGAAAGACTTCAGTAGCTTTCAGAATGAATATTTTTAACATTTATGTCACAATATTTGTAGATTTCAGTGCTGAGAAGCTGAAATCTTTTTTAACAACATTTCAGGACTTTTTCTTCAGGTTTTTTTTGCATTTTTTGTGGTTTTATTTCATATTCAGTTTTTTCTAGAGTTTTGATTTTGTGGGTTTTTTAATGTGTGTACTTGTGCGTGTGTTTTGTGTTCTCCTCTGCTGTGACTCTGTGTTGTCTGAGGGTGTCACCGTGGCAACAGATTTGCATTCCGAGTCCCCTGATGGGACGTCCGAGGACGACATCACATGACCCCAAAAGAGAGAGAGAGAGACACAGAGAGAGAGAGGGAGAGGGAGAGAGAGTTGTTTCCTATGGGACTCGGCCCGTCTCTCTTTGTGTCACTGCTTCTGTTTTATTTTCTCTTAAAGTCAAAGTGACAAACCTTCTTCTTTATTCGCTGTTTGACTTCCCAACTCGGAAAGCGGGACCATCCGAGGAGCTCATGAATGCGTTTTAGATGTTCGACAGTAATGACGTCACCAGGTGTCCTAAATGTTTTTTAATTTTGCTGAATGAGTGCACTTCATAGTCCACTACTGATAACTCCCCATTAAGGTGCATGAGGAGGGGATGAGTGAGTGATTTCAGTCGCAGCCGGAGTCACTGCAGTCCTGAGTTTCTCACTTAAGTAGACAAGGGGTGATCAAAACCAGGTGTGACAAACAGGACAGGTGAACCTGATGAGGGCAGGAAGTAAAACTCGACATGAAACACGGGGAAAGAACTACAAAATAAAACAGGAAGAAACACTGACGACAAACTGAAGAGAACTCAGGGCTTTAACAACAAACAGGAGGGAAGGAAAAGACAAAACCAAACAGGAAGTAATATTAGCTGTCGTCTCAGACTGACGTTATAACGGCGTCCATGTTTAAAAAACGTCGTTCTAAAACACAGTCTTCTGGTTTTGTCAGCGACGGCCTGAACGAGTATTCATATGGAAGCTGAATGTTGGTGTTGGTGTGTGTGTGTGTGTGTGGTTTAACTGCAGTGTAACTGTGTGTTTATCTGTGGAACCACAGCTCCTCCTGTAGGATGAACACAGTACTGCACCGGAAAAAAACAGGCCCGGTTCTAGAACAAAATGACTTAGGGTGCATCTGATGTTAAAGGAGGTGCAGTGACCGGGAACAGCAGTTTTATTTGTAATGTATTTAACCAGGAGAACCCTCACTGAGATGAAGAATCTCATTTATAAGAGGGTCCAGCTGAGAGGGGCCGCAGCTCGTTAATAAACAAGTGACACACATGATACACAGATCAACATCTCCTGCGTCACAGAGAAGAAAAGTCATCATTCAAAGTATCTACGACCTGAAGCATCTTCCACCAACACTTTCAATCTACTTTAAAAAGATGTAAAGAGACGAGCTCCTCCAGACACAAATCCTCCTGCAGGACGAGCGGGCCTGAAACTCAGTTTCCCCGTTTCAAGATGCACTTTAGGAACAGATAAAAAGAATAAGTTTAGTGACCTCATCATCACATATAAAGCCCTCCATTACCTGGCTCCACCCCCCTACCTGTCTGAGCTCCTCCACCCGCACGCTCAAGTCTGCTGATGCAAACCTCCTGTCCTCCCCCCCCCCCCGCAGGACTTACCATCGGTCCTGGGACAGGGCCTTCTCCATTGCCGCTCCCACCCTCTGGAACTCTCTCTCCACCTTCAAGAAATACCTAAAAAACTCATCGCCTACAACCACGAACTAACTCTGTCCTCCTCCTCCTCCTCTGATATTATTTCTTCTTCGTTTTGTTTTGTTGTTGTTATTTGTTAAGCAGATTAAGTATCACATTATGAATGAGGACATGTCAGTGATTTTGTCCCGACTCGACTCGAGTCAGGGCCCTGAGATTTGTTATGAACCTGAACGCACCATGATATCCAAAGATTTAAAGCACTGAGAAGATGCATGAATATATAAAACTTCACTGTAATCAATCAGGAGCGTGAAAGCAGCAGCAACAAGTCGTGTGATAAATAGAGTAGAGGTGTTAGGGGTCCCTCATGTGAAGTTTGTCCTTTTCTTGAGATCAATGTTTCTATTAAATAAGATAAATAAGTCGAGGCCTCCAGAAAAGAACTAAAATGTTCTCGTTATCTCGGGAAAATGGAGTCAAATAAACTTGAATGTCCACTATGGGCTTCCATACATTTCGAAACGATCATTAAAATAACAGATTGCATGGCTTTGTCGTCTCTGGTTGTGTGTGTTTCTGTGTTTCTGTTGTGTACATGAACACAGTCAGAAACTTTTAAACGGAGTCACTGGGGAGTTTTCATTGAGGGGGCGGGGCTTCTGTGAGGGCTTTAACAAGAAAATCAATTAACTGCAATAAAGTTTAATTAAGTTTTATCAGTCAATTACACAAACAGTCGTCTGCTGCTTTTTACGCCTGTGATGTTTCTGTTTGTGATCACACACACACACACACACACACACACACACACACACACACACACACACACACACACACACACACACACACACACACACACACACACACACACACGCAGACTCGAGTTCTCCTCCGAGACGTTATTTGAACATTTTGGCCAAACAGCTTTTCTTTATTCTCTGAGCTGCAAACTGACAGAAAATCAATGAAAACCTTCATCTCTCCTCCTCCTCCTCCTCTTCCTCCTCCTCCTCCTTCTTCTCATTCTATCCTTGCCCCTCTGCTCCTCATCCACTGCCTCCACCTCTTTATTTCCTCCTCCCCCCTTCTCTTTTCCTCCTCTTGCACCTCCTCCTCCCGTTGCCCCTCTCTCCCTACTCTTCATTCTTCCTCTCCTCCTCTTCTGTTTTTCTCTTCTTCCTTCTCCACCTCTTCATCTTCATCCTCCACCTCCTCCTCTCCGTCTTGATCCTCCCCCTCCTCCACTCCCTCTTCATCCTCCACCTCCTCCTCTCTGTCTTGATCCTCCCCCTCCTCCACTCCCTCCTCATCCTCCACCTCCTCCTCTCTGTCTTGATCCTCCCTCTCCTCCACTCCCTCCTCATCCTCCACCTCCTCCACTCCCTCTAAATCCTCCACCTCCACCTCCTCCCCTTCATCCTCCATCTCCTCCTCTCTGTCTTGATCGTCCGGCTCCTCTTCTTCCTCTTCATCCTCCACCTCCTCCTCCTCTTCCTCTTCATCTTCATCCTCCATCTCCTCCTCTCCGTCTTGATCCTCCACCTCCTCCACTCCTTCTTCATCCTCCACCTCCTCCTCTCCGTCTTGATCGTCCAGCTCCTCCTCTTCGTCTTGATCGTCCAGCTTCTCTTCTTCCTCTTCATCCTCCACCTCTTCCTCTTCATCCTCCTCCTCCTCCTCCTCTTCCTCTTCATCCTCCACCTCCTCCTCTTCCTCTTCATCCTCCACCTCCTCCTCCTCCTCTTCCTCTTCATCCTCCTCCTCTTCCTCTTCATCCTCCACCTCCTCTTCTTCCTCATCAGCCTCCAGCTCCTCCTCTCCCTCCTCTTCCTCATCTTTTCTTCTCAGTCTAATGATCACAGATAACCACAGGAGCCTGCTGCTCCTAACGAGCATCACATGGTTACCGTGACTACCACCGTATGAAGCTCTGATTGGTTCATTGCCCCGGGGCAAAAAAAAACTTCTTTATTTGTTTCTTGTTTTTCTTTGTTTTCTCCTTAAAGTTTTTTTTTCTTCCTCGATTGACTTTGAGCTGAACTTGTTTCTGTTCATTGATTCTGGTCCCCTGTGTGTGTGTGTGTGTGTGTGTGTGTGTGTGTGTGTGTGTGTGTGTGTGTGTGTGCGTGCGTGTTTGTGAGGTTAAACTCTGTATGGTCTTCATACC
>CM036554.1:23640166-23687666 GCA_020745685.1 Tautogolabrus adspersus
GCAGTGTGCTAACCTCCTGAAGAAAAGAAGTCGGGACACGGAAGTGGAGCCGTGGAGCTGCAGAGCGGTCAGTGTGTGTGTGTGTGTGTGTGTGTGTGTGTGTGTGTGTGTGTGTGTGCGCGCGCGCGTGCGTGTGTGTGTGTTTCTGTAGGCTGTGTGTGTGTGTGTGTGTTTCTGTAGGCTGTGTGTGTGTGTTTCTGTAGGCTGTGTGTGTGTGTGTGTTTCTGTAGGCTGTGCGTGTGTGTGTGTGTGTGTGTGTGTGTGTGTGTTTCTGTAGGCTGTGTGTGTGTGTGTGTGTTTCTGTAGGCTGTGCGTGTGTGTGTGTGTGTGTGTGTGTGTGTGTGTGTTTCTGTAGGCTGTGTGTGTGTGTGTGTGTTTCTGTAGGCTGTGCGTGTGTGTGTGTGTGTGTGTGTGTGTGTAGCTGACAGCTTCAGATTTGATGAATGAACTTTTTTTATGATAACTGGTATTGTTATGATTATTATTATTAAATGTCCAGTAAAGTTTTCAATACTTGCTTTTAATCGATATAATCTGTTATTTTCATGATAAATACAGCTCAATAGTTACCGCCCACTTTCTGGTTCCCGAAGTAAACGTTCAAATCCTCTGTTGACATTTCACAAACTCCTGAGAACGGAGGCAACCACCACAACCGCACGTGAGGTCTGCTACCTAAACCGAATGTAACTTCTCCACTTAGTGGAGTGTGTAGTTCAGTCTGAATCACAACACCCTGTTTTATACACTTAATACTGTCAGTTAATGAAGGATCAATGCAGCAGCTGCTGTCAGGTGACTTGAGACACACCTGTACTCTGAGTTTTATCACAGATATGGACTCGTGTCCGTCAGGTGTATAGAGCTCAAGACATTCCAGCTGATATCACTTTATTGCAGCTGTATCAATAGTTTGTTCTTTGCACACCTCGGGGAGGAATTTGAACCCTTGCCAGATATATCTACGAATAGATTCTCCTGGAGCTAAACCAAACCCCATTAAAAAAACAAGCATTTTTAAAAGTGTTCACTCGCCCTCGCATGGACAAACCTGATGAATCATGAATTCATACTTTTTCAAATCAGCATCATAATGTTGTTATTTCAGCGTGTTTGTTATTAAATCAGAGAGATACCACGGTTAAATATCTAAATAACTTCACCCTTTGTCTGAGCACAAACTTTGATTTCTCTGCAACCAGCAGACGAATAAAAACACAAAAACAGATTTAATGTAAGTCACGTAAAGTCCCCATGAAATGAAAAATATGTTTTCCCGGTTTTAATCCAGCGATCTTATGTGAAAGGTTCGTTTATCGGCCAAATATATATCAATAGATCATTCTGAGTGTTTTTAACATCATTTACCGTATTTTCTCTTCCTGTGAAACGGTTCAAATGTCCGATGACTCATCCTGCACTCAGGGGCGTTAACTCATTTTACAATGATTTAAAATGTTTTTCAGAAGCGAATGTGTCTGGAGGCGGAGTTCTTGTCTGCTGAGTGTCCAATGGAAACATCGCTCAGTTTTACCGTGTCCAATCAGCAACAGGAACAACAGGTGAGTGTAGGTTGTCAGGGCAACCTGTTTTTATAATCTTTGACCTCCACAAAGACGGATCATGTTTTATTTCTGCTGGCTGCCACATTAAACTCAGTTCTTAACCACGTTACATGCTGATGTAACGGTGAGTGGGTTACTAACATGATTTGTTAGGGAGCTGTTGCCATGGTAACATGTTTACCTGTGTGTCTTCAGATGCAGGTCGGTGCGGTTCTGCCTAGACCTCCTGCGCTCTGCTGCCCCCGCTGTCTCGGAGGAGAACCGGTGAGTCCCTCCAACGTCATGAGGAGTCAGGAGTTAAGACTCTATGATGCATTGTTTTGGTTTTTAGAAATGTGATATTCTTCGCACAGGTGTCATCACAACAATGTGTGCTTACAGGGTTAGTGATGTTTATGTGCTGTAGTCTAGTCAACAAACCTCAGGTCCAAGTCTTGAGTCTCCAGTGCTTGAGTCCGAGTCTCTAAAGAAAAATATGTGTCGAGTCCCCACTCTCCGAGTCCTCAAGGCCAAGTATTTGAGTTCAAAGATGGACTTCAGTTCACTTTATTTGATTTTGTTAAAGGCCTCTAAGCTGAGCTTGAGAACTAGTTCAGACAGTCCGCTCGGGCAGCACTGATTTCACACTTGACATGCGTCATTATCCACAAACACCTCCTTCCAAATAGCGCTCTATTTAAGCTGCAAGATTTCCGCTCTCTCCCTCTTTGCTCTTTCATCTCCACCTCTGACCTGCAGCAGTACTGAGCTCTCGCTCAGCCCCACCACTACCCCAGCATCCACCTGTCAGCTCTGACTGGAAGGTTTAAGATCTCATCCCATCACTCTTCAAATTTCTGCATGTAGATTCAAACTGCGAGGAGTGATGAAGTTGAAGCTTAGACGCCAAACACAAACTTTGTTCTGCTGCAATAAATATTTTAAAGATACAAACGTCGTCTGAGTGAACTAAAGTTTATAAAGGTTGTGAGACGCGTGATTTAATCCCCTTTACCTCTGAATTCCAGGGTCACATCAACCACATCATGGGTCTCTGAGGAGGAGATCAGGAAGAGGAGGAGCTGATCAGGAGGAGGAGGAGCCCTGGGCCCCTTCATTGACCTCTCCTAACAAACGTTAAATCCTTCCAGACTGACAGCAGCGTCCCCTGAGCACATTTCTGCTTCAGGTGTTCACTCCTGCTCGATGACATCATCACAACCTCACACACACTGAAAGGACCAATCAGGTGCTTTGTTGTCAGATCTCTTTTCACTTTAACTGAATATGATCATGTGTACAGCCCTGCTGAAGCTTCCTCCCTCAGAGTTCGATCACGTCCAAAGATTTTCATCTCGAGGTCCAAACCGTTCTTCTTCTTCTTCAGGACTTTCACACGTTTGAATCGTTATCATGTGGTCAAAAAAACGACTTTGTGTAACTTTAATTTCTTGTAGCATATCTGTCTCGATGGTGTGTTTAAGGACACTCCGACATCAGAGTTTAACACATAGAATGAGCACACTCCTTCTCTAAGATCTCATGGCATGAAGCTGATTTTAAAGAAGTTTCAAGAGAAAATATAAATAATTAAACCGCCGCAGCTTGATGTTTGTCTGCTGCCTGCTCTCAGTACTCAGATGTCCAGATGAACATGAACGCACCATCCTGTTAAGTTTGAAGAATCAGCAGGAATGTTATAAAAACAGAAGTGTGAAACTGTTTAAACAGTGAGAAGTGAGTTTAAGCCCCGCCTCCCACGTGACATCTGATTGGTTGACACATTGAAAGGTGAGGACACCTGAAGCTGTGTTTACGAAATGTCCAACATTCAGTGAGCTCATCAGTTTATTAGATGTGTGTTCTTTCATATCAGCGAAGATGATTAATCAATAATCAGTGACTCTCTGCTGTGATTGGTCAATCTGTCAGCTGTTTGCGTCAGCAGACTTTAAAGGGCTCTTACACAGTTTTTTATAAACACACACAAACACACCGAGCGTCTTCTTCTTCCTCTGAACTTCAGTTCATTTCAAACCTGTAAGCTCGTTAGCTTAGCTTGTAGCCACATTTATAGATGTTTACAAGAGCTGATCGACCTTATTGGTCCTACAGATGTAAAGTGTAGTCCCTGCACACAGCCAGGCTCCGCCCACACTGTGATGTCACGCTGATGTCACACAGGCTCTTTGGGGTGTTTCCAGTAGACGATACTCCACTTCAAGGAAATCTTGTTGTTTTTTTTAAGGCAAATATTTTCAAACATTTTGTATTTTTGGGGAAATTATTCTGAAATATATTTCTATGGCAATTGTTGTTACCACGGCAACAACAATAGAAGTCCTAGACGCCCAATATTGGCAACGTTTCTCTTCCAAATGTTGCCAAAGTTTTCATTGGTTTCAAACAGGAATCGATATAGAATCATATCGAGGTTTAAGATGCTTGTATGGCGACGAGCCGTCAATACTTGATAAGAGGTTTAAAGCCCGCGTTGTATTATACAAAGAAAAAACATTATGTTTTGAATTACCAGGTTTTTATGAATGATTGTTTGTATCTGTGTCGGCCTGTGATCTGAAGCTTCAGGCTGTAAAACTGACTCAGTATGAGCGTCACTGTCTCTTTAAGGGCTGTCAGCATTAACGAGTTAATCACGATTAATCTCATTTTGTCCCTTCAGGCTCTCCGTAGTTAGTCGTCCTCAGTGTCTCCCTGTAGTCTGTGATGTTAAAGAAGGACACTGCTGCATCTTTGAATGTCTCATTTCACTTTAACAAACTCTCAGACAGCTCAGCTGACGAGTCCAAAGTCATATCCACCTGATGACATCACACATTGACCTTTGTTACCGTTCCTTTGAACTGTTTGACGTCAGTTTGGGATCCCTAATCACTTCCTGTTTCTGTGCTTAACTTCCTGTCCTATCCTTCCATCTACCAAAAGGGCCTAACTTTATTTCAAAATAAAAGCACACAGCAAGTAAAGTACTCTCATCTTAAAACAGTACAAACCTACAAAATAAGAGCCTGACAATTTTTATTTTTAAATGCAAAATAATGTGATTTATTAAAATAGTGAATAATCTTGATTAATTAAAAACTAGAGATTAATCATGATAAAAAAAATGTTATTGCTTGACAGCCCTTGTCTCTTTTATAAAAGATGATTTCAGATTAAAAGACTTCCTGTCGGTCACAGATTATTTAAATGTTTAAGGTGGCATTAATTAAAAAGGGAAACCAACATACATTTATATTTTTATGATGCAGAATTTTATTTTTTGAAACTTGTAATCTGACTGAATGTAAGATCTTATATTTTTGATGACATCATATTGTGCTGACCAATTAAAACGCAGCATTTCTACCACGGACTGATTTACAAAATAAAAGATTTGACAAAGAACGTCTCCGAGGTCTGAAAACAATAAACTGTTTATTCTATTTATTTTATTTTTTTTATGTCTGAAAATAAAAACTTAAATCTCAACAGTTTTTAAAAAAGAAAAAAAACAATCAGAATCTGCAAGCCCCGCCCTCCTCAGCTGTCAATCACTCAGTCAGCTGTTTAGCTCTCTTGGCTGCAGGAGCTTCACCTGTTCAGGTAAAACAGACGAAGTTTAGAAACAGCAGCTGTTTATGTTCATTCAGCAGCATTTGTCGAGCTCATAGTTCACTCACAGTCTGCAGGTGGAGCCTCCTGCTGGTCGGGAGTCTCACTGCAGCGCTTCATGGTGTAAACAATTCCGCCAGCCGTCTTCCTCGTTTCTGACAAACAGGAAACACGTCCAGGTGTCATTTTGTGTCGATCACTAGTAGATGAATGGATTCATGTATGTGGAGTACATTGAATGTTTACCTCCGTGTAGTACGACTGATCGACAGGTGGAGGAAACGGCTTCTTTAGCGTCTCCATCAGAAAGACCGAACAACAAACCTCTGAGGAGCGGGTCAGGAAAAAAACACACAGGACATACATGCACGCACAAGAGTACCGCATCTACACCACAGACTGTGAATATGAATGGATGAAGCCTGAGTGACGTCAGCCGTCTGTTCCTGCAGGGGGCGCTGGAGTCCCATCAACGGCGGTCTCCATGCTGGAAATGCTGTCTCAGTCTAACTTTCAGTCAACCTAACGACAGGCTGAGAGCTGGAGCTGAGGCGAGCTTTAAGCCTCCTGACAAACCGTTACAACGCGCCCGTTTTTCAATCAGGTCAGCTACACGCCTTATTGTGAATAACTCTTATCCTTCATCAAATCAAAACTGATGAGTCATCAAAACATTCACCCCCCGTACAGTGTGTGCCGATCGAGACATGAGCTAATCAGAACCAGGCTGTAAACATGTTAATGTCTGCTGTAAAAACAGGCTTTTTAGAATGGGTGTGTATGTGACTTCCTGTGCTTCTGCAGCCAGCCTCTAGTGGACACTCGAGGAACTGCAGGATGTTGCACTTCAGCATCGGCTTCATTTTTCAATACGGAGGTTTCCGCTTAGTTGTGACGTATTTCAAACTGAAACGGGACAGAACCATTGACAAGACGAAGAAGGCGGGACATGAAGGATACAGGTTACTGATGTCGTACGGTCCCCTGAGCTCCAGAGGCTGAAACACAAACATAGAGTATTGATTATCATTAGCCTTGTTCATACTCGTACAAAAATCCTGAAAACTTCCTGAAGTTTTTAGGTTGGGCCGAATGTTTCACTCTGACTTCAGGAGGATTTCAGGAGTGCATGTGTGTACACGTCTCAACATGAATCAGAACGGATCGATAACTGATGGTTAGAAAGACGACCACTCACCGTCTCTGCTGCACTCGACAGGATTAAATTCTGAAACATACAGACAGACTGAATTTACCTGCAGGCTCCGCCTCCTCTGACATCATCAGAACAAGTGACATCACACCAGCTGGCAGATGCGGTAAATGACGTACCTTCCCCTTACACGTGTCCACCAGGGCGACGGCGTTAGCGATGGTGTAGCGCCTCATGGTGGAGTCTCTGATGGCGGCAGAGTACGAGAGTTCGAACATGATGCCACGCTCCACCGCCTCAACACACACGCACACACACGCATATTAATATACATATCCATCAGTTGGGTGTGAAATAATAAAAATGGCGTCAATAATGTTTCTGACCCCGTTGACCGGGCTTCTCTTGATGATGAAGGGTCGTTTTTCTGTCACTGAGATACAGATGATGTCAACGTCCAGGGTAAAGCACGCCACCTGAGCACACACACATAATAAACATGATAATGTGTGTATCATAGACTAATAGACTGTATTCCCACGGAGGCCATGTTGTCGTGACATGACGCACAAAGACTGAAAACACTACGGCTAAGATATACGTTGTGTTCTTTAATGCGTTTAGCAAATCAATCAGTACGTCTTTGGGAGCCGTAATGACTCCGCACCTGATGAAGTGATGTGCGTGTGTTTGCTGACTTGTTCATGTTGCCGTGACGTCACGCGCTCTATCAGATCAACTGTTTTCATGTCAATGCTTCCTGATTCGTATGAAACTACACAGACGATAAAAGAACTGAACATCTGGAGACACATCTGGACTTATCATGAGTCAAACACATATTTAATAACCTGTTAGCTTCCATCAGAGCACAGCTAACGTTAGCATTCAGTCACTTCAGAGTCAACTTCATCATGGATGATATGAAAGAATTTAACGCTCATCTCTGCCAGGGTTCCCAAACCTTGTAGCTCACGACCCCCTAATTAAGGGGGTTACAGACTGGGGGCCCCCCACTGTGCCTGGAGGTGGTTAAGGCACATTTGAGCTTCTCACCTGAGCTTGACGTCACGGCAACATGGCCGCCGTGGGAATATGGTCTGTAATACCTAAACCGTGAACTGCAGTGCTTTATAGTGTCAGTGACTCACATGGAACAGCTTCTCTGTGGAGGGCTGCACGGCCAGCAGGTCGAACGCACTGAACTCTCGACCAGTCTTTTTCTGAACACACACACACACACACACACACACACACACACACACACACACACACATACAAACATCAATCAACTAATATTTCTCCATTCCTTTGATAAATTAATGCAGAAAATAATCTGTAGATAAAATGACGTGATCATTAACTTTTTGTATCCCTGCAGCGATTTTAACTGAAAGATGTTCATTTAAAGAGCCAATATTTTCCCTCACACGTAGTCGTCATGGTAACAGTTGGATACACAAACACATACTCCACATGCTAACAGTTAGCTTAAAACGAGCTGACGCTAACAAAGTTAGATTTGATCTAAAGGTAATATTTCTGAACCTCGTCAGTCGACATCTTTGTCAACTTCTCCGCCTTCTGATTGCCAACAAGCAAACGTTGTCTGAGAGGGGGAGGAGTTTGCGCTGGCTCTCTGAGGGAAGGAAAGAAAGAAGCTTTGACACTCACAAAGTGGCACTGCTCTGTCATCAGCACCGTCAGTCTGTTCAGCACTCTGATTGGACGACAGCGACCCTGACAAAGAGAGAGAGGGAGAGGTTACACACCAACAGGATAAACATCATCTTCTTCATCTTCTTCTTCGTCTTTGTCCTACCTGTACGATGGGCAGCTTATCGATCAGATCCTTGATCGGTGTCGGGACGGGAACCTGAACACAGAAAGATATTTTGTTTTGATTTCATGAACGATTAGGGGGCGTGGCTGATCTGACTGCATTATATCTGTTTGTCAGGAGGCTCCACCTTTGACTTTTTTATCGTCAGTTCGTACGTGTAGTTGATGGCGATTGTGGAATAACCGACTGAAAAAGAAGAAAACACAAATTATTCAAACTTATTGATTATCGTAATAATGTTTCTATTGTATGTAAAGTGCTTCGTAACTTATTTTGAAAAGCCCAATACAAATACCCCTTTATTATTCAATACTGGATGGAATCGGGAATCGAATCACACTGGGAACTCGTGAACAGGAATCAAATCAATTCAGACAATCAGTGGTGATACTCAGCCCAGCTCATCATACTGTTATTACATACTGAAGTCAGGTCTCATTTGACCTTTGAACTTTTTACCTTCACATTACAAAACAGTAAGAGCTCGGTATGAAACTAAAGTTTGTCTAATGAATATGCTTTTTATCGGCTGTAATTTTGTGCCGAATTTTCCCCTTTGCTCAACTTTTAATGTGGAATATATTAAGTTGTGATTTATTGTAAATTAATTCATAATAAGAACACAGGACCCTTAAATTACGTAATTTATAGGCAGAATTTTGTATTAAGGTTTGTTTTCTGTCTTTGAGCGAGAGAAAAGAATGATAACTCAATACATTGCTGAATAAGTCGTACACAGATGATGGTGTGTCACAGTAACAACTTGTTTTTTAAATATTTGTTTCAGACATTCTGTTATTTTACTATAAATGAGGGAAACTTTAAATTGTGAACTTTTTAAATGGAGTCCCGTGTGGAGTTTGTTCCCGGCTCTTTAACTGATTCAAATGTTTAACCAGAAACTCTCTGGACAGTCTGACAAATGTTTAAAACATCTGCTTATTGGACTAACTGAACACAAACACATCACCGAGACATTTGAGCTGGGTTCCGATGCTAGCTGAGTTAGCCTCTCGTCCTGCGTTCACAGAACTCCATTTGAAAAACAGCTGATTTAAAAAGATAGAGAGAGACTCACGGTGAGCTGCTGTCTCTATCAGACTCTGCATGCGGCTCTTATCGGCCGTGTAGCTCAGGTTTAAATCCATAAACACAGACATGATGCTGCTGTGTGTTGCCCACTGCTCTCCAAACACATGTGTGGAGCCGAAAGGCCTGACGGGAACTGTAGTCATCCCATGTAAACAAACTAGGCTAGGCAACTTGGACGCCTGATCGTGTTTCTGACATATTACTTCTTCCTTTATTTAGCTCAATATCAAATAAGAAGTTATATCACATGTTAGTATATTGTTCACACTATTTTTAAAGGTTATTTATTTAATGTGATGTGAGTCAAGTGGCCAGTAGAGGGCAGAATCACGCCGGCTGCCCAATAACAGAGAAGAAGAAGAAAGAGGTCACAGAGCTCCGTGTGAGAAGTAGAGACGAAGCTGCAGGTATCTGACAATGCACACACACACACACACACACAAAGTATGCAACACATACACTCAATTACTTATTTTGTAACACTCACCTTTAGATGGTGACTTGGAACTGTGCGGTTTCCAACCAAACCCCATTTAAAAATCTGTCACATTCCTGATCTATTCTCTTCGGTACATAAAAGTCACTGTGAACTCTGACCTGTTATGGATCCTGACCTGATCCTGACTCTCTGCTGTGATATCGGTTCGGTTCTCATCTCATCCAGCATACTCTCAGGAGTTAATGATTGTTTTCACAAACGCTAATATAGGAGAATATCAGTGAATTGAAGAACCTCTTTTTTTAGTGTACTGTTTGATAATTGCAGCATTTCTAACGAAATATGCGCCGAAGTAAACATTGCAACGTGGAGACTCAGATAAATGTTGAGTTATTTTGTTATGGTCTGTAATAGTAACCAAAATCATAAGACATCTCTAAAATGACGGATTTTTAAGCCGGATTCGGCATTATTGCCTCCTCACACACTGGACAGATCCTGAGGTGTTAATGTGATTTATTGTGGCTTACAACAGCGAAATGTCCTTGTGCTTCTGATCCTTAAAGGTGAATCTCTGTATTTTAATGTTAATCTGGTGTGAAATCTATGAACATTTAAATCAGTTTATCTTCAGTTGAACTCTAAGTTGATCTAAATATGTGTTCTTTGTCCTGAAGGTGGCGCTAAAGGGACAGTCAAAGAGTCAATATAGCCCAAACAGGTCATCCTCTGGAGAGAAGGAATATGCGAAGAAAACGTGTTTTCTTCTTCTTCTTTGGGTTTTCTGTCTGATAACAGACTGCTGTGGGTTTTAGGAGAAGCTAGGCTAACAGTGCCTTGTCGCTCTCAGTCTTTGTGCTAGGCTAGCAGTTTCCTTCCTCCTCCACTCTGTCGAGCTAAGTACTGTAAGCTAGGCCAGCATGTTTTAGCTATG
This sequence comes from Tautogolabrus adspersus, assembly GCA_020745685.1. NCBI lineage: Eukaryota > Metazoa > Chordata > Actinopteri > Labriformes > Labridae > Tautogolabrus > Tautogolabrus adspersus. The sequence goes on from CM036554.1 coordinate 23,650,787, forward strand.
TATAGAGGGTTTAATGTTTTCTGTCATGTCTTCTCAGGGAGCGGAGTGAGTCCAGTCCAGTTCAGACCGTTTCAAACTGGTTCAGAGTGGGGGCCATGTTTAAGCCTCTGAAGATCATCCTCTTTGCACCAAAATGTGTACAGACCCGACAATGCTCAGGCTTCGTCTCCAGGATGCGGTACAGAAACTGAAACAGATTGTTGATTGATTGATTGATTGATTGATTGATTGGTTGATTGGTTGATTGATTGGTTGGTTGGCTGAATGGATGACTGGTTTGCCATTGAATGATTGGTTGGTTGGTTGGCTGAATGGATGACTGGTTTGCCATTGAATGATTGGTTGGTTGGTTTGTTGAATAATTGGATAGATAGATAGATGGATGGATGGATGGATGGTGGGTTGGTTAATTGGTTCGATGGGTAGTTGATTGGTTGGTTTGTTGGTAGGTTAGCTGGATGGTTGGTTGGATCAATGGTTGGTTGGTTGGTTGGTTCGATGGTTTGTTGGTTGGTTGGTTCGATGGTTTGTTGGTTGGTTGGTTCAATGGTATGATGGTTGATTGGTTGGTTAATTGTTGTTAATTGGTTGCTTTAATAACTAATTGATTGAATATCCTCTAAGGTATTTGAACAGGCTGAAGGAGGATGATGAAGCGTGTGTTGCAGCACTGCAGGACGCTCACATTTTCCTGTTCCATCGTTTGTCTCCTCTGCTCCAACCCAACAGGCAGGGAACCTTCACACCAGCAGTACTCACCTGCCCAGGTACACAACCACAGAGCAACAGAACCACATAACCAAGCAGAGCACAGGTTTGACTAGGATCATATTGATGATCAAAATTCTGGTATTATGTCATCTTTAAGGGGTACAGATACATGGGAAGAGAACCACAGGTGGATAACTTCAGTATAAGAACTGTAACCTGATGCATGTTTGAGTTTTCTGGATTTGAATTTCAGGTGTTCAGTCTATCCTGGAAAGACTCAGCTCAGACCAAACCCTGCTGAAGGAGTCTGTTCTGATTGGCTGTTCAGAACAGAAACAGGCTCAGTTCTGTCTAGATGTTGGTGAGAACACTGATTGTTAAATGATAAACACTGTAAACTCCGTACAGTGTACTGAGACCCTGAACGCACCGGTCTACATGGACTGTGGGTTTAAATGTTCTTCATGTTCTGTATTTGTTTCTCCAGGTCATCTGGATCAGGCAACAGTAGAAGAAGAGTTTAAAGGAAAGTTCATTGATCTGAGGAAAGCTTTCTTTCTCCTCAGGGAAGAAGAGGCGCCCCTTGTGGCCAAGGTCTGTAACTCCATCAGTACAGTGTGTGTCCTCCAGGTGTACAGGATGTGTAACAGTTTGGTTTCTGGTCTCCAGGGTCAGGCTCTGCTGCGCTGGCATCAAACTAGCAGATTCTGCAGCGCCACGGGTCAGCCCACCACAAGCAACCAGGCAGGAAGTCAGAGAGTCTGCAGCAGCAACGGCATTGTCTACTATCCAAAGGTAACACAAATTCAAATCCAATCTAAACAAGTATCACAATCAGATCTAGACTACCCTAAAAACCAGCTCCAGTCTAAAAAAAGCTCCAGACCAGCTTCAAACCATGCCCAGACTACGACTGGTACCAGATTTTAACTACAACACAATCTGTATACAACAACTTTTCCTTATTCGTATTTTCTACAAACCAGATCCTAAGTCTAATCCAATCCAGATCCAAACCAGATATAAACCTTGTTACCTTGCTGTAGTCAGTCCTGGTCTGACTGTTTCTGCATGGTTCTCCTCCAGATGTCTCCAGTGGTGATCGTCCTGGTGTCCGATGGGAAACGGTGTCTGTTGGGCAGACAGCCATCCTTTCCTCCGGGGCTGTACAGCGCTCTGGCCGGCTTCTGTGACATGGGTCAGACCTCCAGTCTTACCTTTCCACTGACTGCTCACCCACCTGTCTCTGCTCATATTAAACTCACTCATGTCATCCTGTCCCTCTGTGCGCTTTTTAGGGGAGACTCTGGAGGAGACTCTGAGCAGGGAGTTGGCCGAGGAGGTGGGTTTGGAGGTTCACAGCGTCTCCTACAGCTCCTCTCAGCACTGGCCTTTTCCTTACAGCTCCTTCATGGTGGGCTGCCACGCCTCTGTATGCCCCGCCCACTCTCAGGTGAGCATCCACACTCGTCAAAATACAAAATGAATTTACTTTCTGCTCTCAGAAGTTTTATTTATAAAGTTTTTAATCCGTTTGACCACACTTTTTATTATTATGAGATTTATTTTGATCCCTTCTTGCAGGTAATGTGTCTTTGTGTCAGAAAATGTATTAACCCTGTGATTATTGTAGAAAGATAGAGGACCTAACGTTGAGCCCTGAGGTACACCTGAGCTGCAGGTGAACAGGTGGAGCTTCCCGTTGTATTCAGAGATGTATCCTGTTACCTGCTGTTTGTCGTCCAGTTAAAGGTCGACCACACAGAGCTGGAGGACGCTCGCTGGTTCAGTCTGGAGGAAATCACTGCCGCCCTGCAGGTGAAGACTCCGCCCAGGAAAGGTGATAACCCCGCCTTCTGGCTTCCTCCAAAACACGCTCTTGCTAACCGCCTCGTCGTTGAGTGGGCGGAACGCCAGAGACGCTGCCAGGAGGGTGGGTAACGGGCAAACTGAGGAGCTGCTTATATCCTCCAAACAGCCACGAATCATCCATAATGAGACTACAGCGTGTGACATCACGCAGGAGTGGAGGTCACATGACGACCAAGCTGATAAAGAAACTTAAAACCACTTACAGTTTATATGTTTGGACATAACTTTGTAGTTCATCAAACTGAGTGAATAACTTTGTTCTACTGTGACACAAAACGACTACCTCACCTTTTACTGACTCTGTTAGTGGGCTGATGTTGTTTCAATAAAAACTGAAATGCCTCGTTTTTTATCAACTCTCTGATTTGATTCTGCTGTTTGTTTTTTCAAATACAATTGTGAGTGTGAGTGTGTGTAGCATAGAGTGAAAATCTGAATCCCCCTCGGGATTAATAAAGTATTTCTTCTTCTTTAACGACTGAAAAGGAATTTTACTCTAGTACATTTGGGAGAAAAACAAGACATAAACAAACAAAAACAGGGTTGATACGTATTTAGGTCCTTTAGTTTGATGATCCACACTCCAGTCCAGCAGGTGGCAGTAATGCGCCTGTAGGCTGATTTTCTAACAGCCATTAAAACTCAAAAGAAGACGAAGAAGAAGACACTTCCTCCAGCTGCTCGGTCTGTAGTTTGTTGTTAGCACAGAGTCACGTTAGCTAGCTCCTGTCAGACTCTTTCTACCTTTAAGTTTCAGTTTTTGTAAATCGAAACAAACTGGCAGAGACGGAGCTCGTTGAGTTCTCCCCACACGGCGGGAGGGTCAGCTTGAGTTAGCAGCAGGATGAGCTCCTCCGCGGCTCTGCACACCCAGCTGGCCGCCGTCATGGAGGCGCTGGTCCACGCGGCGGTGGCGGAGCTGGAGAGGCTGACGGAAGACACCCTGAAGGTCCGGACCAGCTGCTCCGGGAGCGACGACAACGAAAGGCCGCCTCCGGGGGACCAAAGGCGGGAGAAGAGCCGGGAGAAGACGGTGAGGAGTGGAGCGGCCGGAGCAGGCTGCAGGGTCTTTAGATAAAATACAAATTAGTTATATGTTGTTTTTTTATTGTTTTAAACATTTATGTTTATTCTTATTTCCAAGGTTAAACTATAAAGTCATGTTTCAAAGCTTACAGGACAAGGTTAGGCTCTATTAGTTTATTTATTTATTTTTAATTAGTTTTGACTTTTTGTTTTCAGTTTCACTTTCGTTTTATTGAGTTTTTTTTAAAGAAAAAATAAATTGTGACTGGACAGTGCCAGAAACCAGGGAGAGAGAGAGTGGGGAACGACATGCGGTTAAGGTGCCCAAGGTCGGGCTCGAACCCTGGATTGCCCGCTCTCGAGGACTTGAGCCACTAGGCTATCAGCGCCCCAAGTATTGACAAATTTGACAGCCTTACAAGATGGCATCGTCCAACCCAAAGTATTCTAAAGGGGCGCCTAAAGCAACATATTTTGAAGCAATGACACAAACTGCTGTTATGAAGAGTTGTGAGCGGGAACTGGCGATATCCACACTAGGCCGACCGCGCCCTTTTAATGGGGGGTTTAGTGCTGGTTTGTTAGTTCTAGTTTGTTTGTATTGTTTGATACTTGTCAGGGGCGAGACCCATAAGAGCCAGAAAATGCAAACAAAATGTATTCTAATACTAGTCGATGCTGGCCGACAGGTTGTAAAAGAGAATCAGGTGTGAACGATCTGATTTACTGTTGTTTACTGTTTCATCCGATCTGAAATAAACCGGGGCCTTCCTCATGCGTTTGTCGTCTCACCCGTGGCGTGTTCAGGTGTTGTTTGCGTCGGTCATGGAGACTCTGGGGAACGAGGCTCTGGGGAAGATCATGAACATCGTGGATGAAGCTGGAATGCTGCTGGAGCTGGAGCCAAGGAGGGGGAGCAAGAGACCCCAGACCAGCATACTCAACATCCTCAACAACGCACGAGTCGGTACGTACGCAAGCCCCTCCCTCTGAATCAAACACTCCAATCGGAGAGATACAGCATTGATGATGCCATACTGACAGTCGCTATGTTGTCACAGAGGTCGAACATTCGTACGGAGTCAGACTGGAGAGCTCTGAGATACAAACCTCCTCTCAGGTAAGACCCTGCTCCCTCACTTCTTCACTAGTGGTGAGTTCACTGACCCAACTAATGTCTGTACTTTGTGTCACTGCAGACCAAACAGGAGGAAGCGGCAGAGGGAGCAGAGAACCTGTTTGTCCCGGCGGTCACCATTAAAGACGAACACGGGAACATCGACCTGGGAGCCATTGCAGAGAGTGAGAGATCGATTGATGACACATTTTTAATACTCGATTTGATTCTAGTGAAAATCAAATGATATATCTACAATTCTACAATTCACTTAGCAGACGCTTTTATCCAAAGCGACGTACATCAGACAGATATATCTATACCTGTTTGTTACCCCGGCAACAAAAATAGATAGTGCACCTGCAAGTTTTGATGGATACATTCCTCTCCTACACACCTGTATTATGAAATAGATTTATATTTTTAAAGTTAGGGCTACTGCAGTCCAGATTCAAAACATTGTAGAGAGCTGTCTCCCCCCCCCCCCTCCTCTCTAGAGTGGATGCTCACGCAGGTCGCCATGTGGTGGACACTGAAGCTTCAGTGTTTAGCCAGCTCTGCATCGGTCTGTAAACCTTTCTGCGTTCTAACCTCTCTCCATTTTTCAAAAGCATCTCCAATATTGATCCTAGTTTGAGCACGTTTCTGCTCGTGGAGCTTATTAGAAACATGCAGAGGCTTTTTAGGTCGGGTACAATCACTTCTATCTGAACCAGTTCTCTTGCCCGCTTCCATCGCTGCAACACCTGTTGGTTTGACCTGATAACTGCTCTCATATCTGGCAAACCGAGGGGCGTCCAAAACGGCCGTGTGGGGGTGTCTTAAAACCGCCTACCTTCTCTGGTCCAAACAAATCTAGGCCAACTGTAGAACTGATCAGATCGAATATTAGACTCTGATCAAACATCAGAATGACATCTGTCAATCAGATGAGATATTTGAGTTCAAACAGTTTGTTTTTTTATTTCAGGAGCTCGAGTTGAAGCTGCTTCTCCAGTGGAATCTGAGCAGCAGGAGGAGGCGGGCTCACCCGAGTTTGTTCTGCAGAGCGTCACGTGGAAATACTTTTCGTGCACGTCGTGCGGTAAATCCTTCACGTCTCAGAGTAACCTAAAGTCCCACTACCTAATCCACACAGGCGAGAAGCCATTCTCCTGCGGTGTGTGTGGCCGCTCGTTCCGTCAGAAGCAGAGTCTGCAGAGCCACGCGAGGACGCACACCGGCGAGCGTCCGTACGAGTGTTCGCAGTGCGGGAAGAGTTTCTCTAAACAGACGCAGCTGAAGACGCACTCTATCATCCACACTGGAGAGAAACCGTACGGCTGTGAAGTGTGCGGCAGCCGCTTCAACCTGCTGCAGAACCTGCACCGCCATGCACACACACACACCGGCAAAAAGATCTTTGTTTGCGGCGTCTGCGGGAAAGGCTTCACCCGTGCTGTTACGCTTAAAACACACGGGCTCATCCACACCGGACAGAAACCCTTGAAGTGCGAGCAGTGTCCAAAAACGTTCCGCCACGCAGTCAACCTGAAGAACCATCAGAGGATCCATAGCGGTGTGCGTCCCTTCAACTGCGACCTCTGCGGGAAAACTTTCCGCCTAGCCGTGAACCTAAAGATCCACCGAAGGATCCACACTGGCGAGCGTCCGTTCAGCTGTGAGGAGTGTGGGAAGACGTTCGGCCAGCAGAGCAGCCTGATCTCACACAGACGCACACACTCCAAAGAGCGGCCGTTCTCCTGCAGCTGCTGTGACAAGGCGTTCAACAACTCTAACAGCCTGAAGCTTCACCTGCGCGTTCACACGGGGGAGAAACCGTATGCCTGCGAAGTCTGCGGGAAAACCTTCAGCCAGAGCAGCCATCTGAGGACCCACAAGAGACACATGCACGCCGGCGGCAAACAGTACATCTGTGACAAGTGTGGCAAGAGATACTCGGACCAGCGCAACCTGAAGCTGCACAAGTGTGTCTACGCATGAATGAGCCGGAAGCCATGTTGGATCTGACAGGACGTCAGTTTCCTTAGTCTCAGAGAAAATCTCAATACTTGAATGTTATGAGCCAACATTTGTTTGATGAAAGAAATTACTTTATTTTTTTGGAACTTGAAAATGGTGGCAGGTGTTAAACAGTTGGGATCTGTTCGACCAATTAGAGCTAAGTATTGTTGAAGTGGGTGGAGCTTCTTCGTCAAGTGGTCTGAGTGGTGTTGAGCAAGCCCCGCCCAGTGAAAGACTGCACTCTGATTGGTGAATGTATGAATTAAGGGATTGTTAATTTTGTTGCTGATTTCTGAAAATGTTTACAAATGCACAGTGTTGCTTTTTTTATAATCTAAGAGACGATATTTTCCATTTGTTGAGATATAAAAAAATCTAAAACAGAAAATCTGTGTTATTTTATTTGCCGCTTTCACCGTTAAATATTCTGTCTTTTTATCAATCAAAACAAAACTTCAGAAATATGATTCATTGGGGGAAATATTTAGCTTTCATTCAGACAGGACAGTGGAGAGAGTGAGAAATCAGGAGAGAGAGAGAAATGACCTACTGGAAAGGAGCCACAGGTCGGACTTGAACCCAGGCCGCCCGCTTCCAGGACTTTAGCCACTGTACATGGGGCGTGACTTAACTGCTAGGTCATCTGCGCCCCTGGGAAAAATATTTAAAACCAAAACAAACCTTTTTTACTTTTAAGTTCAATTTTTAACCTCCATCCATCATCTATACCGCTTTTTCTTGTTCGGGGTCACGGGGGGCTGGAGCTGATCTCAGCTGTCATTGGGCGAGAGGCGGGGTTACACCCTGGACTGTTCGCCAGCCAATCACAGGGCTGACATATAGAGCCAAACAACACACTCACATTACGGGCAATTTAAAGTAACCAGGTAACCTAACCAGCATGACTTTGGACTGTGGGAGGAAGCCGGAGTACCCGGAGAGAACCCACGCATGCACGAGGAGAACATGCAAACTCCACACAGAGAGGCTCCTGTCAGACGGGGATTCAAACCAGGAACCATCTTGCTGTGAGGCAACAAAGCTAACCACTGCACCATTTGCTATTCACGTATTTAAATACACATCTCTATGTGTGTATGTTTATAGGCCTATACTGTCTCAATGTGCAGGTGAATAAATGTACCTAATAGAAAATAAACTAATGAGGGATTCTATTGAAAAACTAATGTATCCATAATTTAGCATTTTAATATTGTTTTTCCTCACTTTCCCCCTTGAAAAGAATAGTTTAACAACAGGTTAATATTTGTTCATCGTGAATCAGGCTGTATGTGTAGTTTTCTTGTTAATTAAATTGAAGACAAACGTAATATATCTCCAGTCCACTAATCGCCTGACGTCAGGTTGACGTCGCCGCCTACGTCACACAAAGCGAACATGGCGCCTCTCCTGCTCGAGCTCACCTGTCACCGCGGAGGATGAGAACCGCGGCCGGGCACAGCGCTTCTCTGCCGGCCTGAGGGCTCCGTTTCCCGGCATGACACTCCGGAGGATCCCGCTGTCTGTTCACCGGGGAGGAGGAGCCGCAGCCGGGGTCGTTTCTGTCGAGCAGCGCTGAAAGAAGATCCAGAGAGGTGAGATAATGACGGTGTACGATACCGACAACAGCGACAATCATCGGGTCATGATGTAGAATGAGCTTAAACGTAACATGAATCACCTTCATCATCTTTAAATTAATGACGAACATAGGAAGCCATGACGTAATCGTTAAATACGATATTACCTGTAGGCTATTACACCTGTGTTTTCGTTAATGTGTAATAGCAGGACCTTCAAAATAAAACTTGACTAATGTGCTTTATTCTCAGCAGCTTCACGTGCTGTTGATGTCGGGGTGAAATGGAAAGGACAGAAGATGTGTCCTCCTCACCTGTGACTGTAAACAAGGAGTCGCACCTGTGCCTTCATCGTCATCATCCCCTGAACTCTGCTGATGTCTGTACGCACTGCTTCAGCTCAGACAAAGACACTCGAGGACCAATCGGACGCTGCTGTGATATCAGAGAGGCAGGTGAGGAGCAGGGGGCGGGGCTTAGTCGGAGAGGTGATGTCACCCAAACAGTCGGGATAAGTCCAAACGTGGTCACTACTTGTTCGTCCTACGAAGACGGGTTAAACGATAACAGCTGTCACAGACTGGATGGTGATGGTACCTGTGGGGGCGGGGCTTCAGGAGGCACACACCTCCACCTGGATGAGCCTTCCTCACCTGTACCTTCAGATGAGGAGCAAGGGGCGGGGCTTAGTCGGAGAGATGTTGTCACCCGAACAGTCAGGATAATTTCAAACGTGGTCACTACCTGTTCGTCCTACACAGACGGGTTAAACGATAACAGCTGTCACAGACTGGATGGTGATGGTACCTGTGGGGGCGGGGCTACAGGAGGCACACACCTCCACCTGGATGAGCCTTCCTCACCTGTACCTCCACTTAAAGCCTTAGACTCCGACCCTGACACACAGGAAAATGGCAGCTCTGATGATGAGACCTTCGTCACAGATCTGCCGCCGCCAACGCCAGGTGAACTGAGTCTCCCTGCCTTGGTTGTCGCTCGCTCCAGGAACACGTTCGAGTGCGGGCGCAGACAGAGCGCTCCGAGTGAGCTGGTTCAGGACGACGGAGGGTTAGATGCTGAGCTGCAGTCGAGGAGGCCGGGCATCGTCGAGTACTTCAGCAGGTAAGTCAGACAGTCAGGTGATCAAAGCGAGGTCAACATCAGATCAGTACGAGGCTGATACTGAAAACACATTTAGAGCAAAAAGGGAATTTTAGTTTAGTTTTAGTTTCTCTTGACGCGTTATTTATTTGCACTATTAACGGCGATACTGCTGTGGAGCCACCTTGTGGTTGTAAGAGGAATGACACTGGAACCTGTCCTGTCTGTTGTAAGACCCCGTGTCCACAAGGAACTTCTTCATCTGTTGAGTTTGAATCACTTTTCTTATAATATTTCCTGCTGTCTTACAAATAATTTACCTTTTAAATTAGCGCTGTCAGCATTAACTCACTATTCTGGAAACGTAGTAAATCTTTCATCTCTTGAATTTAACACTGTGTGTGTGTGTGTGTGTGTGTGTGTGTGTGTGTGTGTGTGTGTGTGTGTGTGTGTGTGTTTACAGCAGGAAGCAGCGGTCCGTCAGTCACAGCGTTGCGGGCTGGAAGCTGTTCGGTAAAGTTCTTCCCAAACAGAGTCCGTCCAAACAGGCTAAGATCATCCAGCAGGTAACGACACACAACCTGCGTTTGTTCATTTTAAATAAAACTTCAGCAAGAACTGAAACCTGAGTCTACAGCGGAGGTACCAGAGGCAGAGTTTAGCTTTTGTAGGACCTTTTCACGCTTCTGTACACTTTAAAGCCCTGAGTATACTTGCTTTTAACTACGTGTACGCGAACGCATGACATCAGCCTTATGTATCCAGCATTGGCTGTGCACGCTTACGCGTCCTGGAGAGGCAGTATGCACATCGTCGCTTGAAGCAGTGTAGAGTTGTATGGTGATGAGACCGGAAGTGACAACATCGAAGACACCAGAACGATGCTACAACAATGGAGGAAAGTTTAGGAGAAAAGTTTACAGATCAAGCCCGCAACAACCCGCACTATGATGTGTCATTGCTGTTGCATAGCAACAAACACGGTGCCCAAATAGCTGGTGACAGATCATCTCTACTTCGGTGTTTTACGCTGTATGATTTATGTGGAGCTCACTCTAGAGGAATCCTCCAGTAACACACGTTGTTCATCGGCAAGCAAGTTTATTTGAGCCTTAAATTGGGCTATAATAGGTATTTATTCACTTTTGGAGACAGCCTCAAGTGGACAGTTGAAGAACTGCAGTTTTTCCGGGGGATCACAATCACAGTGTTGTACTGGGACGTGTTTCAGTCTTCAGTGACTTCACGCTGCCTTGTTTCCCTCCAGCAGAGCGCTGAGGTCAGTCTGAACTCTCTCTCCTCTTCAGACCTGCAGGACTCAGGGGTACACACTCTTTACTGCTCCTCTTCATCATCATCATCATCGTCATCATCATCGCTTTCGTTCTTTGCATTGTAACCTGCAGTTCTTTATCACACATCGTGTAACGCCTCATGATCAGATGTCTCTCATTCAGCGTCATGTTTGTGTCGTCTTCTTTTCTTTGTTTGCAGCTCTGATGATTGATTATCAGCATTGACTTCATCAAAGCACATTTTAATGAAGAAATAAATAATGTGTGGAAAAAAATCATTAAAAACATCACAGTAGTTATAGGCTGTCAGCTGTCGTCATGGAAACTGAGGTGTGTCCTGTGATTTCATTGCAGGAGTTTGAGGCACGACAGGTCTCAGCCAGCAGCTCTCCTACCCATCATGCATCGGGGCAGCAGAGCCGGAGGAAGGTGGAGTTTGAGCCGCTGTCCACCACAGCGCTGATCCTCGAGGACCGCCCGCCGTACGTCTGCTTCCTGTCTCTCTGGCTGATTGTTAGGTCACTTCCTGTCTCCGTGTGTGTCCTGATGGTGTCTCTGTTTCAGGAACCTTCCGGCAAAGTCAGCAGAGGAGACGCAGAGACACAGGGAGCAGTACGATCAGATGGTGGCTGTAGCCAAGAGGAGAGGTGAGTTAGATTTTATCTGCTGCACCTCCCACACAGGTGGAGTTACACACACACACACACACACACACACACACACACACACACACACACACACACACACACAGTAACATGTTTGTGTTTGTGTGTCAGAGCTGAAGGAGGCGCAGAGGAGGGAGCAGCAGAGGAGAGACAGACTGAGACAGGAGGAGGAGATCTCCAACAACACACTGATCTGGAACCACGAGATCCTGCCGCACTGGGACACCATGTACGAGAGTTTGTGTGTGCGTGTGTGCGTGCGTGTGTGTATATAAACTCAAACTAAAGGAATATGGAGTATATCTAAATATCATAAAAGTTTGTGATGATGTCAGAGATGATGTCACAGTGTGTTTGCTGTTTCAGGAGGTCAAGTCGTCGGACTCGGGACCTGTGGTGGGGGGGTTTACCTCCCAGTGTTAGAGGACGAATATGGAGTGTTGCCATCGGCAACGAGCTCAACATCACTGCAGGTTTGATGACAGAGGGGAAGTAGGGTTGTCACCATACCAGAATTTAAATCATAAATATGATTCTATGAAAAATCAAACAATATGGATACCTGTTTGATACCACAGCAACAAAATCTATCTTTTTGTTGATCTATTATTGATTGAATATGAATTATTGATGCTTGAAAACAAACACATATTTTACTCCTCTCTTCCTCCTCCTCAGAGCTGTATGAGATCTTCCTGTGCAGAGCGAAGGAGAGGTGGAGGAGCGTCAGTCAGAATGATGGTGAGACAGACGGACATCGTAAAACATAAAGTATTGACAGGTCAAATGTTTGATGACTCACCTGGACGTGTTTAACCTGCAGACGAGGCGTCGCCAGCTGACATGGAGTCCAGTCTGGAGCTGATCACACAGGACATCGCCAGAACGTTCTCCTCGCTCTGCGTCTTCCAGAAGGTGAGACAGGAGAGACAATCATCATGACCTTCAAAATAAAGCTATCTCTTTAAAGTTGACCTCTTCTGCTTTTCAAACTGACCTGTAGAGTTACAATGCTGGATGCTCAAACTAAACGTGGGCAAAGTTTCAGATCAGGAGGTAAACGTATGTTGGAGTAATCCCAGGATCAGTCTGCAGAGGGCACTAAACGGCTTGTTCTGCAAATCACGCCATAGTTCCCCGATATGAACCAAGAAGGTTTAAGTGTTTTAGCATAAATGCTAATTCTCAACACCTGTCCACAGGAGGCTTTTGAAAGGAAACAATTAAAGACAGGAAGAGAAGCAATAAAGAGAAAATGACTAAGCTACTCTTTAGGTTTATGTGTGGATCTTTTACTATCCAGACACAAAGTGAGCTCAGACTTTTATTTTGAAGGGTGGTCCATACCATGACCTGCTTCAAAGCATTCTGGGAGCCTACACCTGTTACAGACCTGATGTGGGATATGTGAGTATCACACACACACACAGACTATCACTTTTTAATTTCACTTATCTCTTCCATGTATTGATATAATATTCTCTCTCTCTCTCTCTCGCCCAGGTGCAGGGGATGTCCTCTGTGGCGGCCATGTTGGTCCTGAACATGGACGAGGTGGAGGCCTTCATCAGTTACTCCAACCTGATCAACAAACCCTGTCAGCTCGCCTTCTACAGAGTGGACCACCAACAGGTACACACACACACACACACACACGTCTACTGTGTACTTGTGAAGACTTGTTCTCACGTAATGTTTGGGGTCGTCACGATTCCAGTAAAAAATCCAACAATATCGAAATACCATGACATGTTTGATACCATGACAACGCAAATAGAAGTCTTGGGCACCGAATATTGGATAAATGTTTGTTTTTTAATTATCACAAATTGACTGTCTGTGTTTGTATCTGTCTGTCTGTCTGTCTGTCTGTCTGCCTGCCTGCCTGCCTGCCTGCCTGCCTGCCTGCCTGCCTGCCTGCCTGTCTGTCTGTCTGTCTGTCTGTCTGTCTGTCTGTCTGTCTGTCTGTCTGTCTGTCTGTCTATTTTTCTGTCTGTCTGTCTGCCTATCTGTCTGTCTTTAGATGTTCAGGTACTTCAGGTGCTTCCAGGTGTTCTTTGAGGAGTCTCTTCCTCGACTCTTTCTTCACTTCCAGTCTTCAGGCGTGACCCCTGACCTCTACCTCATGGACTGGTGAGTCTCTGTACCAGACCAGCTGATAACCTAGCTTAGCACAAAGACTGGAAGCAGAAGGAAATTGTTAGCCTAGCTTAGCACAAAGGCTAGCAGTTCCTTCATGCTTCCAGCTGACAGATCTGATATCCATCAGAAACAGCTGATGCTCAATCCTCAGTTTTATCCCCCCCCCCCCCCCCCCCCCCCCCCCACCCTCTAGGATCCTGTCTCTCTACCTTAAGCCTCTCCCCTTGGACGTGGCGTGCAGAGTGTGGGACCTTTTTTTCCGCGACGGGGAGGAGTTCCTATTCAGGACGGCCCTGGGGATCCTGAGGATGCATCAGGACGACCTGCTGCACCTGGACCTGATCAGCATCGGTGAGTCTTTTTTTTTATAGAAGAAGAAGAAGAAAGTGACAACACAGAGTCACGTAACAGAACACCTCGAAAAAGACAAAAGCAAGCGAAACATGAAAGAAAACAATATATATTTTAAGGAACTCAAGACTCTGACTGGTCTCAGGTGACTTTTAGAGTGTCTCCTTTTTTCCCCTCGTCTAGCCCAGTTCCTGTCCCGCCTCCCCGATGAAGAGCAGCTCTCTGATAGGCTGTTCTCCTGCATCCTGGCCACACCCATGCTGAGCGGGAACAGGAAGTGGAGCCAGGTGAGTCACCTGATGGACCGACCAATCACTCTGCAGGAAGATACAGAAACAAAGCTGACCTTGTTTTGTTTTTTCTGCTCAGGTTCTGTCTTCATGCAGAGACTCCGAGCGGAGCAGCAGCTGATCGACGACACGATCATGTTTTTAAAAGTTCCCGTCCTGGACATGATGGAGTTAAACAACGCACAACAACACAGAGAAAAATCTGATGTCGGATTATTCACTGTATTTTATCATGTTTCTGAGACTCTGGATTAAGGGACAGATTGTGGATTAACATTCAGGTTGCACGCTGTCTAAATTGTAAAAATACGTTGCCAATGTACGTAAATGTTGCCAACATATTTGTACAATTTTACAGCGTGCAGGAGTTTGTCTGCAATTCTTAACAGGTTCATTCCTCTCCTCCTCACCTGTCGTATGACACAGATGCAGTTTTTTTTTTTAAGGTTCAATACTTTTGGTACTATGGATCATTAAGATATTGGAGACTGTATCATTTTAAAACACGTGATGTCAGAATAGTGCATTAATGTTTTTTTAATCGCGAATCATCTCGTGCTATTTTGTCCCTTCAGGCTCACCGTAGATAGTCGTCCTCAGTGTCTCCCTGTAGATAGTCGTCCTCAGTGTCTCCCTGTAGATAGTGGTCCTCAGTGTCTCCCTGTAGATAGTGGTCCTCAGTGTCTCCCTGTAGATAGTGGTCCTCAGTGTCTCCCTGTAGATAGTGGTCCTCAGTGTCTCCCTGTAGATAGTGGTCCTCAGTGTCTCCCTGTAGATAGTCGTCCTCAGTGTCTCCCTGTAGATAGTGGTCCTCAGTGTCTCCCTGTAGATTGTGGTCCTCAGTGTCTCCCTGTAGATAGTGGTCCTCAGTGTCTCCCTGTAGATAGTGGTCCTCAGTGTCTCCCTGTAGATAGTGGTCCTCAGTGTCTCCCTGTAGATAGTGGTCCTCAGTGTCTCCCTGTAGATAGTGGTCCTCAGTGTCTCCCTGTAGATTGTGGTCCTCAGTGTCTCCCTGTAGATAGTGGTCCTCAGTGTCTCCCTGTAGATAGTGGTCCTCAGTGTCTCCCTGTAGATAGTGGTCCTCAGTGTCTCCCTGTAGTCTCAGTGATGTAAAAGAAGGACACTGCTGCATCTTTGAATGTCTCATTTCACTTTAACAAACTCTCAGACAGCTCAGCTGACGAGTCCAAAGTCATATCCACCTGATGACATCACACATTGACCTTTGTTACCGTTCACCTGATGACATCACACATTGACCGTTGTTACCGTTCCTTTGAGCTGTTTGACGTCACCACGATCCCTAACCACTTCCTGTTTCTGTGCTTAACTTCATGTCCTAATCTTCCATCTACCAGAAGGGCCTTAGTTTATTTCAAAATAAAAGCACACAGCAAGTAAAATAGATAGTACAAACATTTAAAATAAAAGCTTAACAAGTTTTATTTTGAAATGCGAAATAATGGATTTCAAATATGCGATTAATTGTGATTTCAAAATGTAATTGGTCACAGCCCTAATTTATCTTTTACTAATGTTACTCACTTGTTACTTATTATTGATTGTAACATTAGCTGCACAGCCTGAGTTCAGCTCCCATAGAGCTCTATGAGAACACTGACTGAACTCCACAGGATGTCTTTTTTATGTATTATTATTGTTTACTTTTTACACTAGAGTTATTTCTTTTGAATTTATAATGAAATTATTTTCAAAATAAGATCATGCAAATGTTTTCAGTTATCCTGTTCTTGTACAGTTTTCATTATGACCAACAGGCTTTTAAATTATATCTGATGTGTATCCACACTGTTTAATCTTTTACTGTATTTATTAAATAATAATACAAACTTTTCAGTCATACGCTGTTCGTGTTTGTGTAATTCCACTTCCGGTCGCTTGTGTCGCTGTGTTCTCATCACATGAGAAGTCCCGTCCTTTGTTTCCGGGTTACTGGTGTGACCCCGGTTCTCAGATCAACACGCGTGTGGCAACAAGCAGCACTTTCAACACACCAAAACACACCGACACGTTATCACACTCACACCGACCCGAGGAGGGCTGACAGACCCCGGTGTGACCCCGCGGAGAGACACGGAGACCTCCCGCCGCCATGGCTCCGGTGAGTCCACACCGGAGAAACCTCTCCGTTAAATGTACACTTTTCTGACCTGAGTCTGGTCTGTGAGAGCTTCATCAGCTCACCGCTTTCACTCAAGTCATCCGATGAGTTTACACAGCAGAACTATTCAAGAAAAAGACACGAAATATTTACTCTTTGTCACAGTTTTCAGATCAGTGTCGAAAATTAGAGGTCTCTTGAGTTCAACACCAGACAGGGCAGGGGCGTGCACACACTTTCTTTGGCTTGGGTGGCCCAACTGGGAGGGGGGGCTAAAGTTTGTGTGCACAGTAGCGAGTGCTGATGAGAAAATCCAAGGCGCCTTAGAGTGCACAAACACTCCTGTTACACACAAATATTTGCGAGCCATCTGGTAGAGTTGCTGGTATCCTGCGCAACCTGTGTCTCTTCACCAAAGCAGTGTGCTGCTGTCTGCAGAGAGACAAGTCTCCCTCATGGAAATTAGCATCTTCGGAATCGCGCCCCCGTTGCTTTTTTTACGGAACATTACTGTCTTCATTTACTGAGGTCGAGTGCACGCAACAGTCAAGTCACGTTATGCTGAGAGCGCCCCCTAGTCTAGGGTTGTAACTTGTTATCCGAAATCCGAACATTCACTTGCACTTGGAGAGCGAAGTTCACACTCTGTTTGAATTCAGGCTGTCTGAAGTAGTTTGCAGTTTGATCCACCAGAGGGCGCTCTCAACATAACATGACCATTGCATGCACTCCTCACTTCCCTCTTTCCTCCACCCTAAACCTTCCTCACTTTCCTCTCGCCCTCCAGCCTCGGTCCAAGAAGCGTCGCCCGACGTTCCGCCGTCTGTTGAAGACGAGCGACGTAAAGCTGGAGAACAAACTGAAGAACCGTCAGTTTAAGCAGCAGAACGTCGCCAAGAAGCAGCGAAAAGAGCACAAGAAGCTGCGAGCGGCGGTGAAGGATGCCGTCATCCGGACGCCCCGCCCACTGGAGACATACAGGAAGAGACCCGGTGAGTCTAATTAAATTAACAAAATAAAAGACCTTGGAGCAAAGTAATGTTTCATGTGGCACCTTGAAGAAGGTCGAGCTGCAGCAGATGACATGTGAATTAAAAATGTCCCCGGGTAAAATGTTTTTGCTGATTTGACTCTGAAGGACTTCATATCCCATGATGCACTGCTCAGTGTCCTACCAGCTGTCTGATGGTTGAATCTTGTGAATGTCTGTGACAGAGGAGGAGGAGGACGAGGAGTTTCTGGAGACGCTGCCCACAGACATGATGGAGGAGGAAGACCTGCAGCAGATGACAGCCATGGCTCGCCAAGCGTCCTTTGTCACAAGAGACCTGTCGTCATGGTGACCAAAACACTAACACATACAAAATCTGTTCATCGTCACAGAACCGTTTTGAAACATCAGTTACATTTATACATACAAAACAAACAGAGTGACTAAGGTGTGTTTGTTTCGGGGGCGGGGCTTCTCAGCGCGCCGGTGCACAGCGGGAAGAAGCGGAGCTCTGAGGTGGTTCGCAGCTACGAGAAGGTTCCCAGGAAGATGGTGAGGACGGAGGAGAAGGAAGTGATTCACCTGCTGCCGATCAAAGACAAGACGGGAGTGATTCCTCAGAGCGTGGAGAGAGGTGACGTCGGCTTTATTGATCCACCGATTGGTTCGTTGATTAATCTGATTGGTTACCTGTGTGAATAGAGTTATTATAACGTTCTTTCTGTTGTTTGTTCTTTAGCCGTCAAAAAGCAGCCGGAGGAGGAAGAGGAGGAAGAAGAAGCTGAGGAGCCGCAGGAGGATGAAGACGGTAAGAATCACGTCCTGAACCCTGCTGTGGATAAAATAATCAAATCTGTGATTCATGAGATCAGATTGAGTTAAATGAAAGACGGGGGGAGACAGCTCTCTGCAATGGTTACAATTTGGACTGCAGTACCCATTTTAAACACTAGGTGTCAGTTACATATTGCTGTTTTAAGATAATTTGTGCTGTATTGTGTACAAAGATGTGAGTGTAACCCTGTCATGTTTCCTCCGGGGCAGAGGAGGAGCTGGAGAGCTCGTTGGCGATGACAGCGGAGGAGAGGGAGGAGCTCCGAGTTGAGAAGATGAACGAGAGGAAGATGATGATCGCTCGTCTGGGATCGGCCGTCATATCAGAACCCCACAGTAACGTACGACCGAACTGCTGATCTTTATTTAAACATGTCTGTGTCAAGGTTATTATAGCTTTGGATTTCCTGATTTACTTTTAGTTTTTAAGTTGAGTTTTGATTAGGTACCAGATAATGTTTGTATAAGAAGAGGGGGACGTTTTTTTAAGTATCTCAGGGTTTTGTTCACGAGTGAGGGTAAGATGGAGCGTGAGATTGACGCAGCGTTGGCAGTAATGCGGGCGTTGTGCCGGACTGTTGTGGTGAAGAGGGAGCTGAGCCTGAAGACACCGG
Source organism: Tautogolabrus adspersus (assembly GCA_020745685.1). Taxonomy (NCBI): domain Eukaryota; kingdom Metazoa; phylum Chordata; class Actinopteri; order Labriformes; family Labridae; genus Tautogolabrus; species Tautogolabrus adspersus. The sequence goes on from CM036554.1 coordinate 23,669,502, forward strand.
TCGATCCTCTATCCAACCTTCACCTGTGGTCATGAGCTTTGGGTAGTGACTGTAAGAATGAGATCAAGGGCCGCTACTTCACATCGAAAGGAGCCAGTTGAGATGGTTCGGGCATCTGTGTTCCGGGCACAACCAACTGGGAGGAGACCCGGGGTAGACCCAGAGTTCACTAGAGGGATTATATTTCCCGTCTGGCTTGGGAACGCCTCAGGATCCCCCAGGAGGAGCTGGAAAACGTTGCTAGGGAGACAGAAGTCTGTGTTGACTTACTTCCCTGTTGCCATAGCAACCCGGCCTCAGATGAGCGGAAAAAGGATGGATGGATAGTTTTGTAAACACACGATACAGTTTCAGATAGTTAACGTTTCAGAGTGAAGCCTTGTTTTTATTTTACTTTTCGTTAACGTTCGGTCGCCGTGTGTAACATGAAGTGTGTGTGTGTGTGTGTGTGTGTTCAGATAAAGCGTCTGAAGGAGCTGCGAGGGATGCTGATGGAGTCGGACCCCTGTGTGGCGGTGACGGTCAGGAAACTGGTGATGGTGTCTCTGATGGAGATCTTTAAAGACATCACCCCCACCTACAAGATCCGCCCCCTGACCGACGCAGAGAAGGCCACCAAGGTAACGTGTGCATGCGTGCGCGTGCGTGCGTGCGTGTGTGTGTGTATGTGTCTGTGTGTGTGGTGCTGATGTTTGTCATGTTGTGTATTTTTCTGATCAGGTGAAGAAGGAGACTCAGCAGATCAGAGAGTTTGAAGAAGGTTTGGTCAGTCAGTACAAGTTCTACCTGGAGGACCTGGAGCAGACCATCAAAGGTAAAAAACCACACACACACACACACACACACACACGGAAATTGTCGGACACGAGGAGAGCCTCCTCTATCTACTCCCTCATCTCCTCATTACTCCTCCTCCTCCTCTCTACTTTTCTTCCCCCTCCTCATCTCTCTACTCCTCTCTCTCCTCTGTCTCCTCCTCCTCTTTTCTCTTTCTACTCCCCTCTAATCCCCTCTACTCTCTCTATTCCTTCCCCTCCTCCTCCCCCCCTTCTCACTACCCCTCTGCCTCTCTCCTCTCCCTCCTTCCTCTTTCTGTCCCTCCTCTTCCTCTCCCCTCCTCCCCCTCCTCTGTCTTCTCCCTCTCCTCTTCACTCCCCCTCTCTCCTTCTCCTTCTGTCTCTCCTCCTCTGCTTACTCCTCTGTCCTTCTCCTCTGCTCTCCCTCCTCCCCCCCCTCCTCATTTATCTCCTCATCTATGATCTCCTCTCCATGACCTTATCTTCTCTCTCTCCTCCTCACCTGTAGACTGGAAGCAGCAGAAGAAGAAGCGCAGTCAGGCCGTGGGGTTCCAGTCGTACCACGGACTTGCTCAGGTTGCCATCCGTTGCCTGTGTGAGTTGATGCTCGCCCTGCCGCACTTCAACTTCCACAACAACATCATCGTCGTCCTCGTCCCACTGATGAACGACCCGGACAAACAGGTGAGACACAGGTGTTACCGTTTACGGACACTCGGGGATTAATGAGGATCTTTAACACGTGTGTCTGGTGTGATGCGTTTAAGTGTCCTGTATGTGTGGTGATGTTTTCAGGTGTCTCTGTGTGTGTTACAGGGGTCAGGTATGCTTTGTGATGCGTTCAGATGTCTCCGGTTCATGTTGTGATGCGTTCAGGTGTCTCTGTGTGTGTTACAGGTGTCGGGTATGTGCTGTGACACGTTCAGGAAGCTCTTCCATCAGGACAAAGAGGGCGGGGCTGCGTTGGCCACGGTGCGGGTCATATCCGGCCTCGTTAAGAGTCTGAACTACAACGTCAGGCCTGAGGTAACAAAATCAAACGCACCCTAACCATAACATTAACACCACCTGAACATCACCCTGTGTGCTGAAGTCACACCTGTCCTGTGCTGACCCCCCCCCCCCCCCCAGGTGCTGAAGACGCTGCTCAGTCTGAGGATAAAGGAGGTGGAGATGAAGAAGGACATGGAGGCCACGGCACCAAAGAAGAAGTTCATGAACAACAAAGAGAAGAGGAAGAACCTGTCGAGGATGCAGAGGAAGGTCAGACTTTAAATTAACCCTTTAAGGCCCGGACACACCAAGGACATTGTCGGTCCTAGTTAGTCCGTCGGTGAGCGATTGTAGCCCTAGTTTTTACGGTGTCGCTACCCGTCAGCCTTTTTTTCGGCCCATTCGACTTGTTGAATCGGCGTCAGTCGGTGCGGTCGGTGAGAGGAGTCTCTCTGATTGGCTGTTCGGAGGTTTCACTTATCTCCGGCTCTCGACACATGTTCAGGAAAGCCCCTTGAGCCTGCCACTGTAGTATCCATGCTTTCACCCTTTAGTGCGGTTTCTCCTTATTTGTCGCCTCCACCTCTTCTGGCTGACACCGCCAGTGCTATTTCAACTTTTTATCAGACATTATTCTCGATTAGTAGGCTACCTATAATACGAGTGGTGAGTGACAGCGGTGTGAAAATGATCTTCTCGTATCATAACAACAGAGTACCGCCGCCTGCTGGCGTGTAGAGTTATTTCCTCTCACGCATGCGCAGAACGTACGTGGTGGCTGTAGTCGCCACTAGTTCTTTGCAGTCTGCCTGGTGTGTCAGGGCCTTTATACCTCAGGAGAGAATCACAATGCTGCTGCAGGCACCTTTATCAAAGTGCAATCTGTTTAATTGTTAACTAACATGTGTTCCAAACATTTACCTTCATGTAAACATAGTAAGGTTTTCAATCTGGGTTATTTTAATGATCGACAGTATCCATGTTGCCGTACTGAAACACTGCTTACGGATCAGTGCAGTCTGCCGGAGTTTGTCTGCAAATTCTCATCATTGTACGTGTGTGTGTGTGTGTGTACGTGTGTGTGTGTGTGTGTGTGTGTGTGCTTGTACGTGTGTGTGTGTGTGTGTGCAGTGGAAGAAGGCCGAGGAGAAGTTGGAGAAAGAGCTGCTGGAAGCTGAAGCCTCTGAGAGCAAAGAGAAGAAGATCAAACTGGTGAGTTAAAAAAAAGAGACAAAATATCTTCACCTGAAACGTTATAAACAAAACTGAACTCCTTCTTCCTCTACTCCTCGTTCTTCTGCCCCTCCTCATCTCTCCTCTGCTCCTCCCCCTTCTTCCTCGCTCTCCTCGTCCTCATTACACCTCCTCCTCCTCTGCTTCTTCTCTCTCTCCTCCTCCTCTCTCCTCCTAAATCTCCTCCTCATTTTCTCCCTCTCTTCTCCTTCCCCCTCCACCTCTCTACTTCTCTCTCTCTCTCTCTCTCTCTCTCCTCCTCTGCGCTCTCCTCTCACTCCCTCCCTCCCTCCTCATCTATGTCCTCCTCTCTCTCCTCAGCACACAGAGACCCTAAACATCGTCTTCCTCATCTACTTCAGGATCTTAAAAAAAGCTCGGAAGTCTGTTTTACTTCCTGCTGTGCTGGAGGGCCTGGCCAAGTATGATACACACACACACACATACACACATCTACACACTGTTTGTTTGTACTGACTGTGATGTCACTTCTTGTCAGTTTTGCTCACCTGATCAACCTGGAGTTCTTTGACGACCTGCTCAACGTGCTGCAGAATCATATCCAATCGGGAGTGAGTATCCACCTAGGCCCCGCCCCCCTAACAAGCTGCTGTCAGTGTCACATTTTAATTGATTGATCATTGATTGATCGCTTTGTTGTGAATTCTGCAGGATCTGACCAATCGGGAGAGTCTTCACTGCATCCAGACCGTCTTCACCATCCTGTCGGGACAAGGTGTGTGTGTACGTGTGTGTGTGAACGTGTGTGTGTGGGTCTGTGCGTGTGTACTTGTGTGTGTGATCATTGCAGCCTTTGTCAAACTGACCTTAATCAAACTTTTTCATGTTTCCTCTCAGGTGATGTCCTGAACATCGACCCGCTCAACTTTTACTCTCAGCTCTACAAAATGTTGCCGCGGCTGCACGCAGGTTTGGTTTCTTTCTGTAACAACAGATTACGCTCTACTGGGTGTCTCCGACTTCTTTTTTTGTTGCCGTGGTATCTAGGTTTTACTAGAATCACATCGTATCATGACGACCCTACTACAGTGAAACCTTTCCCTTTAATAATTACTCTCTGTAAAAATTCATCTCTGCTTTTGATGAATTGAAGAGCTCTGTGCGTCTACAGACTGAAAAACTGTCTGTCTGTCTCAGGTGGACCTAATGATGACATCATCATCGTGCTGCGGTGCCTGGACGCCATGCTGACCCGACGCAAGAAGCAGGTGACCCTGCAGAGAGCGATGGCATTCGTCAAACGACTGAGCATGCTCAGTCTGCAAGTACTGCCCAACGCCAGCGTGGGAATCCTGGCCGCCAACAGAGCCACCATACACGTGAGTGTGTTTGGGTGTGGACCAGAGACCTGTTTTTAAATTCAAGAGGTTTATCTAACAACTGAACAGCTATAATAGTCACTGTTTAATAAAGTCCTTTGTTGCTGTGTGTGTGTGCATCAGGCCTTCCCTAAGTGTGACTTCCTGTTGGATAACGAGGTTCAGGGCAGCGGCTTCTACCTGCCAGAGCTCGACGAACCTGAACACTGCAACGCTCAAAACACAGCTCTGTGGGAGCTACACACACTGCAGGTAAACACACACACACACACATACACACACTCTTAAGGTATACACACCCAGCAGGTTAATACAAATATTAAATGTCCTTAGAGCAGTATGTGACATCACTGACTGACGTGACTCTGTACAACATCATCACTGTGTGTATGTGTGTGTGTGTGTGTGTGTGTTGACAGAGACATTACCACCCGGTGGTGCGTCGGTTTGCAGCTCACCTGTGTCAGGGAGCTCCCCATGAGGGATCAGCAGCACTCAGTGCGGATCTGAGCCGCAGGTACGAAGTTCAGTCGTCTTGAATGATCACAGCTGTGCTCACCTTCTGATGATCCCGACTTTGAATTAACACCCTGACATGTTTACGCTGTCTTCTCACTTCCTGTCCAGGTCTCCGGTGGAGCTGTTTAATCTTTACAGTGTCAAAGACATGACCTTTAACCCCCCTGTTGCACCGCCCGGCTCCAAGAAGAAGGTACACAAATCAAACACACCTTCAAAGACTTGGTCGGACTTTAGTAAAAAAAAAACTACGTTAAAGTGTTTTTAAAGTCACATCCAGAGAAAATGAAGCTGTGGACTCATTGATGACTGATGAACTGCTTTTTTTGTTGTGTTAGGATCGCTTCGTGATCGGAGCGGCGCTGCTGGACGCCGAGCTGCAGAGACAAGTCCAGAGCGTCCTGAACGCTAGCGAGGAGACAGAGCTGGACTTTAACACAACAAACACACACACCGAACACTGACACACACACACAGATAGAAAATAAAAGTATTTTTTACCATTAATGATGGAATGAATGGCTGTGTTGGGATGTCTGGAGGATCTCAGAAGTGTTTTTCTGTTTTCATTCTTCAGCAGCTTTAGGAGGTAAATACCACAGCTGGTTTTGACTGAGACATTGTTTCTGGATTTATTCTTTTTTAATGTATTTGTTTCTTTTGCATTCACACATGACTGTACATATTGCAAAGAAAACAACAATAAAAAAAACTAAACAGGTAAAGTTTGGATATGTGCAGGAGAGGTAAGAAACCCGAGAGCAGAAACAGATCAGATTAAACGGAGAACTTCTTTCAGAGAGGAAAAAACTGAACAGAAATCTGGTCAAATTGAATAAACTTCATGTTAAAGAAGGAGACATCAGATCAAGTTTTATTTCCACCCTCTGATGACTCAGCGTTGGGTTCAGCTGTCTGATCCCCTCAGCTCCAGTCTGAGCTCCATCAGAGCGCTCAGGTACTCCTCGTTGTCCTCATCACAGTCCAGAGCTCTCTGATAAAACTCTGCAGCTTCCTTCCTGTTTCCTTCAGCTCGGTTCACCTGACCGAGCAGAGCCAACGCGACGTCATCATTGTCGTCCAACTCCACACGACGCTCTGCAATCAGCTTCAACTTCTGAAAAACAACAACGAGGAAATCTGAGTGAGACAACTTCCAACCTGGGATGGTTTATCGGCAGAGGTTTTTTTTAAATGTTAGACGAGAAACAGAGACCTGAAGCTCACCTTCACACACGTGCGCCACTCGAACGAGTCTCGATTCAACAACAGAGCCTGTTTCATGAGAGAGCAGAAGATAAGACATCAGACCTCAACCTTTCAGTGGTTTGAGTTTAGTGAAAAGGGTCATCCATCTTGTTTTGTAGTCTTGATGAGTTACACCTGCGTAGGTGATCATGTTCAGTACAACTGGTTGACTTACAGACTAACTTCTGATTCACACCTGTTCATCGTAGCTACGCCCTCCTGAGCAAAAAATGACTCGAAGCACTTTTACACCGCAGGTCACACCTACACATTCACACCGCATAACGGGCACACTAAGCAATCTGTACCGTGCCTAAGCACGCTTCACCCCTAAGAGTCCAGTTGGTTTGATTAGTGTCAGTGCTTCGATCTGTGCTCAGGCACGGTTCACTTTCTAGGCCCTGGCACGCTTGGAAGAGGTGCGCTTCGGCACGGTACAAAACGTGGACATGAAGTGTGATCAATCCCCGCCTCCATTATAAAGAAATCCTGGAGTGTTCCGACGGTTTGTAAATAAAATGACTCAAAATAAGCCACAAAGTCAGTTGCTGTCATAATCTCTGTGTTCTATGTGCGGGCTGGATCACGTGTCCCTTTCATTTTTTTTATATTTTTTTTTCAGTCCGATTGTCTTGTAAACCAAGCACGCTTCATGACCACGTAAGGGGGTAACTGTGCTCAGGGCCAGTTAGTCCTGGAGCAGTGTGAGTGCAGGCCAAGGGGGATGAGAAGGGGGGACAATCCTGCTTAAGCACAGTACGGGACAACTGGGCCTCGAGGGAGTGCGCCCTTACACAAGGATGGTAGGAGCACCGATAGCCTAGCTAACGGTTATGCCGTGCCACCCCAATGTACAGAGGCTGTAGTCCTCGTTGCAGCGGCTGTTGGTTTGAATCCCAAAATTAAAAACTAATGTATGGGACTTCTTTTTTTGTTGTCGTGATATCAAACAGGTATCGATATTGTTACATTTTTACTAGATTCATATCAAAGTTTCAGATTCTTGTGTGATGACGATGCTGACGACCCTAACAGACATAAACTCACCTTTTTGTAGTTAGCGATAGCATCAGCCTCCTGTTTGGTGTGATAGTGGTGGAATTCAGCGTAACGCAGGTAGAAAATCTGACGGGTACCATTGTCTGAGTCTAAACTCTTCAGACCCTGTGCAAAGAACTCCTTGGCCCTGACAGACACACACAAAGAATCATGATGGAGGGGGGATCAGAGAGCAGAATGACAGACGCTCAGGTGTGAACAGGTACCTGCTGAAGTTCTTCTCCTCTGCATACAGCAGGGCCAGTTCAGCGATAGCGATGACAAACCCAGGTTTTATTTTGACCGCTTCATTCAGGTGTTCCATGCTCAGATTTCTCCACTTCTTCACCTCTGATGTATTGACAAAAAACACAGGTTACATCACATATTATGGGATAGAAAATCACCTTTAAATCTTAGTACATGTGTGTACTTTGTTCATTATAGGGCTTTGTAGTCTTCTGAGCTAGCTTCTTTTTCTTGTAACAAATGGCCAGCTGATGGTGGATGAAGGACGACTGATTGCTCCTCTCCAAAGCTTTGTTCAGCAGATCGATCGAACGCTCATCCTCCCCCTGAAACACAAACATCCGGTCAGAAAAACCAACACGATGACTTAACCCCAACATCCATCAGGTTTGAGAAACCAGATTCAACCTGCAGGGCTGCTGATCAAACACTACAGTCCCAAAAGGCTGCAGTTCCTCCAGTGTCCACTAGAGTCTGTCTCCTGCAGTGAGTCAGTCCCCATAGAGCCCCATGTTAAAATGTCCAACTTTACAGCTGCAGTTCCTCCAGTGTCCACTAGAGTCTGTCTCCTGCAGTGAGTCAGTCCCCATAGAGCCCCATGTTAAAATGTCCAACTTTACAGCTGCAGTTCCTCCAGTGTCCACTAGAGTCTGTCTCCTGCAGTGAGTCAGTCCCCACAGAGCCCCATGTTAAAATGTCCAACTTTACAGCTGCAGTTCCTCCAGTGTCCACTAGAGTCTGTCTCCTGCAGTGAGTCAGTCCTCATAGAGCCCCATGTTAAAATGTCCAACTTTACAGCTGCAGTTCCTCCAGTGTCCACTAGAGTCTGTCTCCTGCAGTGAGTCAGTCCTCATAGAGCCCCATGTTAAAATGTCCAACTTTACAGCTGCAGTTCCTCCAGTGTCCACTAGAGTCTGTCTCCTGCAGTGAGTCAGTCCCCATAGAGCCCCATGTTAAAATGTCCAACTTTACAGCTGCAGTTCCTCCAGTGTCCACTAGAGTCTGTCTCCTGCAGTGAGTCAGTCCCCATAGAGCCCCATGTTAAAATGTCCAACTTTACAGCTGCAGTTCCTCCAGTGTCCACTAGAGTCTGTCTCCTGCAGTGAGTCAGTCCCCATAGAGCCCCATGTTAAAATGTCCAACTTTACAGCTGCAGTTCCTCCAGTGTCCACTAGAGTCTGTCTCCTGCAGTGAGTCAGTCCTCATAGAGCCCCATGTTAAAATGTCCAACTTTACAGCAGAAATAAACATGTTTACAGCCTGGTACAAAAACAGTTTGAGTCTCTAGAGCTAATTTCTCTCTTCATGTTTACATTACACTAAGGATTAAAGTGATGTAGAATTAGGGGGCGTGGCCTCTTTGAGTGACAGGTGGGAGCTGCTCGCTGTCTGCTGTCACCTCAGCTAATTTAGCCACCAAACTTTAACCTCTGGGCCGTGTTTGTGCTGTTGGAGCCTTTCGGTGATTTATTTTGGCAGGCTACCAAAACGTTGTCAATGTTTCTGTGCATTTCAGACAGTTTTCAGGAGTTTTCCCATACTTTTTTAAATAAAAACAACAAACTATCTAATACGTGGCTTGGGGACATCTATATTTGTTGTATCCAACAGGTATCGACATTGTTTGATTTTACTAGAATTATATCAAAGTTTAGAATTCTTGTATCATGACAGCCCTAACCAGATTAAGCGTTTTCTTAGTTACACTACACTTTATCAGACGTACCCGAAGCCTGAGGTATTTGGCGATGTAGCGCATGACGTGAGGGTTGTCAGGGTCGATCTTCAGAGCTCTCTCCACCAGACCTTCAGCCTCTCGGTGCTTCAGGAAGTTGAGCAGCTTCAGAGCGAGCATGGATAATAAAACCCCATCATCAGGGTTTATCTGCAGGGCACGACGGAGCTGTGTCACTGCCGGCGATGCCTCCTCCACCTCGCCGGTTTTTGGTCTCTGCCAACGAGAAACCAGTCAGTTTATAATGTACTTATCAGTGTACTTAGGACTTCTCTTTAACATACTAAATTGTGTAGCCGGTCTTTAAAGGTACCATATTATACAAAATCCTCTTCACCATGTTCCTCTAACTCTAACATGTGTCTCTAGTCTGTCTACAAATCCCCAATCATGAGAAAAGTCCATCCTCTCCGTCTTCTGCCTGCTCCACTTTTCAGAAAATGTGTGCTCAAACAGGCCGTTTGGAGATTTTCCCTTGATGACATCACAAAGGGCAGTAACCCCTCCCCCAGCTGGATGACACTCCCACAGCTAGGTGTTTGTTCTGCCCTCTGAGTCTGCCTTATCACCGTAAACAATAGGACATGGAGCGAGAAAGCCCGAGCCACCCAAGCCCTTCCAGAGAGGGGCGTGGTCAGACACAGCTCATTTACATTTAAAGCTACAGACACAGAAACAGCCTGTTCTGAGCAGGGCTGAAATAGAGGGGTTTATAGGCATGATCAAATACAGGATCAGAGTGGATTTAGAACAAGACACTTCACACACATGTTTTGAGGAGCTCTGACACTTATTTACTCTGAAGAGGAGGAGGATATGTGACCTTTAAGACAACCATATGTAGGATTTTTGTACGTCTCTTCTTAGCTTCATCCGTCACCGTCCTCTTCCTCTCAGCCATTGTATCAAACAGTACAGAGACTGGCTGCTTTGTAGCTGAAGGCTGTTGTGTGAACTAGCGCCGTAAAGGCGTACGCACTTCTCGTGAGAGACCTCGGCCCGCTGCCAAAGTTACATGGTGCTGAAAGCAGGCAACCGGGCGCTCTATGGCCATGAGAGAGACCGCCATTCTCCCTGCTTTAAGTTGTTGTTCTATTAGATAAACTGAAAAAAACTACTATTGTCAGATGGAAAAGTGACATATTGTTGTTTTAATGGGTTAAATAATCTAACCCGAGACGTGTCCTTAAACTCAACGTGCCAGTTTGGAGCCACGAAGAGCTCAAAGTTAGGATTTGTGACCTTGACGTTGACACACTGACCGGTTCCAGGCGGAACAGAGCTATAGCACAGCCGGCGTTCCACTCGCTGTCGTCAGGCTGAAGCTCCAACGCTTTGCGGAAACACTCGATGGCTTTGGTGTAATAAGAGTGTGAAAACTTCAGGTAGCTCCACCCCTTTTCTCCATAAACCTCCGGGTGGAGATCTGCAGGGGGGCCAGAAGGAAACTTCACCTGTAATGGAAGAGTGAGGGGAGGAATAAATGATTCAGATTAACTTCTTCAGAGACGTTAACATATAAATGTTTCTTTCGCAGAGAGCAGCACCAGTATCTCCTCCACCCTCGTGCAGTATTTCTGAGACTCTGTGAAGTCTCCGGTGTGATACTTCAGCCAGGCCAGGTCTCCGTACGTCACGATGAGCCGCCGCTCGCTCTCCTCACCGTGACACTCTCTGGTCAACTTTTCTGATGTCTTGAGGAGTGACGCCGCATCTTGTGGTCGACCCTGAAGATACCTGAGGTCAGACAGATCACTGTGAGACGTTTGAATAAAACTGTTTTTCTTTAGACTTCAATCTATAGCCGTTTTCACATATACATACTTGTGGAAATTTCCTGATAATTTCAGGAGGACTGCTCTGGATATTCTCCTGACCAGGTTGTTTACACATGCACCTCACAGCGGGAGACTATCCCTGTCAGACAGGTGGGAGGGTGGGGTCTCCTGAGGTAAGACGTAAAGTATAAAGAACGTAGAAGTGACGGACGAAGCAACAGAGTCTGCGTTCACACATGCAGCACATCCCCGAAAACGTCAGGAGTTTTTCAGGAGCTTTGTTCGAGTTTAAAACACTATATGAAATAACTCTGTCTATATTTGGGACGGGCATCAATATGAGACTTCACTCTGGATTACTTCAGAGGTATGACCCTGAAAAAGAACTCAGACCTCCCCTACGGAGTCTACATTTTAAGACTCTGTGATGAGAGATCAATCCACACCTGACGTAGGCCAGGAAACTGTTGGAGCGAGCCGGCGCCCCCTTCTGTCCCAGATTCAAGTCTATGTGGTCCTGGAGTCGAGTGCTCAGGTTATCCAGGTCCATGTCTTCCTTCTTCAGGTCCCAGGTGAAGCGACACTGCAGCTGCTGCAGTCTGCCGTGAAGAGAGCTGGAGGAGACACAGGAGAGGATTTAATGAGTATCGAAAAACTTCAAATAAAAGCCCATCCCTATTTAAGGCCCAGTCCCCTTCACCAGCCTGGTGTAGCCGCAAGTTTTGAACACAGACTGTAAATATGAAATACGAAGCCTGATTGACGTCACCCGTCTGTTCCTGCAGGGGATGCTGGAGTCTCCATGTTGGAAATGCTGTCTCTTTTAGTCAATCTAACGACAGGCTGAGAGCTGGAGCTGAGGCGGGTTTTAAACCTCTTGATGAATCGTTACATCACGCCCACCTGTCAATCATGTCAGCTATGCGCCATAACACGTATCATTTTCAAAATCAAAACAGAGCCATTTAAAAAAAAATTACAGTACAGTGATGACAATAACTAATCAGACATATTTGTTTTTGTACCAGGCTGTAAACATGTTTATTTATGCTGTAAAAACGCCTTTTTTGGCAGTCATGTGTATGTGACTTCCTGTGTTCCTGGAGCCAGCCTCTAGTGGACACTCGAGGAACTGCAGGATTTTGCACTTCCACATTGGCTTCCTTTATCAAGAGGATGCTGCTTGGTTTTTGATAAATAATCGCAGGTCTCAATTGAAGGCCCCGAGGTGCGTTTAGTGTTGATTAGTTTCAAAAAGAAAAAGACACCCAAAAAAAAGTTGTTTATTGATGTCTAACTTTGTGCACAGTTAAATATTCTCTCTGGTGTAAATTTACAAATGTCATAGTCTTTCCCATCTTTGCTGTGCACGAGTTCTGTTTGAAAATAATTAAAAGCCTGTCTCGTGTTTGTCAACAGGCAAGGCAGGCAACTGCTTGGGGCCCCAGGCCAGTGGGGGGGGGGGGGGGCCTGGGGCTAACACACTTTAAAACACAGCAGTGGCTCAAAATGTGGACATCTCGCAATGACAGTAAGAAGCCTGTCTGGGTTTCTGTCTGAGTGAAAGAAGAAGGCGAGTACATGTCGGTAAACTGGCAGACAGAGTGGTGATGAATGCCCTGATTAATTTTTGCCTAGGGCCCCACAGACTCTAGAATCTCGCTCGTGTTGACGCCTGTCCCGTAAAAAGAAAGGCTCATTTGATAGACTTTTAGTAAATGAAGGAAAGCCGAAGCACACGAACCTCATCCTGAAATAAAAACTCCTCAATGATCCGAGAATGAAAAAGTCCTGATGAGGATGATAAAAGTCAGCAATGAGAAAGAGTTGAGTTCATGTCATCGATCCTGCTGCTCTCAGATCGACTTTAAATCACCTGAGAGGAGAAACGAAACTGAGTCTGAGTCTGATGATGCCTTCACTGTCCGCTCTGAAGTAACGTAAAGAAGAGCTTTAGATCACACAGCACAGATTAAATAGTTTTTGGTTGAATATTTGGTTTCGTGAAGATTACGTTTGTTTGAAATAAAAAGCGAGTCAATGAAATAAACTGGGAACTGAAACGTCTTTAAGTCGTGTTTCTGTGAAATCATCGCAAAAAGAAACCAGCTGACAGGAAAGTTCAGATCAAAGCTCCAATCAGTGAGATGTGTAGAGAGTGAAATGATAAAGTGACCTTACTCTATGATCAGACATTAAGGAAACATGCTATGTTGAAGTGCTGGCTTCTCTGACAACAATGCAGCAGCCAGTATGTCCAGTAAGACCAGTTATCAGGTCAAACCAACAGGTGTTGCAGCGATGGAAGCGGGCAAGAGAACTGGTTCAGATAGAAGTGATTGTACCCGACCTAAAAAGCCTCTGCATGTTTCTAATAAGCTCCACGAGCAGAAACGTGCTCAAACTAGGATCAATATTGGAGATGGACTGGGCTGTCTCCATTGCCGCTCCCACCCTCTGGAACTCACTCCCAAAAACCATCAGAGACCCCCCCCCCCTCACTCACCACCTTCAAGAAATCCCTAAAAACTCACCGCTTCTACATTGCACCACGAACAACCTCAACTCTCATCCTCCTCCTCTGACTTTATTCTGCGTTGTTTTGTTTTCTCTGTTTTTGTTAATCGTCTTTGAGTATTTGGAAAAGCGCTCTAAAAGTCTAATTTATTATTATTATTATTATTAAAAACTCAAAATGACACAAACTAGAAACATGAGGTCAAGGTGTAAATCCTGGAAGACTCAGCAGGGGGCAGCACTGCACCACAGAAGAAGACGAAGAAGAAGTAGAGGAGTGTCGGGTCTGCTTTCTTCCAGTAAAACAGCTCCAGTATTTTGTCAGCACTCTAACGCACCTTTTTAGAAACATAAACTCTTATATATTTATTTATAAACCAAGACACCAACTAATCAATTAAAGGAGGAAATGATCAGCAGATGAAGTTACACTTTTATTCAAAATACTTTAAAATGAGCTCCAACAGTTAAATCTGAGTTTATACTTGAATGCATGTGCAACAATAATCTAATTCAACAAATATCAGATCATTAACATACAGAAATAAAACCTCTGAGTTCCTGTTTCCTCTGCAGGAACACTTTCAATTATATTTCTGGCTGCAGAGTTTCCATTTCCTCCTCTGACGATACTTCTTCAGAGCAGGAAGACTCCTTAAATGGGCGGTGTGGGCGGGGCCAAGCAAGCAGTGGGCGTGTGTGATAATATAAATAAGAAGCAGTGGTGATGAAACTCTACCTCACAACTTTCTCTCTCTGAACTGCTGAACAGTTCTTGAAATCTGATGCCAAGATGTTTCTGCAGCCCCTCTGGTCCTTCTTCCTCCATCACTCCTCCCTCCTCACCTCACCTGTCTTCCCTGTTATCTTCTCGCTCTCCGTGTACCTGTCCTTCTGCCTGCCCTTCCTGCTGCTCGACCTGCTCTCCCTCAGGTGGGCACTGGTGCGCAGGTACAAGCTGCAGCCTCAGAGCTCCGTCAGCTGGGCCTCGGTGCGGAGCTGCCTGGGTCTGACGCTCTACAACCACATGGTGTACATCTTCCCGCTGACTCTGCTGCATTGGTACACGATGCCTGTGAACCTGCCAGCTGAGGCGCCACCCCTGCCTCGCCTCCTGGCTCAGGTGTTTGTCTGCCTGCTGCTCTTTGACTTCCAGAGCTTCACCTGGCACCTGCTGCACCACAGGGTGCCTTGGCTCTACAGAAACTTCCACAAGGTGAGGACATGGAGAAGATTTTTTAATCACCTGAGACAGATTTAAACTGAATATTATCATAAAATAATGATGCATGATAATGTTTAAACAAAAACAAAACAGTTTATTGTTCCTCTGCCTCACGTCTCTCCTCCTCCTCCTCCTCCAGGTGCACCACACCTTCACCTCCACCTCAGCCCTCACCACAGAACACTCTGGGGCCTGGGAGACCCTCAGCCTGGGCTTCTTCGCCGCCACCACCCCCCTCCTGCTGGGCGTGCACCCGCTCACCGAGCTCGTCTTCTTCGTTCTCAACATCTACCTGTCAGTGGAGGACCACTGTGGCTACGACCTGCCATGGGCCACGCACCGCCTGGTTCCCCTCGGCCTGTACGGAGGGGCTCGTCATCACGACCTGCACCACCTCAAGTCCAAGTACAACTTCGCCCCTTACTTCACCCACTGGGACAGACTGTTTGGGACGCTTTACACCCAGGAAGACTGAACAGACAGAAAAGTTTGAGATCTGATGGAGACGTTTTGGAGACGTTTGAAGGCTGATGGAAAAGTTTAAAGACTGATGTGGAAGTTTGACATCTGATGGAGAAGTTTGGAGAAGTTAAAGACTGATGGAAAAGTTTTTGAAAGAGACGTCTCCATCAGAAAGACATTTTTGAACTCACAAAGAAGTGTCAGAAGAGCTGGAGGAGACTTTCTGACGAGACAGAAGTAGAACTAGGACTAGGACTAACTGCTTTATGGATGAAACTTTGAAGAACTTTCTGAAATGTCAGAGAGTCCCTGACCTAAAGGAGAAGCTTCTGAGCTGAAGGACAAGTTGTAAACTAATGAACAGATTTGGTGTCTGAACTGACGGGTTGTAAACGTTGTAACGAGGATCAAATCGATCGTTTGAGCTCAGAAAATATGTTTTTAAAATGACCATGAAGTTTCTGGATCAATCGAAAGCTCAGAGAGTTTTCTGTCCTGATCCTGAGGTCAACATTTCACCGATTTCTTATATTAAAAGATCGGAGAAGTGAAGTGTTCAGTATTAGAAATATTATTTAAAATCTTTATTTATAACTTCTATTATTATCGATGTATTTATTTATTAACCTGCTCTGACTGAACCAATGAGGTGTGCATGTCTGTAATCAGTTCACACTGTCGTCATGGTGATGAAGCTGCAGAATATTTAAATGCACTTTTATCTGAATGAGCTACAGTGCAGCAATGATTTCCATGTTCAGCTGCAGACACTCTGCGTTCATGTCAGATGTTTTTACACTGTTATTTATTGGGCATTCATTTCATGTTGTTTGTGTTGCCTTCAGGTGCAGCTATGTTGCATGAAGACATTTGAAGTATTTCTTTGAAACATCAGACATAACGTTCATATTGAACAGAGAGTTGACCCACACGAGGTTCATTTACATATTATTTAAGGTGTTTTGTTATTGTGAAATGACGTCTGATTCTTTGTGTGAAATCTGAGTCAGAGGAGCCGAGTGACGGAGGTTTGACTTTATGTTGGATCAGAGAAAGTGACGGACGGAGCTGTGAAAGTGTTCGAGTGAAGCCGGAGGAGAAATGTGTATTTTTATGAAAGTGTTGCACAGAAAGTTTTGAATGTGACTGAAAATGTGAAAGCAGTGTTTTAGTGAGCTGGAAGATCTACGAATAAACTTTATAAACAAAAACAAACTTTCTCTTCTTTTGCTTCTGATGTTTTAAACCTCACGCACACGCAGCAACCTCCAGTGATGAAAAATGAAGCCGATGCTGAAGTGCAAAATCCTGCAGTTCCTCGAGTGTCCACTAGAGGCTGGCTGCAGAAGCACAGGAAGTCACATACACACCCATTCTAAAAAGCCTGTTTTTACAGCAGACATTAACATGTTTACAGCCTGGTTCAAAAATCCAAATAGGTCTGATTAGCTCATGTCTCGATCGGCACACACTGTACGGGGGGGAATTTTTTTTTAACGTCTCAGTTTAGATTTGATGAACGATAAGAGTTATTAACAATGAGGCGTGTAGCTGACATGATTGACAGGTGGGCGCGGTGTAACGGTTTGTCAGGAGGCTTAAAACCCGCCTCAGCTCCAGCTCTCAGCCTGTCGTTAGGTTGACTGAAAGTTAGGCTGAGACAGCATTTCCAGCATGGAGACCGCCATCGATGGGACTCCAGCGCCCCCTGCAGGAACAGACGGGTGACGTCACTCAGGCTTCGTACATTCATCTTTACAGTCTATGCTCACACATCATGAACTTTTCATCTTTATTGTTCCTCTAAGTACAGACACAGCTGCAGCTCCTGGTGTAAAACCTTTTATTTCCTGAGACTCCAACATGTGCACGCTTCACAGTCCACATGTTGGACTCTCACTTTAAAGCCATACGCACACATTTAGTGAGAGTGAGATAGGAAGATGTTTTAGATGTATCAGAGAGAAGCCAGTCTGATAATGGATATAAACCCTACCTGTCCCTTCCTCATGCTCAACCTGCTCTCCCTCACTCAGGTGGGCTCTGGTGCGCAGGTACAAGCTGCAGAGCTCTAGAGTTCCAGGTTTAACACATTAAAGTTTGGCTCTCTGACTGAACGTGTTTGAGGAGAAACTGAACAATGGAAACTACAAACAGTGAAAAGGACTTTATTCAGAAGGAGTTACAGGGGTGAAAGTAGTTTTAAATTCTTGATGTAAGCGCCGGATAGCCTCGGGTCCCCACGTTTAGAGGTTGTAGTCCTCGTAGCAGCGGCCTCTAAAGTCACCCCCGCTCTCTCCTCCAAACTTTCCTTTCTCTCTTCAGCTGTCCTCTCCAATAAAGGAAAAAAAAGGGCCCAAAATAGAACTTAAAAACAAACTCATTTTCGCTGGTACTTTTACTACACCCTTCATTGCTTCATATTGATCACCTCTCCTCAGCGTCATGCATCCTGGAAAGAACAAACTGTCAGAAGTGAAACACTTGACGTTGAACAATAAATCAGACACACCCTGTCACAGGCGTTGTGTTAAGAAAGTAAAGAGTCACGCATGCTTAGTCGCGTACCGTTGAAGTTACAAATTAATGCATGATGGTCACCTCGCACACAGTTTGTCTGAACTACAGAGTATCATGAAACATCACAACTTATCCTGCTTCACATTTTACTTTAGAGATTTGAAGAAGTCTGCCAAAACCCCACAGGGCTGGATATCAGTCAGCTGCAACGCTCACGGATCAAAACACAGCACGGACACTTAAGAAGAAACTCAGAACGACTGAGAAGCAATTAATAAGGAGACAAAAGCCCGATATACTGTATGCACCACTGTGACGTTTCTCCTTCACTCTGAAAGTCACGGAGGCGTAATGGGGGGACGAAGTCTCCCCCCTCTGTACCGTCTTCAGAGGTAGTAACAGGCGTTACAGAGGAGAGACCGGATCAATGGAGCCAGTAGAAGAGCGCAGCGCTGTGTGTGTGTGTGCATGTCTGACTGTGTGTGTGTGGAGCCTGTGACATGCCGATACA
>CM036554.1:23692666-23892666 GCA_020745685.1 Tautogolabrus adspersus
CCTTTCCTTCATCCCTACATCCCTCCATCTCTTCTTCCCTCAACTCTTACCCCACCTACCCTCATCCATCGACCCTTAGCTTCATCCCTCATCCTTGCACCCTAACCCTCCCACCTTCATCCCTTCATTCCTTCATCCAACATCCCTCCACCCTAACCCCCCCCTCCCTTCTTCCCTCATCCCTTACCTACATCCTTGCATCCCACATCCCTTACCCCCCACCTCCATCCCTCGACCCTTACCTTAATTGAGGTGATGATTTAATCTCTCTTATATTTGATAGTTTAAATAAGACGAGCGGTTCAGAGAACAGGATCTGGCGTGTGACTCACAGGTGATGATTTGATCTGTGAGTGAAGACGACTTGTTGCACAACTCAAGTGAACCTGAACCTGATGTTTTTATTAATGACAGATTTTTACACAGGTTTAAACTTGAGCGTCTCTGGATGTGACCTGGAACCTGCACAGACTCGTCCCCCGCCCCCTCCCAATCGTCCTCCCCCCTCCTCTCTGTGACCGGTCTGAACACGAAGCATCTCCCTGAGGTAAGGAACATTTTAAATCTCCCACAGTGACGTGCGTCTGTAGTGTTCAGACACGAAGCTGAGAGCCTTTGACACATTTCATGTATGAATTCATCAGAAAGAAATAATAAAGTTAGAAACGTTATGCAACCCTGAGAGAACAAAGCACAGTGAACATAACTCAGACATGTTATTGCAGAGACTGACCCACTATACTTCTAAAGTATTTTTGCATGTACGCAGGTGCACGGAGTATAACCACGTGTGTTTCAGTCTCCACAGGGTCAATCCTCTCTGGTTTACACCACTGATTGATTGATTGACAATATTCAGTATTATGCTGCAATTTTTTCCCAGGATGGTGAAGCGATGACCCTCCCTCCTCCCTACTCGAGGGACGAGGTACTCTCATTGGAAGGACGCACTGACTAAATATGCAAACATGTCAGTGTTTATACCCTCCGCAGGACGGACCACTTAAAGAAACATTTGGGGTTCAAATGTGGAGTATACCCATTTCTTCTGGCACCACTACACCACTGCATGTCTGCAGGGGCGGGTGGCCAGGGCCCTCCCTAAACTCTAATTGGCTATTTGCTTCATCAGAGGAGGAACATTTGTTAACACAATGGTTCTGGCTTTTCTTTGAAACATGCTGCAGGTAGTTTTCTTGAAATGCATATTCATTTCATAAGACAGGCGCCTAACTCTGTATTTTAATGTAGTGTTGAAGTCAAGACGATGCTAACCGAGACCAAGACATACAATACCCGAGACCAGAGTGCACAGAGACAAGGCCAAGACCATATATAACACTGAAAAATCCTCATCTTGTGTGCAGGGGGCGTGTCCCTCACTTAGACGTAACACCGGGAAGGTTGCGGTCGTAACCGGGGGATAAAAATCAAACTGAATAAATTGAAGTTATTTGGTCTTTTAGAAAGAGGCGTTTTCCTTCTAATCACAGTAATGACGTGGAAACATAGCCAATCGGTGGTGGTCTTGACCGGTCTTGATTTAAAATCCGAAGTCCGCCCAGTCTGAGACCGAGACAAGACCGAGTTGTAATGCTTTCGATTCCGACATGAGGCCGAGACTTTCAAAAAGTGGTGTCGGGACCAGTCTTGAGACAAAGACTGAGTTCAAGTACTACAACACTATTGTAAATGTTTAATTACTGAAACATTGCCAACAAAGAAGGATAAGAGTTATTCACAATAAGGCGTGGAGCTGACCTGATTGACAGGTGGGTCAAGAGGCTTAAAACCCGCCTCAGCTCCAGCTCTCAGCCTGTCGTTAGGTTGACTGAAAGTTAAGCTGAGACAGCGGCCCTTTCCGAATAGCCACAGTTCAGTATGCAGTGCGTACTTTTCAGTAGGGAGTTTCAGTAGACTGAACCCTCGTGGTCGTTCAGTGGTCATTTTTTGTGTCCACCTCAGTATGCTGAACATTTCAGCATGGATACTAACTTCCGGGTTTTATGCAGTATGGATCGGATGCATGCTTTCAGGAAATGAATTGGATTTTACCACCCACAATGCTGTGCGAAATTAACCGTAAAACGTCACTTCACGTGATCCTCCAAATCAAAACAAACGAGCATGGATTAATTTAATCAATGTTTAATCTAGAGTTAAAGTCCTCTTCTTAAATCTCTCCTTTTCATGAAGAACAGAAAATGTAACAAATGTCTGCATGATTATTAAACCTTTCTCCCTCTATTTAAAGAATGATTTCCATATTTATATCTGCGTCTTTATTGGTTTATCTTACTTTATATTCTGTATATTACTTTCTTTACTGTATGTACTGTGTGTTATTTTATTATTGAATCGGTTTTTAACTTTATTTACATTGTGATATTGTTTTTGTTTACTGACTGTATATGTGCATTACTCTTCTTCAATAAAGATAAAAAAAATAAAAAAATAAAAAAGGAGGATGGAGGCGGCCGGTTCAGGTAACGCAAATGACGTCACTTCCATCCTGAATGAATCAAATGAAGTAGGCACAAATATCTGCTTACTGTGCTGTCTACTGAACAGTAGGTACTAACAGGATACAGCACGGAGAGTAGGTACTGTCTACTGACTACTGACAGATTGAGTAGGCACTTTGCAATTCGGATGCACCCAGCGTTTCAAGCATGGAGACCTTGATCATCAAGTTCATCAGATTGATTCCATCTGTCATGAACTGTCAAACACTAAGGAGGTGGACCCAAGTGCAGAAGTAACAAAAAATGGTTTATTTAAACAAAAAGTCACAAGTCAAAACGAGGCTTATCCCAGGGAGCAACAAGGAAATTCCAGGAAGACATCTGACAAACGACATCCACTGACATACAACAATGAAGTGACAACACAAGGGAAGGAACACTGAAACTAAATAGACAGGGGTAATCAAACACAGGTGAGACTAGTTACACAGGTGAAGACAATCAGGGCAATCAGACTGGACGGAAACACACAGAGGCAGGAACAGAAACAAGACTAGAAACACAAGAACTACAACATGAATCAAGGAACACAAATGACACAGAACTTAAGAATGTAACAAGACACACTAGAACATAAAGAAACACGAGTATACGAAGTTACCAAATAACATACAAAACACTAAAGACTCAACTAAAAAACACACAAGGGAAACACCAAGATCAGAAATGACAAAATAAGACAGGTAACACTAAAGACCAAACTAGGAAACATTGACAAACAAGCAACACGAGGGAAAACGAGAACTAGAACAACAGAAATGTAAACTCTGAAATACAAGAAATGAAGAAAGAAATAACGTTTTAATGTGACTGATAAGTTTTCACAGGATCACAGTCAATTTTTGTTCCACTCACCTGAACCTTTAAGCAACAGCTCACCTGTAAAATCAGTGACATACCTCAGGTGTGTTGCAACAATATCAGTGATGCACACACACACACACACACACACACACACACACACACACACACACACACACACACACACACACACACACTTACACTGAGTTTCATAATTTCCTCCAAACACTGAACTCTTTGTGAAACACGGAGAATGAATGTGTAATATGAACTTTAACACAGTGAGTTTTAAAGATTTAGACGTTGACAGCAGATTAATGTCTTTGTGCTCCGTACGGCACCTGTGAACTGTTCAGGTGTGACTAAACGAGACTACATCTGTATGTCCAGGTCCTGTTTGTGCATGTGTGGGAGAAGCATGTCTCTAAAATAACAGTGTAAACCACATTTTCCCTCATGGACTTATAAAGTATTTCAAAATAAAACAAATAAAAAATCTAATTCCCCTCTCCTTTTATCTCCACTCGAGTAGACGGAGCTCCCTCAACTTTCAGCGAGGTGATCTGGCACTACTACCACCCAACGTCCCTGACGTTCAGCCACCACCATCAGACTGTGTCGTCCCCTCAACCACCTCCGTCCTCATTCATGCACGGCCTGCTCCGACCTCCACCTCAGCGGCGAGGAAGTGTGGACAACAGGAACACGAGGAACACAAAGGAGAAATCCTTCCTGCATCACTGGTGTTGACGTTTAACTTGAGGTTTAGTGTCTTGCCCAAGGACACATCTGACATGTGGCTGCAGGAGCTGGGGATCGAACCCCTGACCTTCCCGGTTGAGAGATGACCGACTTGACAAACTGAGCCACAGCCGCCCTTATCCCAGAGCTCACAAATGAAAACATTGTACGAACAGTGAAACAGACGAAGTTGATTTAAAACTGCATATGCAATTAACAGATGACGTAATAATGATGACACAGTCAGTCAATCAATCAATATTTATTTGTATAGCGCCAATTCATAACAAGTGTTATCTCGAGACACTTTACAGAGACCCAGCTTAATCCATCATGGGCACTTAACAACATTTAGCAAAGTTACAGTGGAGAGGAAAGACTTCAGACTCATGATGAACAGCCGTCTAACGAAACTGCGCAGGGCTTGAAAAATGGGATAGGGGGAGATGGGATAAGATGCAGGTCGTTCAGGCAGGCCATCCACCCACGCTTCCGAGAAACCTACAAGACATGAGGGTTCAGGAGCTCCCAGGAAAAGATGTGGTGAGTAACTGAGATGTACAGATAGTGACATGAAGTTATATGATGTGAATGCAGAGAGAGAGATAAGAGCTCAAAGTGCCAGGTCCCCCGGTAGTCTAAATTAAACTTTCATCTTCAACCTTTTCACTCAAATTAACCCAACATCCAGACTGATTTAAACAAGAATAAATGACGGTGACCTTTGTGGAAACTGTGTCAGAGACGAGTGAAGACAAACAGGCGGAGTAAAAGCTGTTTGGTGGAAAGTATAGGCGTCGAGTGAATGTGATGTGTCTGCGTGCCTGTAGGGAGAGCAAGCTTTCTGTGTGTCACTGGAATGATGACAGCTGGGAAATTCCCGCGTAAAGTCCAGTATTTGTGTCCAGACCTCTGACATTGGAAGGACATAGGACTGGTTTCTGTTCCCCTCCTTTAGAAGTGAGAGCTGCTCTGACTCAGGGGAAGTCCGGTTCATGTTTCTGAAGAATTGTTGTTGTAGCTCGTATTTCAAAAAATCGTTTTAATGTCAATCAACAACAATCATCCAAATAATCTTACACCCGAGTTTAGGTCAACAAAGAGGGGTTATATTCTGTAAGGGTGTGACTGTGTGCATGTAGACAATGTGCATTTTGTATAAACGTAATTTAAGTACTGAAGTTTAAAAGTGAAGGTCCTCACAAGTTAAGAAACACAGCGTTTGTGCGAGCGTCTGCGCGTGCATGTTTGTGCGCGCGCGGCTTCCTGCAGACTGAGGGTCGGAGGGGGACAGTTTCTGGGAAACTAAGGAACTAAACCACGTGATTTATCAGAAGAAGAATAAAGCAGAGAGTTTATTTATACAGCGCAGGTCAGTGCAGGTCTCAAGGGCTGCAGCGGTTATTTACACATTAAATTAATAACGTACAGACATCTAAACGATAACACCCACAAACACGATGTACATCAGGCACACCTCATGGCAATCCAGCACATGAACAATGCATAACATAAGGATTAAAGCCAAGAAACACAACCAACACAAACAAGAGAAGAAGAAGAAGACTTTAGAATTTAGAGTAGAAATCAGAATAAACTCGGAGTGTTTGCAGATGAAAGAAGTCGTTACAGTGAAAGAGCTCAGGTGATCTTCAGGTGAATAACGTGTTTCAGTCAGACAGACCAGCAGCATGTTAACCAGCAGCAGACAGTGACACCTTCAGGTCAACACCTGTAACTGCAACCTCCTCATCCTCAGAATCAGCTTTATTGGCCCTGTATGCTCACACACACGAGGAATTGGACTTAGTTGAACTGTGCTCTCAATGGACAAAAAGTATGACATTAAATATTGATTGATTGGTTGATATGACTTGTGCATTGCATCTCAGCGGTTCCATTTGGGACATTAAGACAAGATACAGAGATAAAAACATTCAGAGCATTAAGCATGCTTTGATCTGGGAATCAGCTGTGCACTCAATTTTAGTATCGACTGGTGAACTAAAGAGTGTTTCAGTCAGACCTTATTCAAACATGGGACCCTGTGTCTCCGGTTTGTAACAGTTCATATTCTGTGTTCAGAGCGTGGGTAGATCAGAGGTGAAGCTGTTAGCCAGCCTTCACATGTTTTTATTGTGGGCCGATTCATAGAGATAAATCTCAACAATAAACAGAATAAGCTCAGTGTGGGCAGCCCCCTCACTCTGACATCTCCCCTTTAGTGCATGTCCATAAGATCCTGATTGTGCATGTGTGTGTATGTCAGCCTGTGTTCAGGGCTGACAACCAGCAACTCTCACATTCACACCTACGGACAATTTAGAGTCACCAGTTAACCTAACCAGCATGTGTTTGGACTGTGGGAGGAAGCTGGAGTACCCGGAGAGAACCCACGCATGCACGGGGAGAACATGCAAACTCCACACAGAGAGGCTCCTGTCAGACGGGGATTCAAACCAGGAGGCAACAGCACTAACCACTGCACCACCATGCAGTCTCCAGATACAGCAGCGAGGGGTTATTGCTTTTTTACAGCGTGAACTGTACAGACACAGTCTGTCCTGCAGGGGGAGCCACAGGTTTACATCACAGAGAGGAAAGTAGCAGGAGGTGTGAGGAGAACAGGGGAGGAGCAGGAAAATCAAATGGAGCACAATGAATCATGGGATATGTTGAGCCACGAAAGATGCCCCCCACCCCCCCCCCCCCCCACCCCAAAAAAAATAAATAAATATAAAAATTAAATGTAAAAAATGTAGGAAATTTAATGTTAAAAAAGAATGTCTTCACTGTGGAATTAATACTTAAATTTAAGTTAATGATGAGAATACTTCTGCATCTACTGTAGCCACAAACAGAGAAAAGAACACACACACACACACACACACACACACACACACACACAAACACATTCCTGAGCTGGATGTGAGCGTCTCTCTGTGTGTTGATATTAGTCGTCCAATCAGAAACAGTTTCAGACGTCCCTGTAAGGAGTCCAGCTGTTTTCCCATTTTCGGTCAAAGTCCAGGCGGGTGTGTGTGTGTGTGTGTGTGTGTGTGTGTGTGTGTGTGTGTGTGTGTGTGTGTGTGTGTGTGTGTGTGTGTGTGTGTGTGTGTGTGTGTGTGTTGTGTCATAGTGAATGAATGGAGGTGAGGCAGGTGGAGTCCACTTCACCCTCTGACTGAGAGAAACATGAAGACTTCTCTGACTGTGAAACTTTTAATATAATGAAATATATTTTACATTAAATTATGTTTTAATATATCGTATCATCGGGCCTGTTTGAATTCCATTATTTTGCATTTAAAAACTGTTATTGTAAGGCTTTTATTTTGAATTTTTGTATTGTTTAAGACTGAGGGCTCTTTACTTCCTGTTGGAATACAAACCAGCATTTATTTTGAAATACAATATGGAACTTCCGATAGATTAAATATGATATAATAAACAAAAACACAGTAAAATGTTTGGAGCTGCAAGGTGCAACTCTCAAAGGCCTCGTGGCCATCTGACGTTTTTTCCGGGCAGAAAAGCGCTGGCTGTGTGCTGAGTAGAAAAGCGATGCACGTCCATCCCGTCTCTATGACAACAGTCTTTTGACGACAACAACAACACGGGGAATATCATACATTTGTAAAAACTGGTGACGTAAACAGCGCCCTTCTAAAGAGTTGAGCGGCCACACAAAGAACGCGAACGCTCAGAAACAAGAGTGCTGAAAACCTCCAGTGCTGAAAAATTAAGCCAAGTGCAAAAAAACTCTGCA
Organism: Tautogolabrus adspersus; assembly: GCA_020745685.1. Classification (NCBI taxonomy): domain Eukaryota; kingdom Metazoa; phylum Chordata; class Actinopteri; order Labriformes; family Labridae; genus Tautogolabrus; species Tautogolabrus adspersus. The sequence goes on from CM036554.1 coordinate 23,700,503, forward strand.
GTTCCTCTACTGTCCACTAGAGGCTGTCTCCTGCAGTGAGTCAGTCCCCATAGAGCCCCATGTTAAAGCCTCATTGGTCCATTTGTGAAGGCCTGGATCCATCAAACTCCTGCACACGAAACAGTGGTGATGTTGCGTTGCAAACATAATTGTACAATGAAGACAGCGTGCAGGAGAATTTTTGACAATGAAAACCAAGAAATAACCCAATACTGTGTGCATAGGACTTACATGTGTGTTGCCGTGGTTACAAACAGGTATCGATGTTGTTTGATTTTTTATTTAAAAATCTGATATCATGACGACACTGATGTGTTCACGGTGAATGTTTGTAAAGGAGGAGGAGTGTAAATAATGATCTGAAATAACTGAGTGTGGTATGAAGCTATGAGCGACTGTGTGTGTGTGTGTGTGTGTGTGTGTGTGTGTGTGTGTGTGTGGGAGGAGCTGAGGAGATGACCACTGTACAACTAAACAAGGACATACTGAAGGACAGCAGAGAAATACTACTGTACACAGTGTGTGTGAGGAGTCCCATTCTGCAGAAACACACACACACACACTCGCAGACACACCCACCCTGTTTCCTCTCCTTACATGAGACGAAGAGGAAGAGGAGGAGGAGGAGGAGGCCCCTCTTATTTACTGACAGCCTTCCTTTTTTGGACTTACAGACTCAGAGAGATCTCCCTGCTCTCTGTTTTTCATATTTCATCTTCTATTTCATCTGTTCTGACTTTTTCTATATTTTCTTCTTCAGTCTCTTCTGGAGTTTCTCAGATTCAGATTTGTCTACAGTCAGACGGAGAGTGGGCGGAGTCGGTGCTGCAGGAAGTTTTGTTCTCCCCTCGTAGTAAAGTTTCCTTTTAAGGAGAACCTGAGGGGAGTCTGCAGGAGAACGTAAAGCTACCGTAGAAATCATGAAGACATCTCCACTCTGACAGCCTGACACACAATGAAAACTACAAACCCCAGGAGTCCCCCTTACTGTAAGACGGGATAAAAGTCTGTTTGAAGGTTTTATCAGATTTCTACAACGTTTGACTTTAAGCTTCATTCCTTGATTTGTGCAAGTGAAATGAATCCTGGGAGTCATAGTTGACCCCTCTCCCTATGTTCCACGTTCCTCTTAAGGCCCTGATTTTTTTTTTTTTATCAAAGAAGCAGATTTTTTCTTACGATCTCGGCCTGATTCACAAAAGGATTACGCAGCTTTTGCGCCAGCTTAACTCATTCAACTGAGGCAAGAAGACGCCATCTAATATACAAAACAAATGCAAAGGGTTAAATGCTCCCCTAACTGCCCTGCAGAGCAGACAGCGTCTCTCTGTGCAGCTCCGTCAGCATGAGATTGCAGCTCTGCCAGTGTGAGAGTGCAGCTCCGTCAGTGTGAGAGTGCAACTCCGTCAGTGTGAGAGTGCAGCTCTGTCAGTGTGAGAGTGCAGCTCCGTCAGTGTGAGAGTGCAGCTCCGTCAGCGTGAGAGTGCAGCTCCGTCAGTGTGAGAGTGCAGCTCCGTCAGTGTGAGAGTGCAGCTCCGTCAGTGTGAGAGTGCAGCTCTGTCAGTGTGAGAGTGCAGCTCCGTCAGTGTGAGAGTGCAGCTCTGTCAGTGTGAGAGTGCAGCTCCGTCAGTGTGAGAGTGCAGCTCCGTCAGTGTGAGAGTGCAGCTCCGTCAGTGTGAGAGTGCAGCTCCGTCAGTGTGAGAGTGCAGCTCCGTCAGTGTGAGAGTGCAGCTCCGTCAGTGTGAGAGTGCAGCTCCGTCAATGTGAGAGTGCAGCTCCGTCAGTGTGAGAGTGCAGCTCCGTCAGTGTGAGAGTGCAGCTCCGTCAGTGTGAGAGTGCAGCTCCGTCAGCGTGAGAGTGCAGCTCCGTCAGTGTGAGAGTGCAGCTCCGTCAGCGTGAGAGTGCAGCTCTGTCAGTGTGAGAGTGCAGCTCCGTCAGTGTGAGAGTGCAGCTCCGTCAGTGTGAGAGAGCAGCTCCGTCAGTGTGAGAGTGCAGCTCCGTCAGCGTGAGAGTGCAGCTCCGTCAGTGTGAGAGTGCAGCTCCGTCAGCGTGAGAGTGCAGCTCTGTCAGTGTGAGAGTGCAGCTCCGTCAGTGTGAGAGTGCAGCTCCGTCAGTGTGAGAGTGCAGCTCCGTCAGCATGAGAGTGCAGCTCCGTCAGTGTGAGAGTGCAGCTCCGTCAGCGTGAGAGTGCAGCTCTGTCAGTGTGAGAGTGCAGCTCCGTCAGTGTGAGAGTGCAGCTCCGTCAGTGTGAGAGTGCAGCTCCGTCAGTGTGAGAGTGCAGCTCCGTCAATGTGAGAGTGCAGCTCCGTCAGCGTGAGAGTGCAGCTCCGTCAGTGTGAGAGTGCAGCTCCGTCAGTGTGAGAGTGCAGCTCTGTCAGTGTGAGAGTGCAGCTCCGTCAGTGTGAGAGTGCAGCTCCGTCAGTGTGAGAGTGCAGCTCCGTCAGTGTGAGAGTGCAGCTCCGTCAGCGTGAGAGTGCAGCTCCGTCAGCGTGAGAGTACAGCTCCATCAGTGTGAGAGTGCAGCTCCGTCAGTGTGAGAGTGCAGCTCCGTCAGTGTGAGAGTGCAGCTCCGTCAGTGTGAGAGTGCAGCTCCGTCAGCGTGAGAGTGCAGCTCCGTCAATGTGAGAGTGCAGCTCCGTCAGTGTGAGAGTGCAGCTCCGTCAGTGTGAGAGTGCAGCTCCGTCAGTGTGAGAGTGCAGCTCTGTCAGTGTGAGAGTGCAGCTCCGTCAGTGTGAGAGTGCAGCTCCGTCAGTGTGAGAGTGCAGCTCCGTCAGTGTGAGAGTGCAGCTCCGTCAGTGTGAGAGTGCAGCTCCGTCAGTGTGAGAGTGCAGCTCCGTCAGTGTGAGAGTGCAGCTCCGTCAATGTGAGAGTGCAGCTCCGTCAGTGTGAGAGTGCAGCTCCGTCAGTGTGAGAGTGCAGCTCCGTCAGTGTGAGAGTGCAGCTCCGTCAGTGTGAGAGTGCAGCTCTGTCAGTGTGAGAGTGCAGCTCCGTCAGTGTGAGAGTGCAGCTCCGTCAGTGTGAGAGTGCAGCTCCGTCAGTGTGAGAGTGCAGCTCCGTCAGCATGAGAGTGCAGCTCCGTCAGCGTGAGAGTGCAGCTCCGTCAGCGTGAGAGTGCAGCTCCGTCAGTGTGAGAGTGCAGCTCCGTCAGTGTGAGAGTGCAGCTCCGTCAGCGTGAGAGTGCAGCTCCGTCAGTGTGAGAGTGCAGCTCCGTCAGTGTGAGAGTGCAGCTCTGTGCGGAGGAACGGTGCAGATAACTTCTCTCCACATTCACTCACTAAACAAAAGCAAACTGCACTGATCACCAACAATTTTTAAAGGTCATAAGAGCTATAGACTTTGTGAATTAGGCCGTAAGACGGAACAGATGATGCATCATTTTTGGATCTATTAGTGACCGCAGTCTTAGTGAGTCAGGCCATCAGTATTTTATCTTTTGTTGTATCCCTCAGTAGCCATGGTAATCGTTGAAGTATGGTACACACAGGCGGCAAATATGAACTCCTAAAGTCAGGTTGATAATACAGCCCTCATATCGCCCAGCAGACATATGTTCATAGGAGAAGAAGAAGAAGAAGAGAAAGAGGATGGTGCAGGAAACAGGACAGAGGTCATTGTGGATGCAATGGTTCCTGTCAGCACACTTTAGATCTGAGTCTGCCTCAGTCTCCCGCTCTGATCCTCCTCAGTTAGACTGAACATTTGACCCGCTCAGACTCCCTCACACTGAAGAATCTGTCGGCCGACCTTCAGAGAAAACATCCTCCAAACATTTAGGTCAAAACATCCAGATACAGAAAAAAATTCTTCTTCTGCGCCGCCTCGTTAGATCAACTACAACTGCACCACCGCCCTAAACTGTGTTTGTCTTTTTAAGGATAAAGACGCTGCCCCCTCCTCAAACTGCTCTGTAATGCCACACACACACACACACACACACACACACACACACACACACACACACACACACACACACACACACACACACACTGACACACACACACACACACACACACACACACTGACACACACACACACACACACACACAGCAAAAGGCTTGTATTTCAATAAAGTCACTGTTGATTAAGGTCGTCAAAATGTTTAAAACTTAATTACATTTCAGTTCCACATGTTTTTAACCGGAAAGAATCCATCACGTAACTGCAGACAGACTCCTGCACAAAATCCTTGGCAACATCTACATACCAAATCATTGTCAATGTTTTTGTGCAATTCAGACGATGTGCAGGAGTTTGTCTGCAGTTTTTGATAATTCAAAACAATAAATTACTCATTAATGGTTGCTGATAATTTCAGTTTATGTTCCCCTGGCATCAAACCGTTATTGGGGGAGGCTGTGGCTCAGTTGGTAAAGTCGGTCATCTCCTAACCAGAAGGTCAGGGGTTTGATCCCCAGGTCCTGCAACATTTCAGACGTTGACTTATCACAGTTAAGTAGTCAATGTTGACAGTCCTGTTAGCTTTGATTATTGTAGTGAGAGATGGATGGATGGTCAATTGATGAATGGATGATTTGGAGAATTCAGACACAGAGATGTCCTTCAAGCTAAGACTCTGCTGTGAAAGGAAGAGCTGCCGCCCTAACATGGGGATGACTGAAATCAGTGTGTGTGTGTGTGTGTGTGTGTGTGTGTGTGTGTGTGTGTGTGTGTGTGTGTGTGTGTTGGATCTGTCCTCAGAAGGGGATTCTGCTGTACATCATGTAAACTGATGATGTCATTGTTTTGGCACAGCCTTTTAGTGTATACACTGTGTGTGTGTGTGTGTGTGTGTGTGTGTGTGTGTGTGTGTGTGTGTGTGTTTTAGTGTGTCTGTGTGTGAATGAACACGCTGCACTGCCATATGAGGAGGTGAGAGAGCGAGAGAGAGACAGAGAGGTTGTAAAGTAAATCAGATCCTGAGTGTGCATGTGTGTGTGTGTGTGTGTGTGTGTGTGTGTGTGTGTGTGTGTGTGTGTGTCTGGATATGTAAGAGGTTTTATATGCTGTAATGCTGCATTCATGTTTCATTAACAGTCGGTGTGAACGGTTGTCACAGGCCAACAGAGTTTTTTTGTCTCCTTCACTCTCAGATTTGCAGGCAGAGAATTGTCCTCTGAATCTGCAGCTCCCTCGACTCAATGTTTCATCATTTTGTCCCAAGGTAAACTATCGGGACCACCTTTCTTTTTTTATCTTTAAAAGAAAATCAGTAAATCCCAGCCAAAACTGAAGTCCAAAAACCGTGCAGTTCCTCCAGTGTCCACTAGAGTCTGTCTCCTGCAGTGAGTCAGTCTCCATAGAGCCCCATGTTAAAATGTCCAGCTTCACAGCAGAAATAAACATGTTTACAGCCTGGCAAGAAACAGTTCGCCCCAGACGTCCCTCTCCCCAGCAACGTTTTCCTCCTGGGGGATCCAAAGGCGTTCCCAGTCCAGAAGGGATATATAATCCCTCGGGCGAGCTTTGGGTCTCCCCCCTGGGTCTCCTCCGAGGAAGGCGACCAGGAGGCATCCTTATCAGATGCCTGAAAATCACCTGTTTACATTATGTTAAGGCTTAAAGTGATGTAGAATTGAAGTGTCAGCTCAGATGATTCAGTCACTGACCTTCAACCTCTGGGTCGTGTTTGTGCTGTTGGAGAGATTTTTTTAATGTACATATCCAACAAATACTTTAAATACATGACGTACTACCGTTTGGTTCAAACATAAGACTTACTCTGAGGATGAACTTTAAATTCAGTCAGCAGTGATGTTATTTCTCCCTGATGAGTATCTGGCCTCTGATTGGCTGCGTCCCTGAGGACAGAGGACAGTTGTCCTGGGTCAGTTGGACCGGTGTGTAACAGGATCTGTGTGTGTTGGTTAATGAGAGTAGATCAATCAGTAACACAGTGATGGAAGAATGGAGGAGACACAGCTGAGAATGGAGACGCAGACGACTCAGGAGGACTGAAACATGTTTGTGAGTCAGCTGCACACGTTGAACGTTCACATCAGCAGACGTGAACACACAATAACCCTCTGATCTGTCTGTGGCGACCGTCAGCTGCAGCACAGTCTGTAAATCTGAACACTTTTAAAGGAGATCTATTCTGCTGATCCATATTCAAATACATAATGTGACGATGTTGGATGTGCATACTTGTGTTGTCTCGAAATTGTTTTTTGTCTCAAGACCGGTCCTTAGACCACTTTTTTGAAAGTCTCTGCCTCGTTTCGTCTCAGACTGGGCTGACTCTGGATTCAAAATGAAGACCGGCCAAGACCACCACTGATCGACTATTTCTCCACGTCATTTCTGTGATTAGAAGGAAAACGCCTCTTTCTAAAAGAACAAATAACTCCAATTCATTCATAATTTGATTTTTATCCCCCGGTTACGACCGCAACCTTCCCGGTGTTACTGTCTAAGTGAGGGACACGCCCCCTGCACACAAGATGATGATCTTTCAGTGATATTTATGGTCTTGTTCTTGTCTCAGTCTTGCCCTGCCTTGGTCTTGGTTCTGACTAGGTCTTGGAGCGGGTTAGTATGGTCTTGACTACAACACTAGTCCATACACAGTGTTGGCGTAATCCCTGGATGTGGTTTCTTGCTCCTTTGAACGAGACGTTACGAGAACTCTGCGCTACTTGGCCCAGAACCTGACGTCAGGTTCTGCCGACGTATCAGAGTGACGTACTGAGTGAAATGACATTCAAAGATGCAGCAGTGTCCTTCTTTTACATCACTGAGACTACAGGGAGACACTGAGGACCACTATCTACGGTGAGCCTGAAGGGACAAAATAGCAGTAGTACGACTTACATCTGACTAACATCTTTACGTGTATTTTAAAAGTCCAGTTCAAGTCGCACTAACACAACGAATTCACTTTTTTCTAACTGCATGTAAACGAGTGTGAGGTCGGTCCAGGAGGAGTTGAGGTGGCGGTCAGTCTCTCTGAGTGCAGACGGGTAATTTCAGCAGTGACTGACCGCTGCTGACAGTCAACACAGCTGGACTTCATCAGTCACACACACACACACACACACACACACACACACACACACACACACACACACACACACACAGACCTGGGTACCATAACATGGACCATAAGGAACGAGAAGAAACAAAAAGGTTAAACAAAAAAACTCATCCACTTATCACTTCATACTATTTATACAACACGCTCACTTTTACCCCAAGCAGGTCAGTAGGTGAGGTCACCAGCGTAACCAGTCAAACCAGTCTGCGATCACCTGTCATCATGCACGAGAATAAAACCTGCTGACTGACACTATCTGAATGTGTCTCGGAGAAGCGCCTTTAACACTACAACAAAACTCCTGAAGTTTTCGGGGTGAGCTTCATGACTTCACCCGGAGTTTCTCCTCCAGCCTCCTCGTATTTATTCTGCAGAAAGTCAGAGTGAGCTGATGTGAGAACGCAGCAGGATATAATCAGGAGAATTCACCTCGAGCGAGTGGGAGGGGGTGGTGACGTTTATTCCCTGTGATCGCTGCACGACCATAGACTGTCTGCACGCCACCTCTACGATCTCCGTGCTCTAATGAACCTGCTGCATTCTGTTCTCCAGTATGTTCTTCTCCACTCTTTAGTTCAGATTGTGATTCTGTTGAACTACACGTAGCATTGATAGAAAGACAGATAATCTCATTATAGCGTCGTATAGAGGACTCTGCTGCTTCAAACGACACTTCTGCGTCGATATTTTTACGTCACGTCTTATCTCAGGAGACCCCCCGCCCCCCCTCCTGTCTGACAGGAATCCCGCTGTGAGGTGCGTGTGTGAACGACCACATCAGGAGAATATCTGAAGCAGTCTAACTTAAATTCACCAGCAAAATAAAGTTAATTTCAGTTGTTCGATCTTGAGGAATGTGCTCGTCATAACAGGAACACTAGCGTTGTTATCTCGAGGTTAAGATGAATAAACTGAGATCGTGAGAAAACACGAAATGCAGACGAAATGTGTCCTCTTAGGGCTTCCATACAAAACAAAGGTGGTCTCGTCTCTTTCTGTATAAACTCTGAAAGCAGGGCTTTAAACTCCTCGTCACTTTACCAAACACTTCCTGCAGATTTTCACATTAAAAGTACTTGACTGCTGATTAGTTCTCACACTGGACATTCACATTTAGATTGAATACATTTTAATGAAGTCCCACATGTCAGCAGGGCGGAGGTGAGGAGTCAGACTGTCTTTAACTCTGTCTGACCTTTAACTGACTCACTGGGATAACGTATGCTCTCTGTTGATCAGACTGGGATGGTCCCAGTGAGCCCAGTTCACAGAGTGTGTGTTCCTGACGGCTATAGATCACAGGCAGAGAGGGAGGAATGCTGTGAATGATGGGAGAAAGCTCAGCCGCCACGCTAGCACTCTGATTGGCTGCTTCCCTCGGGGCCTGCCCTATAAGGAATCAAGAGAGGGAGAGAGGGAAAGAAGGAGGAGGAGGAGGGAGAGAGGGAGGAGGCCCCGGTCCATGTTTGGGATGGAGGGATGGATGGAGGAGGTGGAGGGTTGATAAACTCACTCTCAGCAGGTCGGACGCTCACTTCTGTCCTGCCCCACCCTCACGTCCCAGCAGGCCCTGCACTGCCACGGTAAGACCTCCATCTCCTCCTTACCACCTCCTTTACTGTCTCCTTCATCACCTCCTTTTCATCTTCTCTAACACTCCTGTTTGCTCTTTTTGAATTGCAAAAAGTACAAACCATTTGCTTCTAACTTGTCTTTTGAGCATCTTTTCTGCCCCAAAATCATGTCCTCCTCCTCTGTATCGCCTCCTCTTCATCTCCTCTTTACCTCCTTTGCTGTCTCCTTCATCACCTCCTCTTAAACTCCTGTTTACTTTTTTCGTTTTAAACTTGCAAAAGGTGCAAAATATCTTTTCGTCTGTGTCCTCTTTGATCATTTTCTTTGCTCCTAAACCATCTCACCTCCTCAGTATCACCTCCTTCATCACCTCCTTTACTGTCTCCTCCATCACCTCCTCCTCCACTCCTCCATTTGCTCTCTTGTTAAATTTCTTGCCAAAACTTGCTAAAAGTGTGAGACATCCTCTTCTGTCTCGTCTTTGATCTTCTTAACTTTCTCACCTCATTCTCTCCTCCTCCATCACCTCCTCTTTGCTCCCTTACTGTCTCCTCCATCACCTCCTCTTTGCTCCCTTACTGTCTCCTCCATCACCTCCTCTTTGCTCCTGTATCAGCTCCTCCATCACCTCCTCTTTGAATCCTAGTTGATCTAATCATGTTTTATTTAAAAGGTGCCAAACATCTTCTTCTAACTTCTCTTTGGTTATCTTCTCTACTCCTGTACCATCTCACCTCCTGCTTCAGCTCCTCTATCGCCTCCTCTTTGCTCTTGTGGGGCTAAATATAACAAAAAAAGTAAAAGCTGCAAAAAAGTCTTCTTCTAACTCCTCCTTAAACATCTTCTCTGCTCCAAAATCATGTCCTCCTATGCATCGCGTCCTTCTTCACCTCCTGTTTCGTCTCCTCCATCTCCTCCTCACCTCCTTTCACAATCCTATTTGCTCTTCTTCTCTGCTCCTGCTTCACCTCCTCCATCACTCTTCTCAGAGAAAATAAACATCGTCCTTTCTGCTCCCATATCACGTCATTTTCTTTTTTACTTCCTCTCTTCTCTGCTCCTCTTCAAAATCTGTCCTTAATCTCCTCAGATTTTATGCCCCCGCCATCTTCTCTGCCTCCTTCACCTCCTCTCCTCTTCATGTTTGTTTCTCATCATCTCTGCTCCTTCTCCTCCTTCTTCTCCCTCATAGAAGGTTCCCATTTATACCCTCCTCCATCTTTCTCTCCATCTTCTCTGCATCTTTCAACCCTTTCTCATCATCATCATTCTTGCTCCTTCTCTTTCACCTCCTCTCCTGTTTTTTAAACTCTCCTGCTCTCTCCTCTCTCCTGTTACACCTGTCGACCTCAGATCTGCACAAAGAGTCTAACAGACTCACGTCAGACTTCACTCGTGTTTTTAGTTCTGCAGAGTTTCCATTTGTTTATGCTTCTGCTCAGAGAAGAATCAGAAAACACAAACGTGACTATTTACCGATAAAAATCTTCTCCGCATGATCTGCTGCGTCTAATTTCTACAGAGCGAGTGTTAAAAGTTCTTAAAGAGGTTTGGTGTAATGAGGCAGGTGTTGAGGTGTGTTTGGTTTCATTCTCCTGCTGTTGAGTTGAAGCTCTCGTTGCCTTCGTTTTAACACTTTTGCCCCGAGTGGAGACTGGCAGGTGAGCCGGCAGGTTCAGAACACACTCCATCAGCGTCATCATCGTCATCATCGTCCCTCCGTGGTCACTATCGTCATGATTTCTTAGGATTTAGATGTCAAACTTAATTCCTAAACTTTAACGCATCAACCAGATTAGCAAACAAATATCAGGAACTTTATGAATGAATGGCCGGATTAAGGTTAAAATAAGGTTCTGATATTTCTTTAATAATGTTTGTTATAGTTATGCTTCAGATATGAAACTTTTTACATTTAATTAAACATTTGAAAAAGGTTTGGATAATTAAGTTTAGAGCTCAAAATAACTCACGTCCAATTATTATAATGTGCTGTAAACGATTCAGCCAGCAGGGGGCGTCACTTCATCAGAAGGTCAACCTACAGCAGAAAGCGAACAAGAAATCGTCTCACTTTCAGGATTTCTTTTGTAGTAGATGAATCAAACGGGATCTTGTAGTTTGGATGAATTTATCACTTGATTTCAAACAATTTACGTCTCATGAAATTTTATTTTAAGATTTTTCTTGCCTTCCTAACGTTAATAGTTTCCGTTACGAAAAGACTTTTGCTCATTCTGCAGATTTAAAACTCGTTGTAAGTTCACATTTTAACGTTTTCAGGTGACGCTTTCGGCCTTCGCTGAGAAAACTTCGATCTGAAACAGGATTTTTACGTTCACCGCCTCATATTGCTTCTTCTTCTTCTGCAATATGTGATGTATTCTTTTACAGCAACAAACGTCAACAGAGTATTCAAAGATTAATACTAAAGACAAACAAACGCGTTTCAGTCCGATGCTTTCATCAGCGTTTAAAACACAGAGGTGGGTGTGGCTCATTTATAGACAATCAACGCCAGGTCCCAAAGAATTGATCCATTTTAGGATTAAATTAGTATCTAAGTCAGTGGTTCTCAACTGCAGGGTCGGGACCCAAATGTGGGCCACGGAGCTGTTTTCAGTGGGTCACGAAAATTTGTTTCCAGTCTACGAAGTTTGTTTTGTTCTGTTTCTTTGTTCTTTCACGTTTTTCTTACCGTCCGATGTCCAAACACTTTTTCATTAAAATAATCTTATTGGTCGAAAAAAATATCTGAAACTTGGGTCGTGATTTTACATGTCGGAGTTGGTGGTCGGTCCTGAGGCTGGTTGAGAATCATTTAGTGATTGTTTTATGATCTAACTCAAGATTGTGAATCCAGGGGTGTCGGTAGTCTAGTGGTTAGAATGCACGCCTCATGTAGGAAGGCTTTAGTCCTTGAAGCAAGCGGCCCAGGTTCGAAATCGAACATGTGTCTCCTTTCCCGCAGGTCATTCCTCTCTCTCTCTCCCTGGTTTCTGGCTCTATCCACTGTCCTATCTCTGAATTAAAGGAATAAATCAACGATTTAAAGATAGTAATTTGCAGTCATTTTCACTAATTGTTGACGTACGGCTTTGGCACCTGGCGTTGATTGTTTACAAATTGGTCACACCCACATTTGTCTTTTAACGCTGATGAAAGACTTGATGAAAGTTTGCGTTTTTGAGTTTGCACCGATTACCTTTGAGGAGTTTTTGGGTTTTTGCTGGCGTATTGTTTGCTTATTCTTTCTATCCCTTCTGCAGACACACACAGTTTTCTATTTTGACCAGAATCGACACACATACACTAAATAACCTGCAGCCCCAAATACTCTGTACATCCCCAAATGTGGATTCATCCACCGCTGACAGTAGTCCCACTTTTCCTCCAGTTCGTTTGGTAAAACTAATGTGAGCAGCTGTTTTCATCAACATGAAACTAAATATTTCTGAGTTATGTTTGTTTTTTAAGCATTTATCGTCCAGAACAGCCGACTTGTAAAATAACAGCAGATTTATCCTTAGACGTCGGAGGTAAGCAGACTAAACTGAGGGCAAAATGAACCCACACTCTCCTGTAAGGCTCCTGCTGGCAGCACAATCAGATAAATATTTGATTCCCAAATTTAATGACTAAATATGGTCTAAAGGCATCTCCGACTCTCTGTGAGGGAGAGAGGGAGACGGGGGAGAGGGCGAGCGAGGCAGAGTGAGCACAGGGAGAGAGAGCATACCAAACACAGGCACAACTCCACTCCATGCCCTAATTAGGAAGTTTTCCCAGAGTGCTTTGTTGTTCATTCAGTGGAGGACAGTAGTGGTGCACGGAGGGGCGAATGAGGAGGGGGGTGATGTCACAGCTGTCACGTTTTAACCTCATAACTCCAAGTTTGGTGATTTGGATGTTTTGGTCAGAGGTTGTGGATTTTTTCTGGATATCTCTGATTGTCAGGGGGACTTACGAGGTTTTAACACTCCTTCATCTTCCTCAGTCTGGGTTCACTGGGTGGGAAAACCTCCCCTTGTTTTCCACAATGTTACAGTTTAACTTCAAAGAAGAAGACTGTGGACACCTTCAGTAAAACCAGTAAAACCTGGAGAGTAAGGTTGTCAAAATATTAAGAACCTTTTGATACCACATGTTTTAAAGTGATCTCAGTGTTTTTTTTAATGATTGATATTATTAAAAAGGACTAAAACAACATGTATTTCATAAGACCATCACAAATTGCCGTCTTAATTGAACAAAAAGTGTGTGTATGAATGTTCTTGGTTTTGTCACGATGTGAGGACAATGAAGTGACAGCTCGCTCACTCTGTGGGGACCTCAGGTGTGTCAGTGTTCATTTAGGTGTTGTGTCCATGATTCATATTATATTGTGTAAACACATCTGACAGCTTACTGACATCCTGACAGTCTCACATGGACAGCCAACTCACACGGTTTGATGGTTTACTAAGAAATGTGTCAAACATTAAACCCTTATCTTACTGTAATAAAATCGTTTCAGTACATCTTGGTATGTTTTGGTACCAAAATGTTGCCTGTGTTTTTGTGCAATTTAGACAGTGTGCAGGAGTGTGTCTGCAATTTTTGATATTTAAAAAAGAAGAATTATCCAATATCTGGGGCCTTGGAGATTACTTTCTGTTGCTGTGGTATCAAACAGGTATCAATGTTGTTTGATTTTTACTAGAATCATACCGAGGTTTTAAATTCAGGTATTGTGACAACCCTTCTAGAGAGTGTTCCTTATTATGAAACAATAATCACAACTTCTCTCTCTCTCTCTCTCTCTCTCTCTCTCTCTCTCTCTCTCGCAGTGTGACTCAGAGTCGTAGTGTTGTCGTTGCTCGCCCACAGCGCCCCCTGCAGTCATGTGTGATGATGAGGAGAGCACCGCGCTGGTCTGTGATAACGGGTCCGGCTTGTGTAAGGCCGGGTTCGCCGGAGATGACGCCCCCAGAGCCGTCTTCCCCTCCATCGTGGGCCGGCCCAGGCACCAGGTGAGAGGAACAGGCTAATGCTAATGCTAACACTGCACCTGTATACTGCTGGTTGTGTGCAGGACAGATACTGTAGAAGAAGCGGTGATTGTTTTTAAGTCGCATTCATGTGTTCAGGCCCCTCCCCCCTGCTGGACGAGGAGCTAAACATGAAGCTAATGAGCTCAAATTTATCTGCAATTTTAAGTAATTAAAATCAAGAAATTGACCAAAACGTGGTGTCTGAAATCTTCCAAATTGATACTGATTCATTTTTACTAGAATGTAATCACCGTTCATAATTATAGTATCATGACGACCCTACTTGTCAGATGATTTATTCCTTCAGCAAACATTTTCCTAACGAGTTTATGGTCTCAATCTCTAGTTTCGAGTTCTTCAATGCAGCATGATGTTCATTTATAAATCAAGGGCCCAATTAGAGTCAAATTGACAAGAAAGAGGGGGAGGAGTTAGAGCGGGGTTACCTGTGACTGACAGGTAGCTGCCATGGTGACTTGAAAAATGTCTTCTTAGCACCAAAAGAAGCTCAGAGAAGATGTCTGTGTATCCTTTTTGTCTAAGGAAGTGACCATATTTGGACAAGAGGGCGGAGCTGGAGAGGACGCAGCTCTGCCCTCTTGTATAAATATGGTCCCTTCTGGCTACAAAACCAAGATGTGGAGGTTAAAATGTAAAATTTTAGCTTTAAAACAGCAGTCCTCAATCCAATAGGTGACATCAAAGCAGCTTTGTTCACTTCTAACATTCAGTCTACAGCATAAACAGATTTTGCCCTTTATTTTCTGACATTTGTCTCTCTCTCTGTGTGGCTCTCTCTCAGGGAGTGATGGTGGGAATGGGGCAGAAGGACAGTTACGTTGGAGACGAGGCTCAGAGTAAAAGAGGAATCCTGACTCTGAAATATCCCATCGAACACGGAATCATTACCAACTGGGACGACATGGAGAAGGTCTCACAAACACACAGATATCCCTCTTTATTGTAATGTTTGTCTTATTATTACTTATCATTATTAATAACTGTGATCGTCTCTATCTACGCTGTGATTGGTCAGATCTGGCATCACTCGTTCTACAACGAGCTGCGAGTGGCTCCAGAGGAACATCCAACCCTGCTGACCGAAGCCCCGCTTAACCCCAAAGCCAACCGCGAGAAGATGACACAGGTACGACTACAGTGCTACATAGAACTAGTGCAATACTGCATATAAATGAAAGACAACACATGAACTACATTACAGTATACAGAAGCATACAATTACTCTTACTACAGGACTGCACACAACATTATGTTTGGTTTGTTTTGGTTTTGTAGTCCACTTAATGTTTGCTTCAGTCACACCTGTTTTCAGAATAAAAGTCCTGATGAATCCACTATCTGATAGAGGCACAGGAAGTGACCAGCTGTTAAACATAGTGGAGAGTTTAGCGGCTAAAGAGTCAGATATTCCCTCTGTTCTGTCTCAAGGTAGCAGGAAAAGATGAATATAGTCATTAAGGTAAAGTCACTGTGACGCTTATTGATGAATTATTGAGTTTACATTAAACCAATGTGTATGTGTTTTTGTGCAGATCATGTTTGAGACCTTTAATGTTCCTGCCATGTACGTGGCCATCCAGGCCGTCCTCTCTCTGTACGCCTCCGGAAGAACCACAGGTTGGACCACACTCCTCCTCCTCCTCACTTCTCTGTGCAGTTTGTCAATATCCATCTCTGTTTGTTCATAATCACTGAGACCTCTGAAGAAAACATTAAACCTCAGTCAGTGTTTACTTCATAAAAAGGATATTTGAATTCTTTAGAACATTAATTTGATTAAATCGCATTAATTGCATGATATTTTATTCCACGTAGACACCATTACTAAGCAACAGCAATCACCTTCACAATCAGATGTCACAATCAGACCTTGTGACATCAAACGATTCCCTTTTTTACCATTTACTTGTTCTGTTTTCACTTTTCGATCCGTAACAAAACCGAGGCTAAGTTAATATTCTAACTGTTCATCCCCCAGAAGTATTTAATTTCCTTTCAAAATAAAAGCTGGTTTCTATCCAAAAAGGAAGTAAAGAACCCCCAGCTTAAAATAAAAGACTAATAAGCCCTATTTTCAAATGTTAAATAATTGAATTTTCAAACATGCGATCAAAACTTAGATTGATCGCAATTAACTATTGAAATTCAGCGATTAATCGCAATTCAAAAATGTATCGATGACAGTTGAAATTTGCTCACAATATGAAACAACCAAACAGAACCTTTCTGTCTGTCTGTGCAGGTATCGTCCTGGACTCTGGTGATGGCGTCACTCATAACGTGCCAATCTATGAGGGTTACGCTCTTCCTCACGCCATCATGAGGTTGGACCTGGCGGGTCGCGACCTCACCGACTACCTCATGAAGATCCTGACAGAGCGCGGCTACAGCTTTGTCACCACTGGTATGTCTCCGCCTGCTCCTTTACATCAGGTAACATGACGTGTGTCTGACTCTGTGTGTGTGTGTGTGTGTTTGTATGTGCAGCGGAGAGAGAGATTGTGCGGGACATCAAGGAGAAGTTGTGTTACGTCGCTCTGGACTTTGAGAACGAAATGGGGACGGCGGCAACCTCGTCCTCGCTCGAGAAGAGTTACGAACTCCCGGACGGACAGGTGATCACAATCGGCAACGAGAGGTTCCGCTGCCCGGAGACACTCTTCCAGCCCTCATTCATCGGTCTGTATCGATCCATCCATCACTTCTCCTGTCTGTCTCTCTTTCTGTTTACTCACCTGTCTGTCTGTCACTCAGGTATGGAGTCGGCAGGTATCCATGAGACGACCTACAACAGCATCATGAAGTGTGACATTGACATTCGTAAAGACCTGTACGCCAACAACGTGCTGTCAGGAGGAACCACCATGTACCCAGGCATTGCTGACCGCATGCAGAAGGAGATCACTGCTCTGGCCCCAAGCACCATGAAGATCAAGGTCAGAGAGAAACAACAAAGACAAAGACTTTACACAAATAGGAACAACTATTTTAATGAGGAAAAATTAGATTATTCCCTTAAAATCCCTTTGAATCATTCACAAACCCTTTAAAATAAGTAAGAGTGAATTTAATCCCCTGTCTATATGTTAGAATTGGATGTAGCATCTAGGTCTGAAGAGAAAAGCCAATGTGCAAGTGTCTCAACCATGCAATCTTTCTAATGTCCTCCAGGGGGCGACTCCACTAGTTGTATAGAACCCAGTGATAACATGTTCCTACTTGTCAGTTGATTTATTCCTCCAGTAAACTCCGGCACAATGTCTAACTTGCAAAAAAAATGTGTTGCAATGTGTGTGTGTGTGTGTGTGTGAGAATGTCCTTGGTTTTATCACGATGTGAGGGCCATGAAGTTATAGCTCGCTCACTCTGTGGGGACCTCAGGTTTGTCAGTGGCCATGTAGGTGTTGTGTACATGTTTCATATTACAGTATATTGTGTGAACACATCTGACAGCTTACTGACATCCTGACAGTCTCACATGGACTGCCAACTCACACTGATGGTTCACGTAGATATGTGTAAACCATTAAACACTTATCACATTGGGATAAAATCAGTTTAGGTCATCTTGGTATATTTTGGTACCAAAATGTCGCTAGTGTTTTTTGATAAATTGAGACAGTTTGCAGGAGTGTGTCTGCAGTTTTTGATAGTTGAAAACAAGAAATTACCCATTATTTGGTGCCTAGGACTTCTATTCTTGCTGCTGTGGTGTCAAACAAGTATCAGTATTGTTTGATTTTTACAAGAATCCTAAAAAAATTCAAAAAAACTAATATTGTGACAATCCTTAAATAGTATGACAGTAACTAAACGCATCTTGCTTAACAAGCTAGTGCTAGTGTTAGCTCATGACTGACCAAGCGTTGGCCTGGTCCCTCGATCTTATAAGTATAAAAACAAGATGCTACAGCTAAAATACCAAATATACCAGATTTTTTAAACTTTGACATGATTCTAGAAAAAAACAAACATTAACAATACCTGTTTGATACCACAGCAACAAAAATGGGCAAACTACTCTCGCGGTCTGCATGGTGCAAGCATGGTGGCCTCATATTTGTGCAATGAAGACAGTACTTTTTCTCTGGCAGCAGCTTTTGGCTACAAATACAAAAACAATATCTTAAGTATAAAAATAGTTCCCAACCCTAGTATTCCAATAGATATCAGCTTTTTTTTTTACGTCCAATTCTTATAAAGTCTGTAATTCCTCATTAAAATCACAACAAAACAACAAAATCTGTTTGAATGATGATTATAATATTGAATAGGACTGACAGTTACCTTTGACTTAAACTTTATTCGAATGTTGTCCTGCAGATCATCGCTCCCCCAGAGAGGAAGTACTCTGTGTGGATCGGCGGCTCCATCCTGGCCTCCCTCTCCACCTTCCAGCAGATGTGGATCAGCAAGCAGGAGTACGACGAAGCCGGACCCTCCATCGTCCACCGCAAGTGTTTCTAGAAAGGTCCGTCTGGGTCTCCATCTTCTTCAGCAGCCCCTCCCCCCTCCCAACACAGTCCTATCATCGCCCTCACTGAGCACCAGCAAACAGGCCCAGATCAGCTACCAAAACAGAAGTACCAAGTCGGCCATGTTTTTAGCCAATACATGTAAAAATAAAACCTCTCTCTATTTGCTCCTGACAGATGATAAACAAAGAAGTGATCCTGTTTTAAAAAGTATTTTAACTGGTCAGAACTTCCTTTAGTAAATTGTGTTTTTTAGTTCAAACATCGTCCTCCTCTGCTCACTTAAAACTGTGAATGTGGCGCTCATCCTCCAATCTTTAAATCTCCATCTCAACCTCCCCCTTTGCTCCACCTGTGCCCCCCGCCCCATCCTCCATGTTGGTTCTGTTTCTTGTCAAAAAAGTGTGTTTTTATTTTTGATGAATAAAGCTTGAATGTTTCCCGCTGGTGTTATCTTCCATCGTTGGGGAGTAGAGCACATTCACACAGTGTTTGATGATGTCACACAGTGTATGATGATGTCACACAGTGTATGATGAAGTCAAAGGTGGTGCCGTCTGCATTATGAACATGTTTGAAGTGAAGCAGGTGTGTGATGTGATGACAGCATGGAAGAGACAGACGATCGCCCCAGGAAGACAATAAAGAGCTCTCATACAAGATAAATGTGTGTGTGGTTATTTTATTATTTACTCACTTAAAAAGGTTTTTAATTATCCGCTCTTCTGAATTGTCTTTTTCTTCAGTTTCTATGAAACTCTATGTTTAGTGTATTAACTTAAATGAACATGTATACTGTGTTAGAGATGTGACAAACATTGGGATACAATTAAAAATCACACAAATATGGACAACTTTAATCGATTTGACAAAAAAAAAGAATATACTAAAAGTATTTTTAACCAGCAGAAGGCGCTATCTGCTTTCGACCTCTCGTTTTGAGGTTGAGAATGTGTCTTGTTTCAAAGCAGGTAAAGGTGAAGAGAGCAGGAAACAGACAATAACAGTGTAAACAATACAAGAGACTGACGAAGGACATAATAGAAAGAACAACCAACACGATGCAGAACATAAAAATGAGAAGATAATAAAAAATCGTGATAACGTGATAATACATATCGTATTGTGAGTTGAGTGAATCATTACATGAATTGAAGGATCTAACAGCTGGTTCACAGTAAAATAACTTCAAAAACCTGCCAGTGCTGTAAACTCGTTTCACAGTGTTTGAACTAAATTCTCATCTAGTTAATGTCAAACACAGAGGTTTGCTTTGATAACATATGAAATTAGATTTTTGAAATACATCTAACTTGAGATGAAAGAAAAAACATAATCAGCTCCTGAAATTGTAGGTAATGAAAACATAGTTTGGAGAAAATATTTAAAGCAACAATTTCAACCAAATTCACAATTTGTAAAACATTTGTAAAACATTTTGCAGGCACAGGAATAAAAACCGTCTGCCAGGTTGAGCAGCAGTTTTTGTTTTATTAACAAAAAATGGCAATGGGTTTAAAAAACAAAAGGTCAGATGCTGCCTGACGGCCAGAAAACGCTGCTCCAACTTCAACAAATACACACATACACACAAACGCACACACCTGATCATTAAAACGTGCTGGTGCACAAGCTGAGAACTGTTCCATCTAAAGGGTAAACAGTCAGTTCAAAAAAATAATTTCTGCATCCCTACACAGAACTAAGCTTCATAACACAGGTTTGTAAGAGTGGCATGAATCCTTCAAAGTTGGCAACATTTTACTCCCTATATGTTGACAATTATTGGCAACTTAAAGGCAGGGTTGGTAATTTTCCAAAAACTAGCATGATTTTGAAAGTAGCATTCCCTCAGTGCTCCGTCTGCACCCACCCCCTCCCCTCTGTGCTCCCTCTAAAGCCACGCCCCTCACTTAGATGCACGAGCGCCGTTGCTCCAGAAGCCGACCTCAGCTCATCTCTTGCATTGTGTAAACCTACGTCGTCTCATGTCTCATTCAGCGGTAAGTAAACTCACAGTATAAACTCCGTCATCGGTGACGCGCTTTGAGTGTGGACTAGAGCACGCAAGAGGTAGAGAGCGAGCAGGAAGACAGGGAGGCTGTGATTGGTTCATCAGATTGGTACCTCGTGGCAGACATTGGTCGAAGTTTTTACAGACTTACAACTGCTACAGATGACGGATTTTCTTCGTTCCTTTTTCAGAGAACGAGTTATTAATTTCTGTAAGGACCTAAAGACAATTTTAACCAAAGTCGTAAAAAGTGGATCTGGAGGAAATGACCAACCCTGCCTTTAACAGATGTTCAGATAATCTATATTTGATCAATATTTCAATGAAGTTATTTGAAAATAAAAGTGTTTCATTAACTTGTTTTCATTTTTCAAGTAAAGATGTTAATTTAATTTGTTGGTTCGAGTCTGTGGCTCTGTGAAGCTGACAGCCGATTGGTTCAGTGACTATCTGCTCCGTCTGTGAAACAATGCTGACGTCTCCTCAAATGTAAGATCTGATGGTTTCTCCCTCTATGTGGACCAAATATTCTCACTAATAAAATTATCATGACAACTAAAATTACATAAAATCTCAGATTTTCTGTCAAAGGAGAACACAGGAAAGCACCAAGTAAATATTCACGGTTAAGCAGATGAACATTCAGGTGTTGTTTTCCAAAAGAAGGCACTCCGTCACTTCAACTTTCACAAAAACTTTGTATTTGTTCTTCATTAAAACACATCACATCTTACACCGCAGGAGAATTCTGATCCACTAAAATAAAACAGCAAAAATATAAATGTATATCAATGTACAACCAGGAGCTGATTACAAAAGCACAAAAACATTTTGTAGAACAAATCTCACAAAAAGGCTGAACACTGAATGTGTTAAAACGCTTCCTTCAAAAGGTTTAATCTCCCTCATCTGCACACACACACACACACACACACACACACACACACACACACACACACACACACACACACATTCACAGTTTCAAAGGACAAACAGCTTTGCAGTAAACAGACGGACAGCGACCCCTGTCTGTCACCTGAGGTCCAACAGGCTGATTTTTGATTCCCTCACCACCACATGTTTACACACCTGAGAGGGCAAGAGAGAGAGAGAGAGAGAGAGAGAGAGAGAGAGAGAGAGAGAGAGAGAGAGAGAAGGTAAAGTCAAAATGTTCAATACTTTGGGAGTTTTATGATATCACCTGTTTTAAATGATACAATCTCTATGTGAACCATCGATATTACAAAACTTTAAAAACCGACATCTGCTCCAATAGTCAGGTGTGCAGGAGAGGACACAAGCAAACTCCTTGCACACATACGTTGGCAACATTTCGGTACGGAAACATTGCCAACGTATTTGTGCAATTTACGCCGTGCGCTGGAGTTCGCCTGCAATTTTTTAGAATTAAGAACAAGAAATTACCCAATATTGGGTGCCTGGGGCTTCTAGGCGATTACAGATTAAATGAGAATTGGACATAAAAAAGCTAAAATTGTTATATTAGGGTTGTTATTTTTTCTCATACTTTTCGATACCTTGTGTTTTGAACGATACAATCTCTGTTATAATGATCAATAGTGTCAAAAGTACAGAGGCTTTAATACACTTTAGATCTGCAGTCATATTTTTAACCAAAAGCCGTCGACAGAGAAAAAGCACCGTCTACATTACACAAATATGTTGCCAACATGCTTGCATAATGTGGACAGTGTACAAGGTGTTTGCCTGTTTTCTGTTGCCGTGCATCAAGCGGGTATCAGTTTCATTTCTTTTGTACTAAGATCTTATCAAAGTTTAAAAACCCGGTAACATGACAACCCTGGGTTTATGAATGTGCTGCATGTAATAACAAAACAAAATGCCAGCTGTTAGGGAACTAAATTGGGATAAATTGAAAAGATCAGGGTACTCGTAAAGTAAATGATGGCAGGGCAGTGCAGAACTGAAATGGATTGGGGGTTTGAAACTAGATTAAGTTCACAAAAAACGATTACAAGGCTTGTGAGTTCTGAAGTTAGCGCTAGGTGTTTGTGTAATTAATGGTGGAGCTAACATTTAGTCTTCAGTGTGGACCTGACGTAGAATAAAGGTAACAGAATGTTTCTCACAGTAAAGAGAGCAGGCTCCTTGGAGTGAGGATGGAAACCTTTCAGTCTGCAGCCAGAAACCTCCGACATCCCGGGACCCGTTAGCTTGAACACACCAGTACTGAGAGAGAGAGAGAGAGAGAGAGAGAGAGAGAGAGAGAGAGAGAGAGAGAGAGGAAGGAGGGGGTTAAAATCTGAGGTTCAATCCCACCTGAGACACCTCATGGAAAAGAAAAGTTTGTCCTACATCTATGATGTTCTTTATCTTTTAGATTCAGTCTCTGTACAGTTCTCTGATGTATGTTTCATATTTAGATCATCAGATAAAAATACAACATGGCAGCAGACCTTGCTGTGTCTTAAATGAAGACAAATAAATTCAGGAAAAAACAGCGTGTGAGCCCCCCAAAAAAAAGAACGTGTACATTTTGTGTAAATGTTTCACTGACAAAAACTACATCATCAAAATAAACAATCTCTTCTTAATTTGTCTTACATTTTGCTTAAAGGAGTCCTGGAAAAACTCATCTACATGTTTGTGTATATAGTCTATATGTGTGTTTGTGTGCTGGACCCACTCGTTGTGTTTGGGAGCGCAGACGATGGCGATGGCCTCCGGCAGCATCAGCTGATATGAACAGTGTGTGTGGAGGTCGACACTGGAGAGGAAGGCCGTCTGAGTGGGATGAGTCTGAACACAGAGACACACAGAGGACGAAGGTAACACACTAAACATAACATTAAAAGTTGTTAGAAGTCATTACCAATATGTTTCTCTTTAAAGTAGTCTGTGCTCCTCCTATGTAGGGCAACATTCTGTACCGAAATAGTCTTATCACAATGTGATATAATCATTCATGTGACCGTGTAAACCATTAAACAGTGTGAGCTGGCAGTCAGTGTGAGGCTGACACGATGTGAGTAAGCTGTCAGGTTTGTGTTCACACTATGTAATATGAATCACGGACACCAAACACCTAAATAAACACTGATACACAGCGTGCAGCAGTTTGTCTGCTATTTTTTTTACGGATTCACTCCTCTCCTACACACCTGTGTTTGCAAATAGATGAAGTTGACACTCAACGCCCAACTGTATTTTTCAAGATTTATATTTGGGCATTTTGAGCCTTTATTGGAGAGATAGGACAGTGGACAGAGTCGGAAATCAGGGAGAGTGGGGAATGACATGCGGGAAAGGAGCCACAGGTCGGATTCGAACCTTGGCCGCCAGCTTGGAGGACAACAGCCTCCACACATGGGGCGCGCGCACTAACCACTGCGCCACCAGCGCCCCTTGTCAAACAGTAATTTATGTTTTTTCTTCTTATTGTTATTTCCTGTTTTATTTTGGTACTTACCCTCATCTGTGTCTTCTAGGTGCTGCTTCTCTCGTTTCCCGCCTCGTCTGCCCCACCTTGATTAAACATATTTACATTTCATTTCGCCCTGATTGTCTGTGTATTTAATCCCATTGTGTCCTTCCTTTTGATGCCAGTTTGTTGCGTTAACCCTCAAGTAACCTCGCCCTAGCAGTTTCCTCATGAATGAGTTTATTTATTGACCCCGCCTTTGTCTGCTCCTAAGGATTTGTTTGCTGATTGGATTGGATTTTCCGTGTACCAAAGCAGACTGAATAAACACCTGCCTGATTTTAATCTGCCACTGTGGAGTCTTTCTTTTGAGTCCATTGTGTGTACTTTGTCAGTAGTACTTTACATTTTGACAACCTCACTCCTATGTCCTGTTTTTTTAACACATGTTTAAAAATGTGGTTCATATAAAATGTCTTATTCGGTGGTCAGAAAATGTGCAAGTCAAAGAAGTTTAATCACTTTTAAAGCCAAGCAAAGAATTTCAGCTAATATTGACACATTGATTTCTGCTGCTGAGTGAGACCTCTGTCCGCTGTTCCTATCTCTCCCCCCTCCCACTCTTCTCATCTGCACTGTTGCCATGGTGATATTTGATCATGCAAATGAAGGGTAGAAAAAGTACAACAGAGGTCATTTTGTCAGTGTGTGTGTGTGTGAGTGTGAGTGTGTGTGTGAGTGCATGATTAGTGGGAGTGTTTGTGAGTATCCTTGCTTTTATCACATTGTGAGGACCATGAAGTGACAGCTCACCCACTCTGTGGGGACCTCAGGTGTATCAGTGTTTATTTAGGTGTTTGGTGTCCATGATTCATATTACATAGTGTGAACACAAACCTGCGGCTTACTGACATCGTGTCAGCCTCACATTGTTTGATGTACAGTTATGTTAGATGGACCTGAATATTATACTTACATCACGAGGACTCAAACCTGACGAGTGTTTAGCTTAACTTTAGTGTACGTATAGCATGTGTGATGTGTGTTCTTTATTGTTGATCTTACATGAATCCAGCCGAGTGTCAGCAGGTTCTGTTGGTCTTGGAAACTGAACAATTCTTCCACGTTCTCCATGTCGCAGAAATCAGGACCAGCAGACTGTTTGGGGATGACGACATGGGTCAACATGAACTCATTGTGCGTCTGAGGATGAGAGCCAATCACAAAGCGGGAAGAGAAAACCAGAGAAAGACCAACATATTAGATCTCCACTTGGGTTGTCATGTTTTCAGAATTTTAAACTTGGGGTTGTACGGTAAGAAGTGGCATAAATAGAAAATACCCAAGTAAGTATAAATACCTCGTAGTAAATTTACATCTAAACAGTCAGTAAACAGGAAACAGTCTTACCAGACGTCCACAGAGGACTCCACAGGTCTCGATTCCTCGAGTCGTGTTCGAGTCGGCAAGCAGGAGGAAACGATACGTCAGATCTCTGGGAATCACCACCCGCCTCAGACCCTCCACTCTCTGAGCTGCACACACGCACACACACAACATGTGAGTATTTTATATACAAACAACGTACAGGTCATAGTTGTAAGGTACTATCGGGTTCTTACTGTTTACTCCAGCCAGCGTGGCGGCTGGTTGGCTGATGGGAGCTTGCGGTTTGTTCCTGTTAGGATCCGCCCCTTGAGTCCGTACATTGTTTCTGATTGGCTTCTTGGACAGACAGGAGCCGTCTGTCACCTCAGGCACTTTGTTGTCCGCCTGCAGGAGATACATGTTACTGCAAAAATATTACAGGTATCGCATCACAGTTTAGAATTCTGGTAATGTGACAAACCCAGCAAGCGCTGTCGAAAGCAAGTGATCCCCCTCTGTACCGTCTTTAGAGTAAGTAACAGAGGCGGTACAGGGGAAAGAGGGGATCAGCTGAGCCAGCAGTGCAGTGACGTGCTGTGTGTTTGCGCATGTCGGACTGTGTGTGTCTGTGGAGCTCACGCTGTGCCCTGCTAACGCAATGCCGGACAGCAATGTCAATTCACAGAATCTGACAAGAATAATACGCTGTCACAGAATGTACAAAGACGTTATGACGGCTGAGCTTAGTTACGGCGCTTTTGTGTCTAGCAGTATCTAAATGCTTAGAGATGTAAATCAGAGCTGGATGTAAAAAAAGTCTGTTGCTTTACTGAGGGTTGTTTGATTCCACGTGATTTAAAACAATACAGTTTCTGGTTTTTGAATAATCGGTAGTATTCAGAAGCACAGAAGTTGTATTATTGGTAGTAGTTTTGTAGAAGTGCAAGTAATACAGTATTGCCTGCACCTCACCTTTGGCTCCGCCTCCTCTTCTCTCCTATTGGCCAGTTCCTGACGCCTCAGCTGGTCTTCAAAGTATCTGAATTGTTCAGATTCTATCTGCATCCGTCGAAGGGCGGCTACTCGTTGTTTCTCCTCCTCCAACATCAGGAAACGCCTCCTGTCATCGTCCAATAGGGAAAGCCGCTGCAACTGCTGGTCACACCCATCCACCACCACGGGCCGGCTCTGAGCAAACAGGAATAATAATAATAATAATACTAACTTAACTTATAAAAGCAACTTTTATAAACAGATGTTACCAAATGCTTTAACAGGCAAAGCACAAATCAGGACAAACAGAAACAGGCCTAAAACATTTAATCAACACAAAAGTTCAACAAGAACGAAGCAAATAAAAGAGATAAAACAGGTAAAGTACTTAAATAAATAAAATAATACTAAACTATAAGAAACATTATACAAAGACGATGACGTCAGATCAGGGGAAATAAAACAAAGATAAAGAACGAATAAGAGATAGATAAATAATTAATAAATAAAAGTAATAAATGACAGTAAGACGAGGACATGAGAGGAAGGAGTACAAACAGATAAATAGATGAAGAGCAGTGACACAATTAAAGGAAAAAGTAACTGATGAATAATCTACAACTATTTTACATTCACTCAGCCTTCTTAAAGGTCACACACACACACACACTGACCTGGGCTCTGAGGTACTCGCTGTGTTCCCTGCTGTATTTTTCCTGAAGACGTTTCTTCAACTCGTCTTTACGAGGAAACGCGACCTCCTGAAGTTTCTACAGAGGCAAACACAAAAGAATTCTAAAAGTGCAAATAACTATCCATTAATCAATCAAATGTTTTCGCTACTTCTTATTATTTTTAATCAATAACATATCAATATTTTTACCTTCATGATGAGCTGTTTCTCTGGGACGCTGCACTGCTGGTAGTCTCTGTGACAGGGCAGCTTCTCTACAAACAGCCTGAACACAAACACAGATCTTTTCCCTCAGTATATTTTCTTCTGTTATTAAAAAATAAATAAATCGTCAGTGGGTCTCACGTGATGAACTTGGTGTAGAGGACGTAGGCGTTCTCCAGACTGCCCTCCTCCAGGTAAACTGCCGCCATCCGCTCCATCTCTACACCAGAGCGGAAGTAACGTCTCGGTTCGATGTCCTCGTTGATCTCCACGCTATAACCCATCTTGCCCAGCGCCCGTACACGCTCTGCCGCTGTCAGAGACACGTCCGTGTAGTCAGCCTCTGCTGCTAGCTTCTTCTGCAGAACACACACAAAAAAACATGCATACATAGGTCAGAGCTGAGCAGGAGTTGTACACAGGAAGAGTTTTTAGATTATTTTTCTGAGATGTAAAGGAAGTACAAGTACAAATATTCTGTCATATTTTTTTCCAAACGAGAGAGAGGGTGAAGCTGACCCTCGACCCCTCGCTCCTCTCCAGCTTCACCCTCTGATCCAAATGTTGCCAACATATTTGTGCAATTTAGAAATTGTGCAGGAGGTTGTCTGCAATTTTTGGTAATTAAAAACAATCAGTTACCCAACATCAGGTGTCTAGGACTTCTATTTTTGTTTCGTGGTATCAAACAAGTAGCAATGTTTTTAGTTCTTTTGCTAGAATCACATCAAAGATTAAACTTCTGGGATCATGACCAAAACCTCAACAGTGACTTTAGTTTAAAACACTCCATCCAAGTAAATCGAGATCGTTTCATCACGTCACGACTGCTCATCAAACGTGAACATCTGACAGCTGAGCTGGAGGGTGTTTTCAGGCAGGAAACAGAGATTTACGGTCCCTGCAGGGATCCTGAATGCAGCATTTGTTGAAGGAGGACAAACACTCCTCTGTCTGCAAAACGCTTTTTATTCAAGTCAGAACGTCCAGGGAGAGGAGGAGACCGGAAGGAGAAAAACTGATGGAAGGCACTAATCATAAACAAAATAAACATATCGATTATCTTCACTCACATTCACACCTACGGACAATTTAGAGTCACCAGTGAACCTAACCAGCATGTCTTTGGACTGTGGGAGGATGCCAGAGTACCCGGAGAGAACCCACGCATGCACGGGGAGAACATGCAAACTCTACACAGAGAGGCTCCTGTCAGACGGGGATTCAAACCAGGAACCTCCTCGATGTAGGGCGACAGCGCTAACCACTGCACCACCATGCAGAAACCTTAAAACTATCACGTGATCATTGTCACATTTTTTTTTGGTTAGCGCTGTTGCCTCACAGCGTGAAGGTTAATGGTTTGAATCCCCGTCGTGCATGCGTGGGTTCCTCCTACATTACAAATGCTGCATTCATGTGCTCCTCAGATGGTCCAAGTATCGGAGTTGGGAAGTCTTTCTTCCGCCTTCAGTGTGTTTACGTGTTTTTTACGTGAATGTTTATGCTAATTAGCTTGTGTGAAAGTGTGTTATCTATGTTGTAAAGTCATTTATACTCCTTTTTCCTCTCTCCTTTCTCAATCCCAGTTCTCACGGGTTGGTCTGCAGGAATAAAAAAACCTTGTTTTTTTAATCAAGACCTCGTGACTCGTGTTGTTATCTGAGGGAGCTACCAGCGGTATAGATAACGGGTGGATCTTGTGTTTTTTAGATGGCGTATGTTTGTCAAAGACAAATGTCTGCCTTTGAACACCAAATTAGACTATAAAGTATTTCCTCATCAATGTTATTCTCTCTCTATATATATTGCTAAAGGTTACATTTAGAAGCATTTATCCTCTCACTACCAAAATGTAGTTGGACATCACGCCATTAAAATGGGGCCCTGTTTGTCACAAAACAGGAGTTTTAAACTTTGGCAAGAAATTCTGTCTAAACACATGAAATAATCCACGAAGGGATTTTCCGTACGAAACGTAGCCAATGTTTTTGTACAATTCAAACAGTAGTCTCTCTCTCTCTCGTTGAATCGATCATAAACATGGCAAAGATTGTAGGTTTGGTATCAAGACAACCTTAGTCCCTTTACATATAAAAAGATAAAAATTCTAAATTAAAGCAAGTTAGCTTATTTTAGCTTAGCATAGTGACTGGAAACAGGAGCTAATCCATCCAAAGAAAAGAAATATCTCTCTGCAGCTCCAAAGATAAATGATTAACTAAATCAATATGTTGTTTGTTTAAACACAGATTTATGAAAGTCAAACACACACACACACACGTCCTTGTTTATTTACAGCAGTAGGTGTGATCACACACACACACACACACACACGCACACACACACACACACACACACACACACAGAGTGTAAACTCACCAGCGTGTTTATGCTGAAGCCTTGTTCCATGGTGTAAAGGAGCGTGTGTGAGTGTGTGTGTGTGTGTGTGTGTGTCAACGGCTCCGGTCAGCCCACGGCCTGCTCGTCCATCTACCACCTCCCATGATGCTTCACTGTAGGGGGAGACGAAAAACAAAAACAAGGCGTCATTGATGAGAAAAAGAACGCTTTATTGTGAAATGTTCCTTTGACAGCAGTTAGCACGGCGGCTAAAGCTAAACAGTCATCTGCCAAATCAGAGCGCCTCATGCTGCGTGATTGTCCTTGAGTTTGGTCCATGGTTACCGTGACAACGGGCAACTCTCAGTGAGTCAGCCACTTTAACAATGAAGAGAAAAAACACAAAGCAGACAAAGAGAGGACGACCTCTCACTCCTCGACATTTACAACAGCTAAAACTAACAGATGGAAGCCTGAGCAGCAGATGAGCCGCTGCGGCGACAAACAGCTCTGATTCACGCCATCATCAACACCGTCTGCTACACCCGGCCTGGAGGAGGTCACCATGGCAACCAGTGCATCAAGGCCGGAGAGCAGGAAACAAGAGGCGCACTGTGTGGGGAAGTCAGAGACGCTGACATTTTTTGGTCGTCACGAAAACAGAATTTTAAAATTAAATGAAACGACATAAATACTTGTTTCGTTACCATGGAAATATGACTAAAGAGCTGTAGTTTTTATTAAGCATTTGTACTTTTAGAAGCATGCTAGGCAGCGCCCCCTGCAGTTTGAGTCATGTACTTCTTTTTGAGTTAAAGTCGTCTTTATTGTTGCACTATTACCTCCCCATGACATCAAACCTGAAGGAGTGAAGAATGTAACCTGAGCTGCTATCAGTGAAAACCGGTTCTGGTGCTTCAGGTGTGTTCACGCTGTCACTCAGACATCCTGCTCGACCACATTCACCGTAAATCTCACCTCACCTCACACACACACTAACAGCTGAACGGACCGGAAACACCTGCTTCCTGTCAGAGCACACACAGGGCACAGATCAGCCTGATTGCTCCTCTTATTCACCCAAACATTGTGAGAGTTATCTCAGAGAGCTCCTAACTTGTCTTGATAAACGCCGACAAGGAGTCGTACCTGAGGAGCATCTCTGAGCGAGGATGGGACACAAATGTTTATCTCAGCGGGGAGGCGTGGTTGACCCCGATGTTAGGTACGGCACATTCTTTCAAAAGCTGTGATTGGTTGAAGCGATAATGGGCAGAGAATGACGGTGTTATCACTCGGCTTAATCGTAGAATGTAGTCAGACATTACCTAATCATGAACCCGTTTCTGTGTAATGATCCTCTCTGCATAAATTATGAGCCGTACTTTAAATATAAACGTGTTCACCTGTGCAGCAGCCTCTTCACCTGCTGATGGTTTAATCAACATGTGAAGAAAGTCCGAGCTGGACCGAAGTGTCTGCATGAATAATGTTCGAGTTTGATTCAATAACAATTTTCTCAATCAAGACTCCGGCCTTTTGGGGCACCAGTGGCCAAGTTGTTAGAGCGCGCTCCCAATGTACGGAGGCTTTAGTCCTCGAAGCGGCCCGGGTTCAAATCCAACCTGTGGCTCCTTTCCCCCATGTCATTCCCCGCTCTCTCCATCTCCCTGATTTCGGACTCTATCCACTGTTTTATCTCTCTAATAAAAGCCCAAAAAGCCCAAAAATAAATCAGAAGCACGGCACAGCGGAAGCTCCACAAACACACACATTCAGACGTGCACGCACACACAGCGCTGTGCTCCCCCGCTGGCTCGACTGAAACTGTGTCGCCT
Source organism: Tautogolabrus adspersus (assembly GCA_020745685.1). Lineage (NCBI taxonomy): Eukaryota > Metazoa > Chordata > Actinopteri > Labriformes > Labridae > Tautogolabrus > Tautogolabrus adspersus. The sequence continues at coordinate 23,731,497 of CM036554.1, forward strand.
CTGTACGCCTCTGGTACTACCTCCAAAGACAGTACAGAGGGGGGATCACGGCGTACCCCCATTACGCCTCTGTGACATTCTCTCTTCTCCCAGCTCTGGAGAGAAGCCCTCCTCTGGCAGCCCTGCAGCGTTTTACTCTCGCCAGAAGGCTTCCAGAGAGCTGGCCAATCAGAAGAAGGTGGGCATGTGGGGAAGGGGGCCTTAAAGAGACAGCTTCTCTTTAGGTTTCACTGACTGAGAACACGTAAGGTGAACATCAGGAGAATACGGGATCTTTAAATAAAAAAACATTAAATATTAAAAGGAAGTCCTGCATAAATCAGACTTTTCAAAATAAGATGTTCAGGCTTCTTTAACAAAGACTTTCCTCCAGGATTAATTCAGCGGCTGCACGTGCACATTAAGGCTAATTAATTTGCTAGCAAAAATTATTTGAATTATTTTTAAACGTATTTGATTTTTTCTTCAAATGTACTTAAGAGAAATGACATCTGGTTGGCTGAAGGTGAGCAGTAAATCAGCGCGCGCTCACTCAGTTGTACCTGTCTCTACCTGACCGCCTCACTGATGATGACTGACAGCTCGGATGATTGACAGCTCGGGAGGAGGAAACAGACTAGAGGGACAGAAAGCTCCGCGAGGACGGGGACTTCATTTACCGCTCTGATGTCGCTCCGATGTCCACGGTCCGTCCGCATCACCGGGTCACGTGCTCCTCAGAGACAAGAGGGGATACCCCGGGTCACACCTGTCCGTCCACACCTGTCCCGGGTCTGACACCTGACCCGGGTTAAATGATACCTGAGAGAAATAAAGCAGATGTGATGTAGCAGCTGATAAAATGGCTGAAAGCTCCCGGGCTGCTCCTCACGCCGCTGACAGAGATGGTGGAGAGCGAAGATCCTCTCCGCACGAAGATGACCCACTCACTTCTTCCGGTTTCACTGGAGAATGGGACGACTCTGCACATGCGCAGAGAGTGAATCTCTAGAATCCGTGACATCTCACTCTGGCAGATTTTCATGATACCAAACTGTGGTGATGTGGGGTAATGGTTTTCCATGATAAGAACAATTAAAGGTTATTTTTGATTGACAGTCACATCTGATAAATCTGAGCGCAGTGACACTCGTTACATTAAAGTGTTATATTATTATGTATATTTAGATAAACGTTAATCAACCTCTTTTTAGAGAAGGCAAAAGTGTTAAAGTGAGATGTTTTATTAGATTAATGTTCAGTAAAAATGTTCTCAATTAAAGAGGACATATTCTTCCCCTTCTCCACCTTTTCAAACAGTCCCCTGTGGTCTAAATGAAACATCTGTGCTGTGCTTTGGTCAAAATATAACATGAATCAAGCACCAGAGGAGGTTTGTGACCCTGTAGAAACCAGCTCTCTCAGAACGTTCAGTTTTGGTGTGTGTGTCTCTTTAAATGCAATGAGGCCCCCCCCCCCTGAGTTTTCCCGATAGACATCACTCCTTCACTAGTGAGAATAAAAATGGCGGACCTGTGTAACATTTTTGCTCTAGACTGGGGGCGGAGTCCATGGGTGGAGATACCAGGGGAGGGGAGGGTACTTTTTTACCAGAATCCCACTGTGACATCACAAGTTCAGCAAATTTGAAACAGAGCATTTTTCTCTGTGTTGTAAGACTTATGCAGACCACAAACAAAGGACTGGATGGGTTTATTTCACATTTTGTGGGTCGGTGACACTCATCAAATATATGTTCAGAAACACTGTAGAAGTGGATTTTCACAATATGTCCCCTTTAAAAGATGACCCATTAAAACTGCTGCTTTGTTAAAAATGCTGTTTTGTTGAGCTCTGCCTCCCCCTGCTGGACACTGATGGTCATCACACCGATCAGAGTAAATAATAGTTTAACACAAGATGATCCTTATGACGCCTTTCTTTAGTTTAGTGAATTACATTTCATCGCTATAGATAGCTTTAGTAAAGTCATAATGTTCTTTACATTAAATTAAACATGCACACTTTAAGTTTAATTTAAGTTATGAAGGTTAAATGAGTCTCTAATCAGACTTTATATTAATGTAATATTTATATGACTGTATCAGAGGTGTGACCTCTGACCTCACTCACAGAGTTTTAATAACATGTAGTCAGAGATACTCTCGAGTCTGTTCGTGTCTCATCCTGTCTTCTTTTTTATATTTTTTTTTTCCGTTTGGCTCCAGGCCTTAATTAGACAGTGACGTACTTCCTGTTACCTGCAGCGTGTGTCAGCTTGTCTCAGGTGAGCAGAGAGTTTTCGCGAACGGCAGGAAACGAAAAGTTACAAAAATAAAATAAAATAAAGTTAAATGAAGATTATTGATCAGCTGTGAGAGTTCAAACCTGATGTATGACACTTTGAGCAGCTGTTAGCGCCGTGACGTCAGTACATCAAGCTACACAAAGCCACATATGAAGAGGAAGTACGCGTTTCAAAATAAAAGCACAAATGTTACTGTTCTAAAGAGAACGGTGACAATAATTAAAAGTTGGTTGTAGTTCCTCTTTATCCATTTAACATAAGAAATGGGTAATGCATAACGTGAATTTACACTCACAAACATAATTATAACGTCATGATGTTTTAATTCCCTGAAGGTGTTTTGACTGTAATATTTTCAAAGTAAAGTAGTCTGCTTTAATAATGTTTAATAGATGTAAAGTGTAAGATACAAGGGTTAGGGTTAAATAAAGTTTGATCTCATCTTATTAAACCTTTCCTTGTTTTTTTATTCATTAGGATAAAATAATTAACATTATATTTCTGATGGTGTTTATACCAGGAAGAGTTTCCGTGCAGATTGTATATATTTTAAAACAACCTCATTAGGAAAAGTCAATACACATTTTTGGAAAAGATAAGGAGGTGTGGTTTCGACAGATTTTACCTTTATTTTGAAACGCGCGGGCGGAAGTGCAGCTGTGTCAGTGGAGGTGACTTCACTCGTCCAGGTGTGTTCGTGCCGGTGGTCATGGGTCTGGTTTACTCCGAGGTAAGAACTCGAAACTGTCTGAATAATCCGAAATGTAATGATAGAGAAGTGTGTGTGTGTGTGTGTGTGTGTGTGTGTGTGTGTGTGTGTGTGTGTGTGTGTGTGTGTATAAATGTTATTTAATGAGCAGTTAATAGACTCCTTTAGTCTGTCTAAACAGTAGTAACCAGAAGTAGAATAATTTATAATTATAAAAATAAACACAAAAGTTTTTAGCATCAAAATAAACTTTAAGTTCCAAAACTGGGAGACTAAAGTAAAAACATATCCTTCAGAAACGTGTCAGGTAAAGGTGGTGAAGTCAAAGTAAAGTCTGATATAAAGACGAGAGGTCAAATTAAACTAAATTAACTAATTTTAGTGTCATCAGATGTTTTCAGACCGAACAGTTCTGGGGACAGTTTGAACTTCACACCATGGGGACTTTTTATCTGTCTGTAATTCACAGCGCAGGGATACCTACTCTGAAGCAGGAGCTAGTGTTGTAGTCCAGACCACATGAACCGAGACCAAGACATGCCTGAGACCGGAGTGCTCCGAGGCCGAGACGTGACCATAAATATCACTGTAAAATCCTCATCTTGTGAGCAGGGGGCGTGTCCCTCACTTAGACCGTAACACCGGGAAGGTTGCGGCCGTAACCGGGGGATACAAATCTACAAATGAATGGAAATCATTTGTTGTTTTAGAAAGAGACATTTTCCTTCTAATCACAGAAATGACGTGGAAATCAGTGGTGGTCTTGATTTAAATCTGGAGTCTTACCAGTCTGAGACTAAAATTCATTTGTAGGTGTTCAGAGGCCTCACCTGTACACATTTAGTGGCCTCACCTGTCTGTATCCTGGGCCCTGTTGTGTGTTTTATCAGCAGGTGAACTTGAGATTTGCTCTCCGCTGTAATCGATGATCAGGAACATCCAAAAATGTGGAGAGAAGAATGTGAAAAATGTAAGGCGTGCGGCTTCGTGATCAGAAACAGATTGAGCGTCTCTTCCCCGACTCTCGTGTCCTCACATCAACTGTGAACAAATACATTTTAAAGGGGACATATGAAAATCAACTTCTACAGTGTTTTTGAACATGTATTTGGAAACCTGAGTGTCTACAGACCCACACAATGTGAAATAAACCCATCTAGTCCTTTGTTTGTGGTCTGCATAAGTCTTACAACACAGAGAGAAATGCTCCATTTCAAATTTGCTCTCCTTGTGATGTCACAGTGGGGTTCTGGTAAGAAATCCCCTCCCCTCCCCTGGTATCTCCACCCATGGACTCCACCCCCAGCCTAGAGCAAAACTTTTGTGCAGGTCCGCCATTTTTATTCTCGCTAGTGAAGGAGTGATGTCTACCGGGAAAACTCAGGGGGGGCTCATTGCATTTAAAGAGACACACACACCAAAACGGAGCGTTCTGAGAGAGCTGGTTTTCTACAGGGTCACAAACCTCCTCTGGTACTTGATTCATGTTATATTTGGACCAAAGCACAGCACAGATGTTTCATTTAGACCACAGGGGACTGTTTGAAAAGGGGGAGAAGGGGGATAATATGTCCCCTTTAAGATTTTTATTTCCTCTAACTTCTGTTCAGTCTTAAATCCCGTCGCTTCGCCTCGATGTTAGAAACTCTCTTTCTGTCATGAAGAGTGAAATAATGAACCAGTGTGCAGCAGGTAGAAACTGGTTAAACTGGTTTGTATTGAAAGTTTAAAGGACTGATAACAAGTCCTGTGTGTGTGTGTGTGTGTGTGTGTGTGTGTGTGTGTGTGTGTGTGTGTGTGTGTGTGTGTGTGTGGTATTGCTTTATGCAAAGTGTGTGTACACAGTATAAAGGGTTTTCTGCGGCATCTTCCTGTTTCTCTGCAGAACACTGTTCTCACACAGGACAGAGGAATCATTCACACCTGTGGAGCATCACTACTACAATTATTATACTGCTTTTAATAATACAATAATACATAATAACACCTGAAGTAGGGCTGCACGGTGGTGCAGTGGTTAGCGCTGTTTCCTCACAGCGAGGAGGTTCCTGGTTTGAATCCCCGTCTGACAGGAACCTCTCTGTGTGGAGTTTGCATGTTCTCCCCGTGCATGCGTGGGTTCTCTCCGGGTACTCCAGCTTCCTCCCACAGTCCAAAGACATGCTGGTTAGGTTAACTGGTGACTCTAAGTTGTCCGTAGGTGTGAATGTGAGTGTGGCTGGTTGTCTGTCTCTGTGTATCAGCCCTGTGATTGGCTACAGCACCCCCGAGGCCCCGAACGGGAAAAGGGGTAAACATAATGGATGGATGGAACACCTAGAAGTAAACCTGTAACAGGATACATGTACGGTGGCCCTGAGGGTTCAAAGACTGACACTAAAACCAACAAAAACACTAATCAAATTCAGAAACAACAACATTTGAGTTTCTTTGTTTGTTTGTGTTCGCAGCTTTTTGAGCCCTCGGAGCCACCGTACTTCTCACGTCATGTTTAACATCAGGAGAACTTTTCTGAAATGTTTAAAAACTCAAAATTCTCAAAGTAAAATTAATGATTCCTTTAAATGGTGAAATTAGTTAATTATTGTCAGTGAAGCAACAAATATCAGTTTTGTGTTAAGGAACAACAATAGGTTAACACCTCCTCCTCTCTCCTGTCTCCTCCTCTTCCTCTCTCCTCCACCTTCTCAACCTCCTCGTCTTCCTCCTCTCTCCTACTTCTTCTCTCCTCTTCCTCCTTGTCCTCTCTCCTCCTCCTCCTGTCTCCTCCCCCTCAGCCAGCCTGTCAGTCAGCATACGATGGCGACGTCCATCAGCTGTATCACATCTTGAAGAAGGACCCGACTCACCTAAACATCCAGGAGGAGCACAACGGGGACACCCCTGTCATTGCAGCCTGTCGCCACGGCAACCTGAGGGCGGTGGAGTACTTGCTGGAGAACGGGGCCAACGTACACCTGACAAATAAGGTGTGTGTTTACCTGCTGAAGTCAGGATGATGTGACCACCTTTCCTGTTGTGTTTCTAAAGTACAGTGTGTGTGTGTGCGTGCGTGTGTGCATGCGTGTGTGTTTGTGTGTTACAGAAGCAGAGGAACTGTCTTCACTATGCGTCTAAGAGAAGTTTCTCTCTGCTGGATTATCTCATGATCGCCATCCTGATGCCCATCCTGCTGCTTGGATACTTCCTCATGGTACGATAAGGCGCCGAGATGAACTCGCTGGTCAACCTTGACCCTAACCCTACGTCATGAACATAATCATATAAACTTAACTCTGTACGACATGTATTACTGGAGAATACCTCTAGAGGGCACCAGAGCTCAGGCAGCGGAGGAGGTTGTGTTAGGGTGACCATACGTCCCGATTTGACTGCGACAGTTCTGTTTTCAAGCCCTGTGTCCTGAGTCACCACAAATATCTGTAAAGCACAAATATGTCCTAGTTTTGAACGGTTCCTGTCCTGGTTTTAACCAACCTAAACAACACACCATGCTAACATCACTGATTTGTCGATATTGCCAAGGCTGTCATCCGTAATGCACCACGAGTCAAAGCTCAACACTGAATGGTCTGTTCATGTGTCAATCAATCTCAGGGTTGCGGTTGTTGCTTAGCTAGCCTAGCTTATCATACTAGCAGGAGCTGCTGTGTGATGGTAGGTAGGCTAGCTGTCCTACTGAACAGCACGTAAGGCAGCGGAGGAAGGTCTGACTGTCCTCTTGGTATTCTAAGCAGGCGTTTATGTCTAATATTTACCTATTTTATGGTCCTCATTGTACTTTAGCAATGTCCCATAAATCTGTCAGTTATTATAAAGAGAGACTAAAGGCAGTGAAGATATAAATGTGTGTTTGTGTTGTAGCTGCAGAAACAGAGGAAGCACGCGGCTCTGATGAAGGCGGTCCTGAGCAGCAAAGTCAAGGTCGATGCCGTCGACTACGTGAGTGAACAAGACTTTTTCCATTTCTCTGATAATCTTCATTTCGACTCCGTCATTGTCCTCTGTGACTGTGTATTTTGTATTAAATGTCTTCTTTGTTTCGTGAGCAGAAAGGAAACACAGCTCTTCATTACGTCTGTCAGAGGAAAAACCATCGCCTGGTTTCTCTGCTGCTGGAAAGAAACCCCAACGCTAAAATTAAAAATGAAGTAAGTCCACAAACTGACGTAGAAAACAAACGCTCCTCTGCGGTATGATGAGAAGTGTTCAGTGTGAATCCTGACCTCCTCGTCGTCTTCTTCTTCTTCTACAGGATGGAGAAACGCCGCTGGACATCGCCACCAGGCTGAAGTTTAAAAAGATCATTATCCTACTGAAGAAGACACACTGACAGGAAATCAAAGTCACTGTAAATGTTATTCTATCATAAAAGTTAATATGTTACTGCGATAGATTCAATATGTATAAAAACAGAGCTCACACTTTCTCACAGACGTCTGTGATTCAACTAATTTACATTTTTGGACTCCTTTTCAAATTAATTTAAAGGAGCATTATGTAACTCTGACACCTAGTGTTCAAAATGGGTACTGCAGTCCAAAATTCAAAACATTGCTGTCTCCGCCCCTCCTCTCTAGAGTGGATGCTCACGCAGGTCACCATGTGGTGGACTCTGAAGCTTCAGTGTTTAGCCAGCTCTGCATCGGTCTGTAAACCTTTCTGCGTTCTAACCTCTCTCCATTTTTCAAAAGCATCTCCAATATTGATCCTAGTTTGAGCACGTTTCTGCTCGTGGAGCTTATTAGAAACATGCAGAGGCTTTTTAGGTCGGGTACAATCACTTCTATCTGAACCAGTTCTCTTGCCCGCTTCCATCGCTGCAACACCTGTTGGTTTGACCTGATAACTGCTCTCATATCTGGCAAACCGAGGGGCGTCCAAAACTGTGTTCGAGCGAATCACAAACAGCAGACATAATGTCACAAACAGAGCTATGCTAACATTTACCTTCCGCTTTAAGTCTTTGTGCTAAGCTAGGCTAACAATTGGTCACTGCTCTCGTATTTTTTTTGTGTGTTTTCAGATAACAGAGGAGTTTGCACACCATGTTTCCACTGCATCAGACCAAGTAACCTTTAATAAAATGTTGATCATGCTATTTGTTCAAACCCAATCAACAAGCACTTTTTTGAAGCTACAAAAGGACTTATAACGGCCCGAGTGAGGCTTTAAAGGTCACATATTGTTCTCCTTTACAATAAGTCTCAGAGCTCCCCAAAACAAGTCTGTGAAGTTTGTTTAAGCTATTATTGGTGATTTTGGTTTGTTGAGCTGACAACTGAGTGCCACCCTGAGCCAGGGAGCTAAATGGTATTTAAAAGATGCTGATTAGCAGCAGGTGTTGTGCACAATTGGAGGTCAATGGTTTTTGACTGAGGCACATCATGGCGAGACCATAAAAGCAAGTAATTATGTGTTTTAGTAAACAGATATTTAAATGTATGAAATTAATTGATTGGCATATCCAACCTGAGCTTAATAAACCCCTCTATTTCAGCCCTGCTCAGAACAGGCTGTTTCTGTGTCTGTAGCTTTAAATGTAAATGAGCTGTGTCTGACCACGCCCCTCTCTGGAAGGGCTTGGGTGGCTCGGGCTTTCTCGCTCCATGTTCTATTGTTTACGGTGAGAAGGCAGACTCAGAGGGCAGAACAAACACCTAGCTGTGGGAGTGTCACCCACCTGGGGGAGGGGTTACTGCCCTTTGTGATGTCATGAAGGGACGTAAAAAGGTCACTTTCATAAATCTGTGTGTTGATAAAAATGTAAGATACCGATCTTCTGATACATTTCAAATTACGGCTTTATGTGTCTGAGTTATAAATAAATAGATAAATGACAAACCAGTCTGTTCGATTATTGAGATTTATTTATGAACAGTTTCATTAAAATCTGTTTCACATTCATAATAAACACATCAGGTGATACAGGAAATCAAATGCGTTGCTGATATTCTAAAGACACAGTCGGTGATCTTAATGTACAGAAACATTAGCCCCGCCCATCACAATTCAACCTGCGTGATTGGATTCTACTGTCCCTCCACATTTGACTGACAGGTCTTTAAATCAACATAACTAGATATTTGGTGATGTCGTTTAAAGTCGTTTCATTGTTTCTGATTGCTACCGTTAGCAAACTAACATGCTAATGTTCACGAGTTGTATTAGAATGCTAACTTTAGCTTTATTCTAACTTTAGTGCTATAAGTGCTACGTCACTTATAAAGTTAAAAACACTCAGTACGTTAACAGAAGAGCTTCAGTTTCAGCTGGATTAGTCCGTTTACTTCTACTGTCCTTGTCTCAGCGTACGAGCACCCATGGATGTGTTATAGAGGTGGATTGGATTTCCCAATGTAAGTTTATAGAAAAGGGTCTGTTTTAGGCCCAATGGCATCACGTGATGCTGCAGTACCAGGGTCGGCCACCATGTAAAACTGTCTTAAACTGTCGGCCCACTTCCTGAGGTCTCGGATACACTTCCTTTGAGCTCATAACTATCTGGACTAAAGCCTTGTGTGGGAACTGTGAAGCATGCTCAGAAGGCCTAGTCTAGTTTGTGTCTGTTTGAGGTGTAAACATTCAATAAGAGTAAATCGACCCCTGACCACGTTATCCAGGTGTGCTAGTCGGACTTTGATAAATTCAACTTAGCACGATTTCAGTCAGACTAACATCTTTGCAATCAATCCACTTTTTAAAATCATGTAAATGTACTGAGTGTCGACCAATCAGCAGCCACAGAGCTGACGCTGCAGTGCCTCAAACAGCCTCCAGGTGCTGCTGTTATCAAACTGACTGTGTTTGAGTAAATAACATTTTAAAAAACTTAAAACTTCTGACATCCAGCAGAAAGTCTGATTCCTCACAGTTAGGCTGAACACAAGAACAAACCTACACATTAAGCCGAGGCTGTGACACTGTTTCCGCAGGTCACATGACAGTTAACAGTGAATAAAAACAAATAGTGTCTAAAAAGGTAAAAAGAATTCACTTGATAATGTTTAAAAACATTTTCTGACAGCAGGACGTCTGCAGGTTTGTTCGTGAGCTCCGCAGTTTAAAGAACAGAGCCGGTTAACACTGAAGTATGCGGGTGTGTAAGGATACCTCTCGATACATTTAAAAAGAAACTCAAATAAAGGACAACTGAAATCGATTAAAAAAGTATTGCAATACTCGTTTTGAACCAGCAGATGGCGATATCTGCTTCTGGCTTCTCTTGATTAACGTCAGTAGCTGAAGAAGAGAGGCGTAAAAATAAGAAATATATATAATGATGTATATTTTGCCTTTTACTGCCAAAGAATTGTTAGAAGATTGACTTCAATCTCGTTTTTTGGAATAAAAATGAGAAAATCATATCGTGAGTTGAGTGTATCGTTACATCCCGACTAAAGTACAGTACATATATGTGAAGAAAGAGTTAAACAAAGTGGCTTAAAAGGGGAGAACTCAAGTAAAGTCATGCGCACACACACACTCACACACACACACACACACACACACACACACACACACACACACACACACACACACACACACACACACACACACACACACACACACACACACACACACACACATCTATAAAATGCAGTTGTTAACTTTCCTTATTAAAACCTTCAGAGATCGTTCTGACGGTTCACCTTTCACATAAAGCTGTGGTACCCTAATTGTACTATAGGTCTGCACATGATCACAGTATCACACACACACACACACACACACACACACACACAGGGTCAGTATGGCGCCCTCTAGCGGTGTTCCTGCAGCAGCTTCAGGATGCTTGGAAACATCTGCTCCGGAGCGTCCATGCCCCAAATAAAGTCCAGATGATCCCAGTGATTGATGTGCTTATGGAAGACCAGGTTAGACACCTGCAGACAGACAGACAGACAGACAGACAGACAGACAGACAGACAGACAGACAGACAGACAGACAGACAGACAGACAGACAGACAGACAGACAGACAGACAGACAGACAGACAGACAGACAGATTAGTTTATTAGGAACCCTTATTGAATCCACAACAATAACAATAATCATCGTTTTTCTGTAGGCAAGCGATACAATTTGAAAATGAGGCACAACTGCAGCTCTGAAATAATATGTTGATGATCTGGAGTCGCTGAAGGAGCTTATCCAGACAGTTCAGGAGAAGGAGCACGTTAATCCTCCTGAACCAGGACCCGCTGTTCTGAAGTCAGGTCTGCCTGTGGTCACACATGATGATGAATAGAGAGGGCCCACGGTGGTTACTTCCTGCAGTTTGGTCGGAGCGAGGTTGGCTGTGGTTCTTACTACAAAGGAACCGCAACAGTCCAAAAACTAAAACTGACACCTGAGACCCACCTTTTCAAGTGGTTTCTGTAAGTTTGTTTGGTCCCAACTAGCGTTTCATTGACAGCTTTACGCCAGCACAAACGAACCGCACTAACTGGGCATGCAGCTGCAGTTCCTCGGATGTCCACCAGGTGCTGCTGTGGTCAAACTGACTGCGTTAGTTACTGTGTGTTCTGGTTGTGCTTGGACTCACCTGAGTGAGGAGGATGGCCACGTCTTTGGGGTCCGCCAGCGTATCCTGTCCCCCCGAGAACAGAGCAGTAGGGACCTTCATGTCCTGGACGCGGTACTCAGGGGGGGTGGACTGAGGGCGGGACACATGAGGACAGACAGGAAGTGAGCAGAATTAAATTGAAATAGTCTTAACTAACTCCACAGGGTCTAAACTTGATCTCTACAGATACAGATGAGCACATTAAGGTCTCTCAGATGTGTCAGGTGTGATCAGAGCAGGTACGGGGCGGGCTCACCTGGTTGTAGTGCTTCATGTTTCCTGCTATTCCAAAGTCATAGGCGCTCAGCCGTCCTCCGTGAACGGCCTGAAAACAACAACAACAAACTCAGATCAAACTGTATGGACTTTATAGAGCTCTGTGTACTCAGATCGAGGTTTAAGGGCTGTGATAACATGAAGTGTGTTCTCATGAACGTCCACACAAAAGGTTTTACACATTTCAGCACGAAAGTTTGCACCTGGTCATTAAACAATCTTTCATACGCTCAAAGAAGTGGCTCAAGATGTCTGCAGCTTTTGAACAGAAGCCTGTCGACTGATTAAAGTACCACAGTGTAAGAGGACGCAAACACGACACACAAGATATAACAATGAAGGAAGACGTAAGACGTTGGCATATAAAGACATTAAAGGGTGAAGAAGCTGAATGATGTCGGTTTAAGATGCAGGAGAGCCAGAAGAAAACTGAAGCCATGATCTGATAGAGCCGCCAGCTGTCAGCGAGGGTTCTCACATGTGTAGACAAACGTGTGTGTGTGTGCGTGTGTGTGTTACCTGGGACCAGTGGACCATGTTCTGCACTGAGGTTCCTGCAGGACAGTGTGTGGTGTAGACCGGAGTGCGAGTCTGCACAGAGACAAAAACAAAGGTTTGGGGAGTTACCTTTAAATAAAAGATCTCTGAACTTGTATCTGTGCAGGAAGCTTCTCTCTCTGGTTCACTGATTACTGTGTTCATTCATAGTTAAAGAAAGAATGTGTGACTTTTTGATTAAGTAGATGTCGCCCTTGAGCACCAACGTGAAACCAAAACAAACTGCTTTTTGGCCACACCTCCTCCATTCTGAAGCCTCCGCTCTCCTCCAGAGACACACCTCCAACCCCCCTCCCCTCAGAGAGGAAGTCAAGCGAATGCAGCTGATAAAAATTTTCCTCGGCTTGAGCTGCCGTCACCTGTGTTCTGCATCGTTGTGTTAGCAGGCTAATGTTAGCGCTCTTTAGCTAGCTTCAACAGAGAACTTTTTTTTTTTTCAACGTTTCAGCTCAGGCTCACAGCGCTTGTCAATGTCACTATTGGCCAAAGCAGCCAATCAAATCAAGTAGGAGGCTTTACCGCAGATTTTATAGGACATCCCTCCCTCCTCATCTAGGGGCAAAGCACTGGCCAGAGCTCCATTCTTATTATATTTGGTCGCCCTTAATCGCATGCAGCCACAGGCGCTCCCAGCATCCCCCCACAGATGCGTTCAGACGTTTCGGGAGCAGTCGATCGTATAGGGCGCCGCGTCTCTGAGTGATCTGGCCCGAACAGTCCAGCTGTGAGTTTTAAATAAAACAGCGTCTGATTCTCACCACGTTGAGGTTTTTCTCGTCGAAGCCGCAGAGGATGAAGAAGATGTTTCCACACAGCTCTCTGAGCACCGTCTTCCCACACACGTGTTCTGCAAACCACTCGATCATGTGACTCTGAGGCATGAAGTCCTGCTTACCAAACAGGTCCTGAGAGGGAAAATACAAACACATCGTCATTATTACATCATTACTTCGTTAGTGGGGGATTAATCACGTATTAAAAACTTATTATCGGTAGGTCAGTTCTCACCCAGATGAGAAACTCGGGCAGGACGGACAGTTTGGTCATCGGGCTCTCCGTGAACTCGACAGTCGCTACAGGAGCCAAACCGAAGAACAGTTTGATCTTACTGGCCAGCTCAGGCAGCGTGGAGAACGCCATGAATGCTGGGAAATCAAACAGAGAGATGGACGAGCGTGAAACAGAGCAATCCTTACATTTACTGTTCAAAGATAAAGAAGGTTGTTCAAGATGCCAGGATGAAAACTAAATATGGCCGCTCTCTCCTTAAAGGGGCCGTGTGTGTGTGTGTGTGTGTGTGTGTGTGTGTGTGTGTGTGTGTGTGTGTGTGTGTGTGTGTGTGTGTGTCTACATGTGTGTTACCTATAGTGGTCCCCTGAGAGTGTCCGATGTAGAAGATCTGTTCCTGACCCGTCACCTTCAGGATGTAGTTTACAGAAGCCGGGAGATCCTTCAGAGCCATCTCGTCATGACTACACACACAAATACACACACACACACACACACACACACACACACACACACACACACACACACACACACACACACACACACACACACACACACACACACACACACACACACACACACACACACAAACACACTTCTTACGATTCACTTCTTCTCCATCGGTATTTTCTAACACTTGCAAAAGACTTGCAAGTGGTACTCTTGTTTCTCTGGACTGTGATGTCAGACAGGTGTTGTGATGTCATTTAAGGTTTCTCAAGCTGTCCAGGTGTCCTTACCTGAACCTCCAGTATTCGTCCTGATCTGGTTTGAGGCTCTGGTGTTTCCTGGACCAGGTGTTTCCTCGGCTGTTTCCGAGCCACACGTCGTATCCCGCGTCAGCGAGCACGTATCCCAGACTGGAGTTAGGAGGGTTAGTGATCCAGTTACTGCCCGCAGCAAGGAGGCCGTGCTGCAGGTAGACGACCGGACGCACACCTGAGGACACACACAGAGGACATTTAAAGACACACACACACACAGCAGACCGTGCTGCAGGTACACAGGTAGACTTCACTGATAAAACTTGATGCATCTGAAATGCATTTGACCTTGCTACGTGGTGACTTGAGAGAAAATGAATACTGGATCCCCACGGAGTGAAACTGAGACCCGCCTCTTCAGTGATGTTGTTAAGGGGAACCTGAACTTCATGTCTTAGTTTAAAAATAAAGCTGAGCTGCAGTCAGCTGACAGATTCATGTCGAACAAAGTTTAACTTTCACTTCCTGTTCTTCTTTAAACAGCATACAAAACTAAGTATAAACTTCCGTGAGGTCATTGAACACACCTATTCAGAGTGACAGTTCAAACGCCTCTGTGAGGTCTTTCCTTCACTATGAAAGTCGCCAAACGTAACAAGTGATCCCGCTCTGTGCCGCCATCAGAGGGAGGGTAGGAGGCGTTAGAGGAGAAAACGAGTGTGTGTGTGTGTGTGTGTGTGTGTGTGTGTGTGTGTGTGTGTGTGTGTGTGTGTGTGAGAGAGAGACCTGTGGTGCGTTTGAGTCCCTGTGGGATCCTGTTGACGGTCAGGATGTATCCGTCCTCCGTCACCACCTCGTGCTCCTCTGCAGGGTAGCCCCACCGCCTGATGATCTCTGACTGCACACACACACAAACACACAAACACACACACACACACACACACACACACACAAACACACAAACACACAAACACACACACACACACACACACACACACACACACACACACACACACACGCACACACACACACACACCGTTTTATCCCCGCTGGCTCCTATATCCAACGTTTATAAAGACGTGACATGTTTAAAGTGTAAAGAGAAAAGATCTGAACTTGTTTAAATAAAGTGAGTTTGTCGTAAAGACGACGTCAGACACAAGACGAGACTCTTATTGAACTTAACACCGACGTGAAGCTGAACGTTTTAGTTGTGCGACAATGAGGACGTCGATATCAGCGGCCGACAAATGAGCGAGGGAGTCGTGTCGGAAATGTTTTTCTTATTGTACTGAATGAGTGCACTATGTAGACAGCTGCAGAGAACTCCCTACGTAGGGAGGGTTAACCCAGGTGTGTGATTTAGGACACAGCTGTTACCATGGAAACATGACACATCAAAGAAAGGGTTAAATGATTAAACAACAAACAAACACTGATTCAAATCTTCCTAAAAATAAAACTGAAGCTCGATGAGTCCAAAGACGACTAGTTCCCTGAGAGGCAGAGCAGAGGGTTAGAAACACGCTCTCTGATAACGAGAACAAAGGTTAACGTGGGCGGAGCTCCGTAATCTGTCCTCACTCACACAAACACTGAACTGAGCTGCTTTTAATCTGAAAATCAACCAGCTGTTCAGCTCCGAGACTTTGGAACAGACGTCCACAGGAGCCGAGAACGCAATCTAAAAACGTGTTTATTCAGTCCGGCTATTAAGTCCTACTCTATTTACTGACTGTATTATCACAGCTATGATAACTGCTACTGGAGAGAACAACCAGGAGAGACAAGAAATGTTGGGAGGAGAGAGCAGGGGGATGACGTGCAGCAGAGGGTCGAGGTCGGATTCGAAACCCTGACCGCTGCAACAAGGACTTCAGCCCCTGTACACAGGGCGTGCCACATAACCACTAGGCTATCCGGCGCACCTTAAATGAACATTTGACTGTGTGTGTATGTGGAGCTCCCGCTGTGCCGTGCTTCCTCGTCACAATGTGAACTCACAGAACGGGACACCAAATATTACGCCGTCGTGGAATCACCACAAACGTAGAATGACGTGATGACCGCTGAGCTTAGTTACGACACTTTAGTGAAAATAGACGCCTGAGAGGGGCTACTGTTGGAGTTTTAATAGGAGTTTGTGTAGTGTGTATTTGTGTGTACTCACAATGTTCATGTGTACTTCAGGGTCCAGCTGCTCTCGTATATCGAAGCGTCGGTGGGCATCGGAGAGTCTGTGAGCAGACAAGGTGCTGTCTGCTGCACCGGAGAGCAGAAACACACACACCAACACACACAACATCTTCTGTCTGACACACACACACACACACACACACACACACACACACACACACACACACACACACACACACACACACACACACACACACACACACACAGAGTCAAATTGACGGGTTCAAAGTCTGTCATTAAACTGATGTAAATAAACATTAAAGTGACACATCGCCATCAGGGACTTAAAGAAGTGATGTTTATGAAACTGTTATTTCCACACCCTCTCACTGAGTCCTTGAACACACCTCGACCTGGATCCTCTCTGAGCAGGTCTGCCGTCACATGTCGGACTGATAAACTCACTGTCTTTGTGTTTGTCAGACTTCGATCGCCTGATATCGTCCTCTTAAACATTCAGACCGTTTGTTCAAACAAACTTGTGAAAAAACTACAAGAATCTAGAGGTCAGAGGTCAAAGACACCGTAGCTCCACAAACACACACCTGTAGCAGGTTCTGGTGGCGGTTCACAAAGGGTTGTCATGATACCAGATTTTTTAGCTTCAAGATGATTCTCGTAAAATCAAACAATACCTGTTTACCACGGCAACAAAACCCAGAAGTTTACGCCGTTTTCACACTCGTGAAAATATCTAGAAAATTTCAGGAGGACTGCTCCGGAAATCCTCCTGACCTGGTTGTTCACACAGCAGGAGACTATTCCCGTGGGACAGGAGGGGGGGCGGGGGGGTCTCCTGAGGTAAGACGCGGAAGTGGCGTACGAAGCAACAGAGTCCTATACGACGCTATAAAGAGAATATGTGTCTTTCTATCAATGCTACGTGTAGTTGAACAGAATCACAATCTGAACTAAAGAGTGGAGAAGAACATACTGGAGAACAGGAAACAGAATGCAGCAGGTTCATTAGAGCACGGAGATCGTAGAGGTGGCGTGCAGACAGTCTATGGTCGTGCAGCGATCACAGGGAATAAACGTCAACACTTAGTTTTTTCTTTTTATTGATTATTCTCACAGATAAAAACCTACAGAGACTGATCAGAGATAACGTGCAGGAATCAGCTGATGTGGTTTAAAACAGAGAACAGTGAGGATGAGCGAGCGAGGGAGAGAGAGAGGAGGGCGAGATTAAGCAGAACTTCTTCCTGTTTCTTCTCTGTGTAAAAGTTAAAGTGAAGAGGAGAAGATTTCTGCAGAGCAGTGACTCAGCAGTTTTGTGTCATATGATTGACTTGATTTTGCGTGTTCCTTCTTCATATCTTTAACCTTTTATTCTGTTTAAGAGAAACTGTCACGCCTACACATTTTCCCCCAGGGTTGAATTAAGCGTTTCTGATTCTGTGACAGTAAAAGAGAGCTGTGACAGACGCTGAGTCATGTTGGAGTCAGCTGAGTTTGGGAGGAACACACCTAAAGGTTCCTGATGAATCTGATGTTTTTATGAGCTTTTTAACCAGAATCAGAGCAGAGCTGAGAGTCGGAGGAAAGGTTGTTACTTCAATCCTTTCACGACACGACGTACCGTATCTAAAATTGCAAGCAAGGAGGGCGCATGTGGCGTGGGGTTGGTGAGCACGCCCCATGTGCGGAGGCCGTAGTCCTCCAGGCGAGTTGGCCCGGGTTCCGGTCCTACCTGTGGCACCTTTCCTGCATGTCACTCCCCACTCTCTCTCTCTCGCTCTTCCTGATGTCTGACTCTGTCCTCTGTCCTGTCTTTAAATAAAGGCTCCTGCACGCCATCTGAATAACGCAAAAACATTGGCAACATTGCAGAACAGAAATGTTGCCGATGTTTTGGCACAATTTAGACAGCGTACAGGAGATTGTCTGCAATTGTTTGGAGCCTAAAATCACACAAATTACCCAGTACCTAGGGCATTTCATTTTTGTTGCTATGGTAACCAAACAGGTTTTTGCAATGTCCTTTCACGTTAACAATCTTGATATGATGACGACCTCAGCTGGAAACCGACTGGATTTAGTCTTCCCACGAGTCGAGACGTCGACCCTGCAGCTTTGCGGAGAACACGTCTGGATGTGTGTTGATTTAACGGCGTTATTTTAAAGGTGTGTGTGTTCAGGGTTAAACACACCTTATCTGAGTCCCAGGTGGTTTACCTGCTCTGACTCATACTCACTTTACCGATCAGATCAATGAGAGTCCAACTGTTCACTCTGTCCAGACTCAGAAACAAAATGAGACTTTTTTTTAGGTCAAACCTGAAATAACTTCTGTGACATAAACATTTGAATAACGACCTTTAAGGCTGCGATGAAGTGATGTCATCACGTGGGACGCTGTGACGAATGATTTAATGGAAACATTTCGATGATAAATCTGTGCCTCTATCCGCTGAGCTCATCTCTGCTGTGACGATGCGTTCACTGACCGCACTGTGAAGCGTTCAAATCAACATGAATAAAATGGGATTTTCTGAATGACCTTTCATGTTTGAGCTGGATGACCTCACGTCTCGTTTCTAACTTCTGTGAAACCCTTCATTCTTCTCTTCTTGTGTAACGCTGACCTTCATCCTGTTTACTGACCAGTTTTAACCCCTCATCTGCCAAATTTATGGGAGATGGTAAAAGGACTTCAGCTTATATCGCCATTTTTACCCTGCAGGTCACACACTGATGGCAGTGGTTGCTATGTAGTGAGACAGAAGTAACAATCCCCATTTATATGCATTCATACGCCGCCGACGAATCAGCGGGAGCAATTCAATTAAGTGTCTTGTCCAAAGATACTTTGCTGCAGCAGCTGGGAATCGAACCCTCGACCTACCGGTTGAGAGACGACGACTCTACCAACTGAGCCACAGCCGCCCTCACGTGTAATGAGACCATCAGTATTAACTCATCCATTCATACACATTCAAACACCGCTGATGAAGCAGCGGGAGCAACTTGGGGTTAAGAGACACGCTACACACACACAGGTTGAAAATACACAAACACTAATGGACAGATGTCAGAGAGATGCCCACGGCGAGCGCTCCTGAGCTGGAGGGGGGGGGGGTTCTGTGCCTTGCTCAAGTGCACCACTCCTCAGGGAGTGAACTGGCACCTCTCCAGCTAATTTCAAACTCATTTCCAGAATTCAGTCTGGTTCAGACAGTGTGCAGGAGTTTCTTTGCAATATTTTGGAGACTAAAAACACCAGTACCTAGGACTTCTATTTTTTGTTGCCATGGTAACCAAACAGGTTTTTTTGCGTAATCATTTCCAGTTTAAAATGTACGCACTGGGATTGAAACAGCGACCCTCCGCCCAGTTCTTGGAGGTCCCAGCTCTTCTGAATACAAGTAGGGGGGGGGGGGGGGAACATTTCACAACCTGTTCCAGTCTGGTTTCTATCAGCGAGCACTTTTTAAGTCTCTTTTTGTTGCTCTTCAGATTCTGTTTAAGATGAGTTTGTTTACATCTGTCTGTTTCAAAGTGTTACCTGTCAGTCAGCCTCTGAGCAGTAACTCACCTGGATGAATGTTTTCTACCTGCAGAGGTCATCCTGTGTGCTCTCTGTTTCTTCTTTCTGTCATTTCTCTGAAGCTGGACATGAAGTGTCTGCAGACTGTTGAGAACATGATGTTCAGCCTGTTTCCTGACTGCTTTGAACCTTTTTAAAACGCTGACATCACTTTAAATGAATCAATCGACCTATTTTCTGCTTTTTGTCAGTTTTTAAGTTGTTTTAAACACGTTGTTGAGTCTTTCTTTCACCTGTCTGCTGCTGTCAGCTTGTTTTAGGCTCTTTTTCTTTAACTTTATGTTTGCTGTTTGTTGTTTCTCGCAGTTTAAACATCAGTAATAACTCGTTAGTTATTTTAAATGTGAAGTAGATACTCTAAAACAAGAAGCAGAGCGACAGAAAAACAACAGGAACTGTTTAAAGTTGAAGGTATGGCTCCTGTTCTCGTTATATTTAACGTTTTATATTCCACATGAAGGTTCAATATGAGCGAACAGGTGAAGCAGAGTTAATAACACGTTAATAACGTCATCAAACACTCACCTGTCCGCTGCCGCTGTTTCACAAATGTTTCACTCAAACGTCCCGTTGATCATCTGAGTGTTTGTCGGCGGGCGGAAGCGCTGCTATGACGTCAGAGGGATGACCTCTCCGCGATTGGTCAATCGAACTACTCAGTGTTAACTGTTTGATGTCCGCTGATCGATAAATAAAGTTTTAAAAAAAATCGATTAACCTCTGTTAGTAAATCAACAAAGATCGAATAGATACACAAAACAAGACAGAGACAAAAAAAAACTGCTGAGTCATGCAAAGAAAACAACAACAGAGAATTTCAAATTAAAACATAACTCAAAAAGACTAACACATAAAAAAGAAATATAAATTAACCTTAAATAAACTTTAAAAAAGTACTAGTTTAAGAAAAATAATTAGCTACCAAAGTCAAATTCCATTACCCTGATAAAAAAGTATAAATGTCAATAAGAAAGTTGAAGTTTCTCAAAATTGTATTTCCACTTTATACCACATACGGTAAATATGAATGTATGAAGCCTGAGTGACGTCACCCGTCAGTCCCTGCAGGGGGCGCTGGAGTCCCATCGATGGCGGTCTCCATGCTGGAAATGCTGTCTCAGCCTAACTTTCAGTCAACCTAACGACAGGCTGAGAGCTGGAGCTGAGGCGGGTTTTAAGCCTCCTAACAAACCGTTACAAAGCGCCCACCTGTCAATCAAGTCAGCTACACGCCTTATTGTGAATAACTCTTATCCTTCATCGAATCAAAACTGATGAGTCATCAAAACATTCACCCCCCGTACAGTGTGTGCTGATCGAGACATGAGCTAATCAGACCTATTTGGTTTTTTGAACCAGGCTGTAAACATGTTAATGTCTGCTGTAAAAACAGGCTTTTAGAATGGGTGTGTATGTGACTTCCTGTGCTTCTGCAGCCAGCCTCTAGTGGACACTCCAGGAACTGCATTTTTTGTGCACTTCAGCACGACTTCATTTTTAAAACACCGGAGGTTGCAGATTGTTGAAAATTGTTTTTTTCAAAATGCATTATGGCAAAAAAAATCTTCCTCCTCTCATTATTTACTTCTCATGTCTGGCCCTAATCCTCTTCCGGATGTTTCTTCCTTTACTTGGGTTGAATTAGAAGTTTATTTTGAAATTCTTGGCCTATCGTCCCGCCTTTATATTCCATCTAACTTAACGATCCTGAACCCGGGGTTAGTTTTTGTTGGCCCACATTTATTCTGCTATTTTGTAACGCGGGAGGCGTGTTTAACTTCTGAGGCTCTGGATCCAAAGACATGCCGGACTGGAACGGTTAAACCCGGTTTACAGGTCGGTTGAAGCGCTAGTCCGGCTGCCGTTCCGGAGCTCAACATGTCCCGGGTTCTGATAGTCGGAGCGGGCCTGACAGGCAGCCTGTGCGCATGTCTGCTGAGGAGAGAGCTGCAGAATAAAGTTCAGATAGTGGTGTGGGACAAAGCGAGGGGCGCAGGTGAGTCCGTGAGACAGAACCTCATTCAGAAAACGTCTAATTTTATCATGTTGAAGTCACAAACACACAGATTTACACTGAAAAAAAAACGGAGGACAGTTTTAGTATGAAAGAAAACTCCTCTTAAATTCGTCCTGAAATTTATCCATAATTATTACCATAAAGCAACAGAGTTTTGCCTTTTTTTCAATTTATTTTGTAAAAACAGGCGTTATATGAATGGGTGTGTAAGTGCCTGCCGGTGCTTCTGCAGCCGGCCTCTAGTGGATACTGGATGAACTGCAGGATTCAACACTCCCACATCATCTTCTTTATTTAACACCGGAGGTTTCCGCTTGGTTTAAAACCTCATTTCAACAGTTTGTTTCAGCTGCTGTCTCTTTAAGACCCCCTTCCCACGTGCCCACTTTCGTCTGATTGGCCAGCTCTCTGGAAGCCTTCTGTTGGGGCAGAACGCTGCAGGGCTGCCAGGGGAGGGCTGCTCTCCAGTGCTGGGGGAAGAGAGTCTATGTAAGAGGTTTCACCGGGTTACGTAGAGGCTTGAAGCCGTCTGGTGAAATTCTTGGTTTCATATCCGGGAACTATCGCGTGAGTTGTAGTAGAAGCTGTTTAGCGCCCTCTGCAGACTCATCCTGGGATTAGTCCGACATACGTTTACCTCATGATCTGAAACTTTGTGGACGTTTGGTTTGGGCATCCAGCATCGCAACACTATATGAGCGTTTTAAGGAGGAACAGAAAACTGGAAGAACGAGGAATCTCATCCTCTAATGAACAGAACTGAACCTGTCTGTTTCTCTTTTCTCCGTTCCTTCCTTTTAGGTGGCAGGATGACCACAAGTCGTCCTCCTGACTCGTCCTGTAGCTCAGCTGATCTCGGTGCTCAGTACGTCACAGCCACAGCGGCCTACTCTCAGTCCCATCACAGGTACCACACACACCTGTCACAGCTCCCTGCAGTATACACTGGAGTTCTTATCATGTGGGCTTTTATTGTGAAGGTCTTACTGTGTGTGTGTGTGTGTGTGTGTGTGTGTGTGTGTTAGTTTCTACTCGGAGCTGCTGTCTTCAGGCGTCCTGCAGCCTGTCGACTCTCTGATTGAAGGACTGAGACAGAAGGATGGAAACAAGGACTACATGACGCCACTGGGCATGTGCAGTTTGGTCAAACACTTCCTGTCTGAGTCAGGTACATACCCACCTGTCTGTCTCTCTACGGGTCTGTCTGCCTGTCTGTCTGTCTACCTGTCTGTCTAAAAACAAACTGGAACATTTTAGTAGAAGTGAACTAATACTTAAATAAGGGAACAAACGGTATTGGTCATCTTGAACCTGATTGGTCGTTTTTCTCTCTGTGTCAGGAGCTGATTTGTTCTTCGAGCGCCATGTGACCGGCCTGTTCTGCCGCGGTGCATCATGGGAGGTCCAGAGGAAGGAAGGTGACAGCGAGACGTTTGACGCTGTCGTCCTGACGATGCCCGTGCCTCAGATTCTGCAGCTGCAAGGAGACGTGGGAAACAGTGAGACACTCGCACACTTTTAATACTGCTATACCTGTGAGGACCACTCTGCAAATACTTGCATCTTCTATCAGCTGCTTGTACTCAAGTTTCTGCCTCTTAGTTTGGACTCGTAAATGGGGCTTCTATGAAGTGTAATGAGATATTTGTGACTAGAGACGAATATACTCGGTAAACGGTCTGCGTGAAAAGGGTCATTACGCTGCGAGAATATTGAACTTGTTTTAACTGAAAATTAAGTTATTTACAGTTTTGTTTAAACGGTTTTATCTTAAGTTAATACTTTGTCCTAATCAGCTTTATAACACTGAACTGATCCCACAAACAGCACTAAGTGAGGACCGTCCTCACAAAGATAGATGTGTGAGGACACACACACACACACACACACTCTTTCTGCAGAAACATCATAAGTTGCTATTAGTACATGCTGTACTTTGTGTGACGGCACAGTTTGGCCACAGGGGGGCAGCAGCTGTGAGGAGGAAAAACAGCTTAGCAAGTTTCTCATTGCTTTTACTCTGACGGGGGCTTTGAGATTACCGCTTCCTACTCCTGCAGAGAGTCACACACACGGACACACACACACACACACACACACACAGAATCAATACACTTCCTCTGATGGTAAATCATTTCCCTCGTCTGTCATTGGCCGATGGTTAACACTCCCTTCTCCAAAAGCTGCAGAACTTTCTAGATTTCTGTGTGTGTCTGTGCGTGTGCGTGTGTGTCTGTGTGTCCGTGTGTGTCTGTGTGTGTCTGTGTGTCCGTGTGTGTGTGGGGGTCGGGGCTAGATACAACGGCTCCCTCTTTATGTGTGTCCCGCAAGATGATGATGTCATCTTCTGCTTCTGTGATTGGCTGAGGAAGGACAGCGCCCATTTCCTCCATGCCCACACACAGCAACACACTCTCACACACACACACACACACACACACACACACACACACACACACACACACACACACACAGAAATGCACACTCAGGTTATTATTAGATACACTGTGTGTGTGTGTCTGCAGGAGGAGGCTGCAGCCTGCGTCTCCATCAGGATGTGAATCATGAAAATGTTTCAGAGTCAAGACGCAGTTAGATTAAAAATATGTTTGATCTCTCCTCCAATCAGATTCAAGCCTTGTGTTTCAAATCTGACAGATTAAAAGCCCTGCCCTCTTTACATGTCTTTATGCACATACATGTAAATATATATGAACCTGCATAGTCATAGCAAAGCAGACACACACACACACACACACACACACACACACACACACACACACACTCTCACACACACACACACACACTCACATTAGATACAAACAGAATGTGATGAATTGTTCAAATTAAAATTAAACTGAACTAGAGGCTCCACAAAACCAGAATCTGAACCTCCGATATGAGTCTGGTAAAAACCAAACCATATAGATACTAAAGGTTGCACGTCGACAGTCATGTGATAATAGTCGAGTCGATGTCGACTAGTCGCTGATGATGTTATCAGTTAAACCACGAGAGAAAGGGAACGCTTTGCAACCAGCAAGAATATTTATTTGCAAAACTTGATGCATGTGCTGCTGAAGGAAGGTCGAAGGTCTGCAACAGCTGCAATAAAGTATGCAACAATCACGTGTACTTCAACGCCCATATCAGTGAGTTCAAAGGGAAACAAAGTGTTTCTGCCGACTCACTGTCAGAGTCCTGCTCTGTCACAGTTTTAGATTTTCTATACTGATAAGCGATTGGTCATTAGGAGGACGCTCGGGGAGAGACACGGTGTGTGTGTGGGATAAATGACGCCAACCATTCTCATGTTTTCGGGAATTGTGCGGTCATAGGGGCTGGGTATCGTCAAGAACCTGTGAAAAAAACATTGCAAAGCGTGATATTGAAAACTTTTTGAACATTTTGCAATCGTACTCTGGATCCTAAATTTCCCATAATGCATCTTGATTTTTGTGTTTCTAAACGCCCAGGTAGGAATGTCAGCTTTTAAAACTGGATCGTTTTAAAGTTTAATATCCGGTGTCTCATCTTCTAATGATCCGTCTGAAGGATGCAGCCATAAAACTGGGGCATGTCTCATATCACATGACTAACTGTCGACTGTCTCTCTCTCTCTCTCTCTGTCTCTCTCTCTCTCTCTCACTCAGTGCTGTCAGTCCCGCAGAGGAAGCAGTTAGACGGGGTCATGTACTCATCTCGATATGCGGTCGCCCTCTTCTTCCCTCCGGGCGTCGTCTTCAGTTTCCCCTGGGCGGCTCGATACGTCACCGACAACCCCTGCATCTGCTACATCGCTGCAGACTCACGCAAACGCAACGCAGGTATAACTGCACACCTGTTCGTCTGTCTGTCTGTCTGTCTGTCTGTCTGTCTGTCTGTCTGTCTGTCTGTCTCCATCTCCTCATGTCTTACCTGTGTTGACAGTTTTGCTGCTTTAGAGCTAATTAGCTCGTCTGCGGTAGCGGATGGGACTCCATCAAGCACACACAAAGATGACGGATGTGGTGTGCATGTGCTGGATTTTCCTTGAACTGACCAAACTGACTTTGCATCTTTGTGTTGGCTTGGCTTCAGATGTTCCTAATCGCGGCCCGTCCCTCGTCGTCCACACCAGCGTACCTTTTGGCCTGGAGCATCTGGAGAAAGACAAGGAGGACGTCCAGCCAATCATCTTACAGGAACTCCAGAAGCTGCTTCCTGATCTGCCCGAGCCAACCAGCGTCAAGTGTCAGAAGTGGAGGTACTCGCAGGTAAGGTGGTCAAAATGTGCGATAGTGTCAAATAGTACCCAAAGTTTTAAAAAAAGTCTTCAGGAGAGGAATGAATCCATCAAAAATTGTAAGAAAACTGCTGCACGCTGTCTAACCAACGATATTAGGCGTTTTTGGACCAAACAGTTCTGGACACTTCTTGAAGAGGAACTATCCACTAGGGGAGTTCCCTGAGAACTTCACACCATGGGGACTTTATTTCTGTCTGCAGTTGCACCGCCATGGTGCAGGGATGTATGTACTCTGCAGCAGGCGCTAAAAAGGTTCCTCTAAACCAGGTTCTAGGAACTAAAGTAGTTCATAGTTCCTACCGTGCAGAATCAGTAAAAAAAAAAAAAAAGGGCGAGGGTCCCAACAGTTCTTAGAACTATGAAAAAGTTCTTGCGGTCTAAAAACGTCTAATGTTTGATCTTAACTGGAATCATATGGAAGTTTAAAATTCTGGTATCCTGATAACCTTACTCCCAGATGAGTCAACACTGAGAAATCCCACTGATCCTGAACTCGTCTCAGTGAGGAAGCGTTTGATGTATGACCCCTCCCGTCCCGCTGCAGGTGCTGACCTCGGTGCCGGACTGTCCGGGTCAGATGACCGTCAACGACCGCCCGCTGCTTGTCTGCGGCGGCGACGCCTTCAGCCACTCCAACTTCGACGGCTGCGTGGAGTCTGCACTGAGCATGCTCAGTGTGCTGAAGGCCTCGCTGTGACGCCACCCAGAACGACAGGAAGTGACTCAGACTGTTTGGACTGAGGATCAATCAATCAACAAATAATTAATTTAACCCGTTAACAGCTGATGAAGTGATGTATCATTACTTATTGTATTTCACTGTTTTTGTCTTTAATACATTTCTGAATCGATGAATGAGTCATCTTTTGAAAGCAGCATCAAGAGGACAGGGGGTCTCACCTGTCAGGTGTTCTCTCCTCCGAGGATACACTGAAACAATTAAATGTACAGAATTGTTTCCTGTGTATTACCTCCTATAGGTCGGTGCTGAGTGTGTGTGTGTGTGTGTGTGTGTGTGTGTGTGTGTGTGTGTGTGATGAATAGTCAAACAGACGCAGTGAAGAAGCTGGTTTGTGGTTCCTCTGCTGCTTTCTTTGATCTTTTTATAGAAGCAGATAAGACAGAATTAGTTATGGTTTGGTGCCCACAAGGCTCAGAGTGTGTGTGTGTGTGTGTGTGTGTGTGTGTGTGTGTGTGTGTGTGTGTGTGACCCAATTTTCCCTCCTTGCCTGTTCTCCAGTCGTTTGGAAGCGCGCTCAGTAGTGTTGCTGCATTGCATTGTGGGGGAAGCGATTATAAGTTCTGCCAAGTCACTGGTAGATTTCAGACAGACCTGGAGTCTGTGCTCACATGTTGTCTCTGCAGGGTCGACATGTCTGATAGAAATTCTTTATTTCATGATTACATGATGACTTATGGAAGTATTTTAAATCTGTAAATCATTTATGGGGCTTTTCCGTCAGTCCAGTGTGAAGCAGCATCCTCCCCGCCCCCTGCAGGGACAGACGGTTGACGTCACTCAGGCTTCGTCCAGTAATATTCACAGTCCATGGTTGAACTACACGTAGCATTGACATAAAGGCACAAATCCTCATTATAACGTCGTATAGCGGACTCTGTTGCGTCGTTGGATTGAGGTGCATGTGTGAACAAACAACTCAGGAGGATTCCAGGCGCAGTCTGCCTGAAATTCTCTAGAAATTTGAAACCGCTTTTGCATGTCTGACAGCATCGTGGGTTGGCTTCAAATCTCTTGGTGACTATGTATCGTCAGAAGGGTTGTTTCTGCCCCCTATGTATTTTTTAATATCTCGTTTGGTCTTTTGTATCTCTGTTATGGTTGTTTTTTGTCTCGGGCGGTGATTTTGCATGGTTGTTTAATTTCCTTATGCATGTTGTCTGTGTAGGTTCTCAGTCATCCAGGTCATGGTAAATTCAGAGCTCGATTGAAGATGTTTCACCTCTCCACCGAAAGGCTTCTTCAGTTCTAAATTATCTCCGTCCACCAGATTGTGTTGCATCTCTTTGTGGTTGTTTCAAGTCCGTCTGTTCTGCTTTTGTGTGAGTGGTTCCTTGACGACTTAACTTCATCCAAAAATTAAACTTCTTTAGGGAAACTTTGTTTGGGTTTTACTGAATTTGGACACATCAACACTTTTCTGGGAGTTGTAGTTCTTTAAAATAATACCCCAATAAGTATCACAGACACCAATAGCTGTTTATAAATAGTTTATTCACCTTTACAGTGTTTTTATTTTATTATAAAACAAGGAGGGGAAGAATAAAGAACTGGGGGAGGGACGGGGGAGGGGGGTCAGTTTAACATGAAATGTTGTTTCCATGGTGATACAGGCCCGTAGTTATGATGGGTTTTTTTCAATTTGTTTGATTACAAAATCAATGCCTGACAATTAAAAACAAGACAATCATCATCATGAACAGAAACACTGTAGATCACGGAGCTGAGACCTGAAACACAACAACTCGACCTTCTGCTCCTGAAGGTTCTGCTGAAGAAATGTCACGTAAAGTTCAGAATCTGTACAAAAAAAAAAAAGGATTCTCCATTGTCTTGCTTTTTTATGCAGATTTCGAACAAACTACGTTGTTTATCAACACGTTCTTTAGTGGAGAAGCTACCGAGATGGACAGAGGTCGTGGTTGTAGCCGACTCTGAGATTTATCAGGAGCAGAAACCTGTCGTTGGCTTCGGGTAAAGGTGCGGTCACAAGACGCCTCCCTATTATGAATACTTGCCCCGTCACTAATTCACCTCAGTAAAAGCTGAAATGACACAAGAATAAACGTCCTGTTTTAACGGGATCTCCGGCGAATACGCGGGGTGAGGGATCTGTAAATATGTGCTTGGAGCGAAGAGAAACACTGATACACTGGGCTTGAAATGTTGACTCCATTATTCTAGTGAAGCTTTGTACACATCATGAAGCTGACGATGCTAACGTCACGTTTCTTTAAAGAGAGCGCAGGGCAGTTAACCGGGGGCGAGTGTGACCGCACCTTAAGGCAAAACAGTAGAGAGTACATGAATATTGACGGTGTTCACTTTGTAGACTCCAAACTAAAACATACAAAAATAAAAACAGAGTCTGAGCTTCATTTTGGCAGGTTTTGGTATGAGATGTAAACAGAAAGGTTGAAGCATCGTAGACAAAACAAAGAAGCGTTCTCACTGAAGGAATTACACAAGTTTGAGTTTTCGTCTGTGATGTGAAAGTGTTCATGTAACCTGTGATCGTTGAAGGTTGGAAGTTCATTTTCTGGGGCCAAGAAACCAAGTTCAAGGATCCTTTACAGATTCCAGATTCAGACACTTCAATTGGAAAGTGACGAATTTCACCGATGACACGAAACTTTACAGCTACTGGTCGTTTAAACTGAGCTTGGTGACATCTAAATGTTGCGGTCCAGGTTTTTATGTTAACAACAAATGATTCTCAACAACACTTTCCTGTATTTTTCTGGGGGATGGGTCTGTTCAAGATCCCAGAACGTCTGATGGGTTTCAAAGCGTTTCTTTTAGACTTTTTGTTGTGAGGTTTAGCATGTTGCCAATGTAAAATTTGTGTTCAGGACGAAATCTTTATCCTGACTTAAGGCTGTGTTTCCTTTGTTTTCTAACCTTTCAGTCAACAATAACCTCTGTCTAAATAACCCCAGATGAGTTGCCATTGACCAACACCTCTATAATTGTCAAAAGAAAAAGACAAAGAGCACCTCAAACAGTCAGAGGACATGGACAGCACCAACCTGGCCTCAAGTACCCAAAACCCGGTCAGAGCACAGCGGTATCGGGGTGTTTGACCAATGTTCAACAGGAAGTATCACAAATCAGGCATTTACTTCTTCACTTTGACCTCTCAACAGCGGTTTTTAAACTTGCTTTGATTCTATTTTTAATGGTTGAAGACTATAAAAAGACGTATTCAATTTGCATTGACCACCCATGTTCATGTTTTGAAGATTAGGCTGTTGGTAGCATTTTAAGATGTACACATTTAGATTTAAGGCTTGAACCAAACTTGGGCAAGGTTTGGGGACATTTACTTGACGTTTCATACCCGCCTCCCGATGAACACGCGTATCAACCAATTAGCTGGTTGGATGTGCAAATATCGCACGTGTTAATAAGATTCTGGAGGCTTTTGGGGGTAAAAGAGAAGATTGCGTCATCATCAGTGTGCTGGAAGAAGTTATCAAAGAACTACTTCGTTTGAAAAAGAGAATTCAACGGATCTGACCTTGACAAAGCAATTCCGTTTTACGCCTCACAATGATTATGATCCTGCGGACAATTTAGATTTGCCTGTTCTAATTCTGGAATACAAACTGTTTCAAGTAGCCGAGTTTTCTGATTGAACATTTTTAGCTCCTAAACTCCTCTGTTGAACAAGTCCACACGTTTACGTCTATGACGGGTTGATGACAGGAAGTGAGGCCAGGCCTGACAGCACCTAACAGGACTCAGGACAGGAAGTGTGTTGCTGTTGCTGTCAAACACACAAAGAGAGCCTGTGGATATATCACCACTGATGACAGAGCTGCTCAGCGTCACAGATCGAGACTGGACGAACACTCGTGGCTGGTAGAGAGCACCACAGAAGAGCAACAGGCTCAGAAATTTGCCCTAGCTAGCTTAGCTTAGCTTAGCACCTCAAAACCCAACAAATTCAGTGTAGGCCCGCCAATGGCTGTTCAAAAGGACTGGTTTACTGTTAGCTTAGCATGTGGCCAAGAGATCTAAACCTCAAGATGTGATCACACAGGACATAATATAACAGACAGGTACCTTCTTCTGGTTATTCCAAGACTTAAGTCCTACTTTCTCTCGAGTACTACTGTTGTAATTTAGGTGTTTCGAATCGGTCAAGAATTCCCATTTTGTTCTCTTCCTTCTTTCGAGAGAAAGGAAAAAGTAAAGTATGAAGACTTGCATGCTAATTTAATTTAAAATATCTAACTTTAATTAAAAATGGACTAAACCCATGTTATATATATTTTTTAGTTGAGTACTTACATCACCTCAAATATTTCCAAAAGTTATCAAAGCCAGAGAAATCCGTAATTTAATAGTTGTAACTGTACGTGTCTTGTAGGCGGCCGCCATGATAAGCCGCCATGACAGACACGAAATGTTGATCGTTGTCAAGGAAACACCGGATTTTACGTGAAAGACCGCTGCATAAGCTAGCGCTAGCTGCTACTGAAAGCTGCCGTTCTTTTAAACGTCATTTAAATTATACTTGGATACATCGTCCGTACACATATTGTCTTTCTCAGGTCGGTTTCACCCGTTCGTATTGATTGAAGTTCAAGTTCGTTCATTTTCGGGGGCGGCGGGTGGGAGAGTAGCAGAGAGAATCACTCCCATGATACCCCGCGAGCCTCGACGTCATCTTTTGTTATTGTTTTGATTGAGAGCCCCCTAGCAGCTGATTTTACATACTGTACGTTTAAGATATTCCCGTTTTTTTGATCTGGCTTAAAAGCATGATAAGACCATGAAGGGTCTCTGAGCTGAGAATTACCCAACAACTCAGAGGTCATTTCTTGGAAGAGCGTGGGAGTATCAGAAGGAACATATGCCTTTTGGATGTTGGGATTAGTCCCAGACAAGTACCTGTGGAACCGTGTCCCTCCCCAACCTATAGGGGTAGACCCTGTTCTTTTTCACATTTGGGATGTCGTGACTGTAACCAAACAAGATTCTACATAATGTCATTGACCTTCCAGTGATGGTCAACACTGTGGCATTGACTCCAAGTTTGGGGACAGTTGACATCAAAATGGAATCAAAGGCTGGGGACAATACGTCCAGACATCTTCTACTGGGTCCAACAGCAACAATGCTGTTGATGTTGTGATTGGCTTCATTTGCAGAATAAAATCCTAATGTCTGTTGTTTTCAAGCCTCTAGAGTACGTCCTGTGTGACCACAATCTTGAAAAGGCCTACAGGGTCAATAGCAACAACTTCAACAACTTTAGGGTCAAACAGGGCCAACACCGAGCCAATGATAGGAAGTAGCACCAAATGTTAGGACGGAAAAAATCAGACATCAAGACTTAAACTTTTATCCACGTCCAATCTGGAAGCAGACGTTTGTTTAGATGACCATTAAGGCTGCTCCAATCTCTCAGAGCCATCAGGGCAAATTGGGCTGCTATGACAAACAAGAAGCTCCCAACAACACCTATGTCTTAAAAAGTGAAGGGTCGTGTCGATTTTAAGTCCAACTGAAGTGGCTTTTGGTGGAGAACACTTGTCTCATAGGAGGAACCTTACTTTGCCAATGTAAGAAGGTACATCCACAAAATGTTAAATGTGGTTAAAGTCCCAAGAACAGGAACCTCCTGGGGAATAGATTGGGATTGGTATGCCCTGATGATAAAGAAAATGGAGCATCCCTTATGGTCACTGGCTTCTGTAAAGCCTGGATGGAAAAGTGTCAAACTGGCTGTAATGCTAATATGTTTCTCAAACTGTCCAGGTTGTCAACGGGACAGTTGCCAAGGATTCCACGAAGTAGTAATGAATCAAACGGTTAATAGTCTATGGACAGAGTTATAGTTACAGAACATCACCTTTATTGAACTGTCAGAAACCAAAGACACACGGAGGCTAAATCTAATTGCTCATAAGACCGGTGGTGATCACGGAACCTGCTGGAAGCTGTATGGTCAGCAGTCGGCTGTTGGTTTAATGACAAGCTTAAACACAACTCAAGCACCTTGGTTGATAGGGTTTCTCAACATCGCCTGGCCAGTAAACCCGCAATTCAACTCTTAAGGAGCACAAAAGGGAGCTGCACATGGAACAGAAATCGATCTAGATCTTAATTTTTTTACTTGAATTCTATCAAGCAAACCCGCCTGAAGATGCCATACACGAACCCACACTGGGTCCTGACTTCAAGCCTGTGAAACGCTCAGCTAAAACCCCACAGAGTTTCAGGAACAATCCTTCAGCTTGACAAAACTATTTACACAGGAGCCATATTAGCTTTCTTGGATGGACTCATCGTACAAAGGCATCTATATTCACGAACTGTCCTTTATAATGTGCAAACCCCTCCACCAGCATGGCACCCATCAAACCAAGCGCCTCGAGTCCTAGGTTTCTGCTTTAGTTTGCATCAGTGTGTGCTAGCCTACATAAGTGTATAGATCCGGCTGAAGGAATGGTTATACGGTGTGTAGCTTGTTTATTGTTTAGCTTAATGTTGGATATAAGTCAGAGAATAACAAAAATATGTTTGCTGGAACTGTAGTAGCTGACTGAAGGGCGGAAGAGACTCCTTCTGTGCAAAACTGAAGACGGACAGACAGACAGAAAAGCAGTAGTAGCATTTGTTCACAGTAGGTTTGTACTGTAGGTGTCTTTTTTAGACAGTAGATGATTGACAGAACTGCAGCAGATTGTGAAAGTTTTTCTTTCCCATTGTCACATTCAAACTGTCACTTCTCTCTGTGTGCTGTTCCAAAATCCAGTCCAAACCAGCAAACACTGGTCAGATTTTTTTCTACAAAGACCAGTGAGAAGACCCGTCCAGCTTGGTTTTAAACAAACTCAAGACTGGGTAGACGGTTTAAAAAGAATCCTAGGTGGTACAGAAGGGAGTATTTCCCAATGTCAAGAGCAATACAGACGAGCACTAGAACCATCACATCTAAAGATTTCTGAGGTAAAAGAATGCCTTCATGTATTTGCATTCAAGAGTCATTGTACTAACTGACCACGACTTGTCCAAACAGGCTTAGACAACAACCTTAGACCATTTAGTTCAGAGCGGTTGAGCGGTCCAAACTGACATAGACTGGCTGGTCGGAAAATGTTCCCAAAATGACTCATTACAAATCAGTTTACACCAACTGAGCCAAACCAATTCTGACTGTCCATGCCAACTAAGATTGAGTGGTACAAACAGGCCAGAACTTTCTAGTATGTTGGTCCAAACTGACACGGATAGACGGGTCTGGAGCAGCTCAGGCTTTTCCCAAACAATCATGTACTAACTGGCTTAAACCAAGTGAGTCGGACTGGATTATTCTGAGTTGGTTTGGACCAGACCAGATGTTCCAGCCTTGTCCAAAGTGTTGCTGGGTTTGAGTTGATGCGTGCAAACTTAAAATCCAGTTTGAGCCAATCTACTACCTCAAAACAAACTGCGTCAGACGGAGACGCTGTCGTTTTCTGGTGGAGGTAAATTTGGCAGCAGAACCTACAATTTCTGATGGTTAACTGATGGAGTTTTCTGGTATCATTTTTTTATTTATAGTTATGACTTTCAGTGTCCTCCAGTTAAGAGCCTGTCGGACTTATCAAGAAGGAAACTTTGTTGTTAACAAATGTAGATAGACAGCTGAAGAATTCCCTAATATGATACTAGTAAAAAAAATATGTAGGGATGCTTAAACTCAAGGTAATCTTTGCTGGCCTTTAAAATCAACACA
Organism: Tautogolabrus adspersus; assembly: GCA_020745685.1. Taxonomy (NCBI): domain Eukaryota; kingdom Metazoa; phylum Chordata; class Actinopteri; order Labriformes; family Labridae; genus Tautogolabrus; species Tautogolabrus adspersus. The sequence goes on from CM036554.1 coordinate 23,766,130, forward strand.
GGTCTGAGAGGCTTGAAGGAGCTAAAAGTTGTACAGCCTCTCGTCATAGCTTTGTAAAATTTGGACTGAACGATGTTAGCACACAGAGAGAAGAGTTGTCTTCCCGACAAAGCTTAACAGAACTGAGGATTGAAGCGGGAAGAGAAGGAAAGAAAATTGAAGATTGGTCTGCTTAACTGGAAGGTAGGAAGGAAGTAAGGATGTAAGGAAGGAAGGAAGAAAGGACACATGGGGTTTATCCAACAGACATCTTGGTGTAGTCACTAAAGAAGTCTACTTGTCTTTCAGTTTGTTTATATTCAAGTTTTACTCCTTTATTTTTTATCTCCTGTCTGTCCATTCATCTGTCTCATTGTCCATTCGCCGTCCATTGGCCCCGCCCTCCTCACCTCTGACCGCCTTGTCATGTGATTGTCCAGCTGTGCATTGGGCAGAAGATTAGAGGGAGGGAAGGTGGGGGTCTATACTGACCTGAGCTCTTTAATGTCAGAGTCCTCAGATCAGGCCTGGTCCGTCGGTTATATTCCCTCCGCTAGCTAACAGGCTAGTCTTAGCTTGGGGTTCATGAGTGTTTATACATACATACTGTATATATCCTGTATATATACACATATACGTATGTGAATGAATGAGTGTGTGTGTATGTGTGTGTGTGTGTGTGTCAGACTTTTGTGATCTGATTGTGATGGTCGTCCTCGAAAGGCTCGTTCTCCGGGTCCGAGTCCGTCGTGTCTGAGTAGCGGTAGTGATCCGGTTCGTTGTCGCTTACGTCAGGCGTCACCGAGGACGTGCTGCTCGCGTCACAGTTAGCTCCTTCCTCTACCGTCTTTGTGAAAAACAGCTTCACCTGCACAACAAAATGAAAACGATTCGATTTATAAAATACTCAATCGGAGCAGATATCCTGCTGAAGAGGCAACAGCAGATGTTTTAACATCGATAGCTACAACACACTGAGTCCGGCCCTCTGAGAGCGACTCTGACACACACACGGCGAAGTAGTGAGAGAACAGGATGAGCGACACGTTTCAACTTTAAGAAAAAACTTGTGGCTTGTCATGTTTAAAGTCATGTTTAGTTTGCATGACGAGCAAAGTGATCGTAACTTCAGATTAAACCAAAGCTCGGCGTGTTGAGCTGCCTGTGACTCACACAACACTTCGACGTGTGCGCTGCAGGTCAAACCGCCAAAAGTAAACAATCAGCGGCACATCCCCTCCCTTAAATGGACTTGAGCTTGTATATTTCTTTTCTAGTCTTCTGACCACTCAAAGCGCTTCTACACCGCGGGTCACACCTACACATTCACACACTGATGGTAGAGACTGCTGAGTAAAGAGACCATCAGAAGTAACTAACCCATTTGTACACATTCACACGCCGCAGAGGGAGCAACTTGAAGTTAAGTGTCTTGCGGTGTCATGTGGCTGCAGGAGCTGGGGATCAAACCCCCAAACTTACAATTGAGAGGCGACCGACTCTACCACTGAGCCCTTAAAGGTCCTTTGCAGTCTGTAAATGTGGCCAAAGCATTGACGAACTGATACCTGTTAGCATTAGCACGGCCTTCCGTAAATGAGCGTCTGCCTCGAGTGTGTAATGGCAGCAGCATCTCCACGTTCATTTTACATGCAGGGACACAGACTCTGTGCACATCAGTCAGTTCTGTGACCCCTGACAGTGATATCAGACTTTTATTGTACATTAAGTCGTGGAAAACGAGAAAAAATGCGTTTTTTGTTTGCATCAAACAGTAAAGTGGCAGCATGACGTGTTCAGATCACTTGACTGACGTTGCACATGCACAACGATATATCGATCAGCCCTGTTTGATATGATTTGATACCACAGCAACAAAAAATATTGGTAAAAACAAAAAAAAATTTTGTTATGAAGAAATGCCGGCCAACTTTCTAAATTACAGAAAAACATCGGCAACGTTTCCGTACAGATTCCTTCCTCTCCTACAGACGCGTCTGATTTGTAAAGCTTTGGCACTTTTTGATTCTATCGATCACGTGGTGTCCAAACGGCGCTGAAACGTTGGACGACCTTGCTGCTGAATCCTCCCTGGTTACAGAACGTCTTACCTTGAAGTTTGGGGAGAAGTTCCTGTTGGCCTTATCCTTATTTGCCTTGTCGAGATCATTTTTAGTCAAGGTCAGGACCAGGTAATCTCTGTCGTTGGGTTCGCCTCCCGTCATCATCGTGGGGGTCATCATCCCCGGGTTCTGATGCATTCTGTCGGCAGGTTCCCGTGGCGTCCCCGCGCTGCCGTTCTCCAGTCTGTCGAGGCCCTCCTCCGGGCCCGGGATGAAATAGGTATTTACCCAGAAATGGAACATCTTTTCCTGGAAGAGAAGAGTCTGAAGTCACAGGACTGAATCAAGACATGAGCTGCAATTAAGATGCTGTGTCAGGTTTTTATAATTCAAGTATTTCAACATCTCTGTGATAGATTTAAATGATCCTCACCTTCTTCATCATTTTATTTTGCTTGTGGAAGAATTCCACCTTAATGTCCCCGCAGACAGGAAGTGGCTGAGGGAACTCGAACAGCATCAGTTTGTCCTCCCGCCGGGTGTTGGCGGGGTTAGAGGTGTGGATCTTCACCTTTAACTGATAGACTACAAACTGAGGATCTGCGAGGTCAAAGGTCAAAGACAGAAACACGATTAATCAGGAACTCTGATATACTATCCTAATACAGACAGACAGGTGGACAGACAGGTGGACAGACAGACAGACAGACAGACAGACAGACAGACAGACAGACAGACAGACAGACAGACAGACAGACAGACAGACAGACAGACAGACAGACAGACAGACAGACAGACAGACGTACTGCAGGTTCCTCCGGTGAACATGGGGATGGTCTCAAACAGCATCTTGTGGAAGAGCAGGGCGACAGGTTTGTAGAGCAGCTGGTTCCTCAGCAGGAAGCTGTAATAGATGACGTACCGCCGCTGGCTGGGAATGGTGACGCCCTGAAAACACAGATCATCGTTACCAACCGGCGTGAAGCTGCTGCTCGCTCGGTTAATTCATACACGTGTCCTACGTTAAGGATTATCTGGATCCTCTGACGCTTAGGGTCACGTCTTTAACATTTTCTTTACCTTCATTAAGGAGCGGTTAGATCATTCAGTCACCAAATGAAATAAAATTAATAAAAAATTAAACGGATTATCACACCGCTGTCGACTTCTGCAGTAAAATTAGAGGAAGACAAAAAGATCTTTTCTTATTGTCTCAAGCTCTTTCTTCCTCTCCTTCGTTTCATCCGCTGTCTGAGGCCACGTTTACACGAGAACGTTTATTTGTTAGGATCCCCATTAGCTGCACCTAGTGTTGTAGTCAAGACCACACTAACCGAGACCAGAGTGATCCAAGACCGAGGTGACCGAGTCCGAGTCAAGACCAAGACCACAACCATAAATATCACTAAAAAATCCTCATGTTGTGTGCAGGGGGCGTGTCACTCACTTAGACTGTAACACCGGGAAGGTTGTGGCCGTAACCAGGAAATAAAAATCTAATTATGAATGAATTGAAGTTATTTGGTCTTTTAGAAAGAGACGTTTTCCTTCTAATCACAGAAATGACGTGGAGAAATAGCCAATCAGTGGTGGTCTTGACCGGTCGTGATTTAAAATCCACCCAGTCTGAGACCGAGACAAGACCGAGTAAAATGATTTGGATTCCGAGACGAGACGGAGACTTTCAAAAAGTGGTCTCGAGACCAAGACCGATTTGGAGTACTACAACACGCACATGCGCACATCCTCTTCCTTCAACAGAGCGCTGAGGTGTGAACATACAAACATGGCTGACGCACGAACGTTGGTGTGGACGGACGATAAGGTGCAGGTGCTACTCCAAGTGACGCTGAACTACGAAGAGAGAACATTTAGAGAAAATGTCGACTGAGAGTGAGCAGCACAAACAGAACTCGGGAGTCGGCCATTGTTGTTGTAGTCCACCTCCTGCCTGGCTATCGTCTGGAACTGTAACACGTATGTGCGTAATGTCTCCGTTTTTTAGAGAATCTGCGTCGTTCATAGTTTTCACGACAATGGAGACGATACTGTCTTCAAAATCTTCCGTTTTCGGGCACCCAAAACGCCGTTGTTGTGTCCATGAACAGCCAAAACGCAACTCAAGGTTACCGCTTTCAGATGAACTCATTGTCGTGTCTCTTCTGTGGTTTCCTCGTGATATCTGGTGGATGTAGTAGAAACACAGACACAGCGGGTTCTGGTACCTTTTTGTCGCGGGTGCGGACCTCTCCGTAGAAGTCCAGCGCATCCTGCGCCATCTGAAACTTCCCCCGGTGCAGCAGGTAGGCGCAAATCATTACACCGGTACGACCTTTTCCTGCCTTGCAGTGGATGGCGGCGACGTGCTGCTCGTCTTCGCTCAGCCACTGATCGAGGTCCTCGCAGAACGGTTTGATCAGCTCCAGCTGGGGCGGGTTGTGGTCCTCGAACGGGTACTGAGCCACTGAGAGACACAAACAGAGAGTGAACACCTGGCTCACCTGCAGCTCTCCAGCGGGATCAGGTGTCAGTGATGGGTGAGTTTATCGATGAGCTTTACCTTGACAGTTGAACTTTGTAGCGTCATAATGTCGCTCAGCACACCTGTGGACAGAGAGGGACGCGTTACAATAAAACTCATACCTATAAACCCCTCTATTTCAGAACAGGCTGTTTCTGTGTCTGTAGCTTTAAATGTAAATGAGCTGTGTCTGACCACGCCCCTCTCTGGAAGGGCTCTGGTGGCTTCTTGTCCACAGTTTCCTCGTCTATGGAGGATAACGAGGGTAAAAACTTTCATCGTCTCTACGGGGCCTCCATATCACTTTTGTTTTTCTTTACACAACTTCCACTTGCATTTAAAATGATGCATGGATACAGGTGCAGGCCAAAAGCTGCAGACTGATTGGCTACTACCCAGAACTTCCACCCGATACTTCTACATTGTGTGTCAGCTCTGCTCTGTTACGACTCCATGCACCCTCATCCGTCAACACAGGGCAGCACAGCTGTACAGCTGGAGTGCCGAGACAAGGAGGTACCACCGAAATGATAGATTACACTCACGACAGCGAGAGGTAATACGATGTATGTGACATAAAACCCTTATAAACACATCAAAAAACACACATACGGTCATTGTTCTGAACCGTCATAACGGAGTGTTTTATTCTGAAAATAAACCGGATGTTTAAATGTTGTTTCGGTGTCTGACTTCCTGTCCTGCTCGATCTGCTCTGTGGTAAATTGATGCTCCGTGCTCCAACATCCTGCAGAAATAGAAGCCTTGTGTATCTGCTGCAGAGGACTCCGGACTGACGGAGCTGAGACGCAGCGCAGCGGAGCCAGAGGAAGCTCACACACTGAATAAAGTATCAGCTTCGTGAACCCAGTATTTCTGCTTGTTGATTGGCCGTTTGATTTATTTATATTGAATTAACCTGTTCAGAGTTTATCATCGTCACAGACGTAAACTTGAACAAAATCCTGAATCACAATCGTTCAGTTGCCCTCATTTAGCGTTTAAACTTTAAAGCAGCAGTTAGCATGTTTGCAGATTCTCTTCCAGCTGTTATCACCAATGATCATTATGAGACAGCTGTGATGAACACCAGACTGTGATTGGACCACTGACACACGAAGTGAGCGGGGAGGACATTTTGAATCCAGAAAAGATTAACAGGAAGTCGGAGTGAAACTTTCAAATGTAACCAGAGACCTTTAAAGAATAGTCGTACTTACAGGTTGTAGATCTTGTAGTGATGTTTGTGTTTAGAGTCCAGAAATCTGAGAGAGAAAAACAAAACAAGATTTTACTGCACGATTCTTCAGCATGTCTTTGAACGCAGCATCGGTGACTTTTCTAACTCGTCTTATTTCATGTTTTAGTTTTTGACTGTTTCTCCTGGATTTCTGGGGTCTACGCTCTGCTGTTGAGAGACATGCTTCTCACACACACAGAGGCCGAGGACCTGTGGAGCATGCATTGATGGAGAGATGTCAGAGTGAAGCTGCTACACGGGGAGCACGCCAGAGCTGGTGGGGGGGGGGCGGTGCCTTGCTCAAGGGCAACTCGGCAGTACTCAGGAAGTGACCTGGCACCTCTCCAGCTACCAGACCAACTGCCATACTTTGGTCCACACTGGGACTTGACCCAGCGACCCTCCGGTTCCTAACCCAAGTCCTTACACACTGAGCATACACCAGAGCCTGCTGATTGGTCGATACAGCTCGGACTACAAATGTACTACAAACTGAAACCAGAACACTTCCCATGCATGTAGAAAACAGCAGGTGGAGCTTTTTAGTCGTCATAATCAAACCACCACAGAAGAAGAAGAAGAAGGTCCTTAAAGGGCTCTTGTGAAACACGTATAAAGAATGACGTCAATATGGCGATAGTTTGAGTTTGACGTGTTCATGTGAAAAGGCTCCTCATCACTCCACACGCGTCACGTTTCAGCTGCTCGTCTTCATGTTCGTCGTTATTTATTCTCTCAGGACAGGAAACACTTTTCGTTTCCACACAGGACTCGGTGATTTAAAAACAATGAGCAGGTGAAGGTGAAAGCATTCAACGTGATGAGAGTTTAAAAAAATGTGTTCCTACCTGACGACGTCGTCGATGTTGTTCCTGTAGACTCCCTCCAGTCGCTCGGCGGGGAAACCCATCGCGATGATATTAGGATAAATGTCTGATCACAAGTTAAGAATCAAAACCAGAAAACCAGAGAGAGAGAGAGAGAGAGAGAGAGAGAGAGAGAGAGAGAGAGAGAGAGAGAGAGAGAGAGAGAGGGAGAGGGAGAGAGAGAGGGAGAGAGAGAGAGAGAGAGAGGGGAACGAGATGGAGGGACAGGAGCCGCAGGTTGGACTAGAACCCGGGCCGCACCTCAGTGGATCAATCAATAATGAAAGTCATCATTAGTTGCAGCAAAGACGGACATCTTGTCATGTGAATATTATAATGATTATAATTAGTGCTAAGTGAACTGATTCTAACGAGGTGAAGCCCCTCCCCCTTTCTAAAGGATCACCATGGGAACACATTTTATAAAAACATTCTGAAGGAGGCGACTCGGGGAATTCTTCAAACAGCTGAAAAAAAATCTCTTGCCATTAACCACCCCCCCCCCCCCCCCCCGCCATAATAAAAGTCCCATGGCGTCCACCAGAGGGGGCGGGGCTTTAACGCTTAGTAGTAGCCACATGGTGTTCTTACTGTCTCCTTACAAACATGAACGCCATCTTTCTCCACCTGCTGAGACTGAATCTAACCACGAGCAGAGCGGCAGATCACCGTGATGTAAAAACGTTCGTTACACTGAGGAGTGATTTCCCAGAAGGCTTCAGGATTCAAACCTGCAGCTCTCTCTCTCTCTCTCTCTCTCTCTCCCTCCTGCTCTCTCGTCCACTCTGCACACTCTCCAGTAAAAAACCATGATGTCATCGATACTAAACACGCACGCACACGCACACACACACACACACACACAGTCTGACATCCTGCAGCTTCACAGAACAATGACAGCAAACTTCAAACTTCAGCTTCGAAGATCTGCTAACGTTTTACAAATTAAACACACCGTCTCTACGTCTCATCTTGGCCCGCCATCTTTGTTTGGATTTATAGAGTTCAAAATGTTTGTGATGATGCGGCAGAGAGAACGGTTTGAAAGCGAGGATTCTGAATGAACCTTCAGCGGCAGCAGGACGAGACGTTAAATCATCGGCAAACGTCCGTCAGGATCGTTGTGACAACACATTTTTAAACTTTGATATGATTCTAGTAAATATAGAACGATATCGCTTCCTGTTTGAAGAAGTCCTCGACACCCACCATGATGATGTCATTCCTTCTTTCTTTAAGATTTATTTTGTGTCTTTTATATCAGTGGACAGAATCGGAAATCGAGAGAGAGCGGGGCATAACATGCAGTAAAGGAGCCACAGGTCGGATTCTAACCCGGGCCACCCGCTTCGAGGACTAGACCCTAAAGGGCCTTTCAGATAGGATGCGGTGGGCGCCGCATGTCACTGTCAAGCCCGTTCATTGTCCATGTGTTGCTCTGCCGAGCGTATTTGTGCTGAAGTAAAACATTCTCAACGTGCAGGACGGAGCATCACTGACTGACAGCGAGATAATACGATAAGAGTGGATGCTCACGCAGGTCACCATGTGGTGGACACTGAAGCTTCAGTGTTTATCCAGCTCTGCATCGGTCTGTAAATCTTTCTGCGTTCTAACCTCTCTCCATTTTTCAAAAGCAACCGACGGGCGTCCAAAAGCACGTTTTAAAAAGAAGTAAGATCTCAAGTTTGCACACTGACTCCGAAACTTTCGTCCGTCACTATTTTTTTCCTGAATAGGTTCGATTTTCTGCGTTTTTTCACGACCGATACGGGATTTTCTGAGGCCGATATAAGGGAGGAAAAAAATGCCATACAGATAAATCAGCCGATATCTTTCTTAGATCTATCTTCACTTTTTAGAGATAGAGAGTTCCCATTTATTCTGTTGATCCTTCAAATGCAGTTATCAAACACGTTTTATCGAACAAGATGTTCAGCTGGAAAGTAACTGAGCATGTACGTACATCACCACTTTACACTCTGCAGGGTGATGCTGCTCGTTGTAATCCATATAGCGCCCTCTGCTGGTGACAGAAAACTGCTAGTTTAATACAAATCCAAATGAGATGCTTTTTGACTGGTGTTTAAATCTCGTAATATCGTCGCATATCTGCGATTAAATTAGCCGATGCTGATAGTCACGTGATATGCTGATATCGGCCGATATTATCGGCTGGCTCTAGCGTGCGTGTGTCTGTAGTGTTCCTACTTCAAACACACTGCGAGTTGCTGTTGTGGATCAATTGCTTCGCTGAAAATGATCTTCTTAATGCGTGGTTCCATTAAAGCTAGCAGCGTATCAAACTGGACCACTGACGTCCTGAAACACACCTGGAAGCGATCGGGATAATTCTGCGGCTCCTTTAAGAACAGAAGAAACTCTCCTCGCGCTCAGTAGACGGACCCGTGTTTTCTTTTTTTCAACGAGTGAAAGAAACACAAAATCATCTCAAGGGCTTGATAACTCCATTTTTTCTCGTACCGTGAACTTTCGCAATTAACAGAAAAATTAACGCATGAGACTCTGTGTGCGATGCTTTTTGAGCGAACGCTTGTTATCGGATTACGGTTCCGAAAATTGCATCCGAAAAAAAAAAAAATGTAATCCTGCGTTTCTGTGCTAACTATACTTTCACTTCCTGTTTCAAACGTCTGATGACTCATCCTTCATCCATTCAACCAATTAAAAAGCTTTGTCGGATTTTTATGCCCCTCCCCCATAACTATAAAGTCTGCCAGTTACCGCCCAACGCGCATGATCTAAAAGCTAGCGATTAGTGAGTGTTTGGTAGTCAATGATCCAATCAAATTTATCGAACGTTACAGTAAGTCCCGCCTCTATCATGTGATTGGTTCGATCCCGCATCAGTAGGAAATACGTTGTGATAGTTGGATACTCTCGAAGTGCCGACTTTAACACGTTAAGAAAACTTGCAGCCTTTTTAAAAGCCAGAATTGTTCATTCTAAATTAAGTCCTGCCTCTGATTGGGCCAATAGCCAATCATAGATTTGTTTTTTGGGGGTGGCCGATTTCCAGGCGGGCCCATGCCAACCCCTCTGGACACGCCACTGCTATCATAAAGTCGTGTTGAATGCGTGCAGCCTGTTTGCAGTCATGGACGGAGTTATTACATTACATGTTATTATTTTAATAAGAGCTGCAGAGAGAACCAGCTAACCTCGGAGAACCAGGCTCAATGGGGATTCTAGTGTCTGTTGGGGCCCTAGGCAAAAGTGAATTAGGGGGGTCCTCCAACCAGCGTTCAGCAGGGCAACTAGATTGAATGCTGTCAGATGGGACCCCATTAGGGGGGTTTCCTACTGTCATTGCAAAATTTGCACATTTTGGGCCACTGCTTTGGTTCAAACTAAGTCCCCCCCTACTGGTCTGGGGCCCCAAGCAGTTGCCTACCTTGCCTGTTGACAAGCAGCCCCTCTGACCAGGCTAACCAGACCCGGTTTAAATTACAGTATAAAGGATACAGGTGAGGTCCAGGTCGAAGCCGTCCTCCTGGTACCGCCTTTTGTTTCTGCTCACGATTTCTTTTATTAAGTGAGCCATGGTCGGTGACAGGAAGCCCAGACCCTGGATGTGGTCCTCGGTCCCCGCTCCTGTAGTCCTCAGTCCCCGCTCCGCAGCCTCCCTGCCTGGTTACCGGGGACAGAAGCTAACTGAGACGGCCTCGCAGCTACTGAACCAGCAGCACCCCCGATCCTCAAAAGGTCGATAATTAAATATGTAAGCGCAGATTAATCCCTCCTCATGAACAACATTAAGTCCGTGTGCATGTACAAATATTCCGTTAACGGGGGCCACCCTTCGAGCTCCGGTGTGGCGAAGTGGCTAGCCGGCCTTTAGTTGACAACCAGCCCGGCCGTCGGTGCTGTTTTCTGGGTCAGAACAAGGGGGCGTCGCGGCCTCCTCCTCCCTGCTCCCACTGCGGGCCCGGGTTTCCAGGTCCCCCCCGCCTGGAGACTAAAACCATACGCGGGTTTCTGTCCCCTTATTTCGCAGAGCTCCAGACGATGGATGGATCTGGTCTGACTGTTCCCGGCGTCGGTGTGCCGCAGAGACGCCGTGACTGGACGCAGATCGGCGGAGAGAAAAATCTCTCCGAGGCGCCTTTGAACGGAAGAAGAGACGAGACGAGACTGACGCTCCGCTGACGCACGCAGCGTGAAGTAAGAGAAAAAAAGCACCGCGCACATCCGGATTACGCCTTCAAAATAATGGCATCATTTATAACTCAAGCGTCACAGTTTCATTTATCATCCCCCTCACCATCTCCACCCTGAAAAATTGTCCCCCTAATTTCTGATATTTTTCAACCCATCAGATTTATTTAATGCAAAATGGTTCAGTTTGCAGCTTCCGTCAAATGTTGGTGCAAAACATCTGACAGGAGGAAGAAACTGAACAAAACTAACACGTTTAAAAAAGCGACTAACTGATTGTTTGACACCATCTCACGACCCACTTTTGGATCCCGACCCACCAGTTGAGAACCACTGATCTAAACCAGGGGTGGGCAACTGGCGGCCTGGGGGCCACGTGCGGCCCCCCTCAACACTCAATGTGGCCCTCAGGTCAATTTTTACATATCAATTAATTGGAAACATGAAGGAAACATGACAAAATCTGAAGGTAGATAAAAATCAAACTACAAATGAACTGAAGTGATTTGTTCTTTTAGAAAGGAGCATCGGTGGTGGACTTGACCGGTCTTAATTTAAAATCAGTAGTCCACCCAGTCTGAGACCCAGACAAGACCGTGTAAAAATGCTTTAGAGACCGATTTTGAGTACTACAACATTACTAAGTACATTTGAAAATAAGAAAGAAAAATATCCTTAAATAACCAGTAAACCTCGTGGCAGACATTGGTCGAAGTTTTTACAGGCTTACAACTACTACATGACAGATTTTCTTTGTTCCGTTTTACTTGTGTTATTAATTTCTGTCAGGACCTGAAGACAATTTCAACTAAAATCTTAAAAAGTGGATCTGGAGGAATTTACCAACCCTGCCTTTAAAGCATTTTGGACTGAGCTTTTATTGTGTAACGCGCTGCATTTCCGTTTTCGGCATCATCCTGTTTGACTTGGCGATGCTAGCTGTTAGCCGCTAACGAACCAAACGCATCCTGTCAGCACACAGGGTTGCCAGGTTCCGACCGTGTTATCCTCCCATCACACAAAACCCCCCATCACAGAAGCTCGGTGGGAACATTTGAGCACCTGGCAACCTTTAGAGTCCCGCTGACGTTACGTAATAAATCCTCCTGCAGGTTCACATCCGTGATATAACACATTTTAACGATGGTTGTGGATTTTTATGATACAAACGCATTTATGTGCAAGAAACTCAGACATAGAACCATTTCTTTGTGCGTGTTGTTATTTGATGTGAATGGAAACAATGAGTAAGAGAAGACGTTGTGATGATGATGATGATGATGAAGATGATGAAGATGATGAGAAGATGATGATGACACTGAAACTATAAATGTATCCCTCTGCTCAGAGGATCATCATCTGTGTGTCAGCGCCACCTGCTGGAGGCAAACATCCACTTTAAAGCTTTAAATGTAAAATATTTACAAACAAGGTGGAAGAAAACAGCAAGAATAAAAACAAACATGGAGCAAAACAACAGCCCATGAACGGACTGCTCAACAAGACTGTTTGCGTCAGAAATAGACACACTTCTCTGTCGTCCATTTTGCAGTTGTATTTCCTGGGTGTAAACTGTTACCATAGAAATCAATGTGGATCAGATAATGTCAATAGGACAGGCAGATCGGATCTGGTCACTTGGAAAAATCGGATTTGGGCGGCAGTCTGAACAAAGCCAAAGTGAGGTCCCAGGACCCCCAGGGGTCCACGAACCTTAGCTTGGGGGTCCGCGGAATAATTTACAAAAAATTGTAAAGTATGCTGTATCATTGAAAAAGCATATCTACAAACTGGGACCTCTTGCACCAATAAAATTAGCTATTAGCAATAGGTGAACTCTGATATGATCGTGACATGTCCGTCACTTCATAGTGCGCAACGATAAAAAAAAAACTCAAAATAAAAAACACCTTGTAGCCAACATTTTCTCAAAGTTTATAAAATGAATGACTTGGAAAGTATAAATGTAGCCTAATTCTATAGTTGCAAAGTACCCCAGTACATTAATACATTGTATTATGCTTATGAACGTTAGAATAATGAGGGGGTCCTTGGAAACATTTCTCACCTGAAAGGGGTACATGTTCTAAAAAAGTTTGAGAACCCCTGTCCTAGTCTGTCTACAAACCCCCCAATGATGAGAAAAGTCCATCCTCTCCGTCTTTTGCCTGCTCCACTTTTCAGAAAATGTGTGCTCAAACAGGCTGTTTGGAGATTTTCCCTTCATGACATCACAAAGGGCAGTAACCCCTCCCCCAGGTGGGTGACACTCCCACAGCTAGGTGTTTGTTCTGCCCTCTGAGTCTGCCTTCTCACCTCAAACAATAGGGCATGGAGCGAGAAAGCCCGAGCCACCCAAGCCCTTCCAGAGAGGGGCGTGGTCAGACACAGCTCATTTACATTTAAAGCTACAGACACAGAAACAGCCTGTTCTGAGCAGGGCTGAAATAGAGGGGTTTATAGGCATGATCAAATACAGGATCAGAGTGGATTTAGAACAAGACACTTCACACACATGTTTAGAGGAGCTTTGAGACTTATTTACACTGAAGAGGAGGAGAATATGTGACCTTTAACAAGAAGGTTTTCCTCTCCACTGTAACTTTGCTAAATGTTGCTTAGTGGGCATGATGGCATTGGGCATTAGTTCTCTGTAGATAATATAACAATGAGTAAGTTATTTTACCTGCTCTTTTGAGATGACATCTCTTTAAAATGGCTTTATACAAATAAAGATTGATTGAGACAGAATACTCTTTGAGAAGTATTCTGGATTACACTCCAGAACTGTAGGTGGCGGTAGAGAGTCCGAAATGAAAACATTTAACAAAACGTAGAAGAAGACGAGCCCACAACCTGCTGCCAGTATCACAGAAGAAGAAGAAGCCAAAATAAAAAACATATTTTTACATGTTAATATGTAGACATGGCTACATAGGTTTTATTTTTATTTCATTATTATTATTAATAACAATAATCTTAAATGCTCCAGTAGGTGGCGGTGTTCACCTTTACATTTGGATTACAACCTACCAAAAAAAAAACACACGAAGAAGAAGTAGCCGAGGAAGCGTCGCTGCCTGACGTGACAACCGGAGGTATGTAAGAGTCAGAATTACCGGAGAGACAAACAGTTTGTGATGTTTTTTTCTCTCAGGTGGTTTTTATCGGATGTGTCGGTGCTCAGCGGTTTGTTACCGGCGGGGATTTGTGTCAAGTTTTCCCGGTGAGGAGTGTAACTGTTGTACCCGAAAAGACGAGAAGGTCAAGCTAATGCTAGCTACTTAGCATCTAGCTTGCACATTGCTTTCGTTTTTAATAATGTAGACACCTGGGGGGCACAAACTGTGGCCCGAGGGCTCATAAGGGGGTCAAGGGATTCCCAGTAGTTTAGTGACAGAATGTGTGTCAGAATCAGCTACCTCAGAGAAACGTCACACCGGACTCCTTTTGAAAATTGTATATTTTAAGAGATCCTCGCTTTTCTCGGGCGGACACACCTGTCCCAGCATGCTAATAAAACAGAAACCATTCCTCATGTGTGTTCGGCATTTGTTTCATTTATATGTAAAGTCTGTGGTTTCATCCAGAGTGACGACATGTTCAGTGTAGTGTCTCGTGTCAATGACAGTCACAGACCTGTCAACACCAAACCCCGAAGAAAAAAAGGACATTTCAGCATTTCTGAGCTTTTGGTAGAAATACAAAGCTGTTCGAGAAAAACTTCATGTTGGAAAATATTTAGCAGGAGCTGCTTTTCAATACGGCTTGGACAAAAATAACCAAAAACACTTATTAGAATGACAATTCCAACTTAAATGTGTGTTTCTTAGTTGTAGTGCTTCAGTGAGCGCCTACCCTTTGATTAGATCACAAGTATCTTGTGTTTTATTCAGATGTTCTCTTAAGACTGAAACTCTTTATTTTCAAACTAAAAAAGCACTGATTAAGTGTTCAGAGTATCTCATGTGGAGACTCTTTGCAGAAAGTGAAAGTGTGTATTCACTCAGAATGTTCTGTCTGTTTCTGTTTTGATGACACATTGTTGTCAAGCTTTTAAAAACTCTAAATTGTACGAATAAGTTGTTCGTGTTTACGTATAAAGATGTTGCCACTGTTTTTGTACAATTTAGACGTGCAGGAGTTCTTTGGTGTCTAGGACTTGTAATTTTTTGTTGCCATGGTAGCAAAAGAGGTATGGCTAGTGTTTGGATAACTCGGTATCGTGAGAACCCTGTGATGACATCGCTTGTTGGTGTGTGTGTTTTTCTGCAGCCCTGTGTGTACTCCCTGTCATCTCTCACCCTGACGATGGTGCTGGGGGAGGTTCCAGCTGAGAACATCGCCCGTCCTCTGGGCAGAAACGAGGTCATTGGCCTGCTCTTCCGTCTCACCATCTTCGGAGCCGTCACCTACTTCACCATCAAGTGGATGGTAGACGCCATCGACCCGACCAGAAAGCAGAAGGTGGAGGCCCAGAAACAGGTTAGACAGGAGGGACACATAAGGATGAATCATCATCGCCAAATGGAACTCGAAGACAAATCTTTTGTCAACGTTTTGATTTGATATCGTCTCTTTCAGGCGGAGAAGCTGATGCGTCAGATCGGTGTTAAAAATGTGAAGCTGTCTGAGTATGAGATGAGCATCGCAGCTCACCTGGTCGACCCGCTCAGCATGCAGGTAATCCCTCCTGTTACACATCAGCAGCCTTTTTCTATTTTTAAATGCACAGAATTTAAATTCCGCTACCAGGGGGCTCTCAATCAAAACAATAACAAACAGTACAGAGACGGGCTAACTGGCTGCTTTGTAGCTGGAGGCTGCTGTGTTTACTAGCGCCGTCAAGACGAACGCACTTCTCACTATATGACCTCGGCTCGCTGCCAAAGGTAAATAGTGCTGAAAACAGGCGACTGGGGCGCTCTGTGTACATTAGAGAGACGCCATTCTCCCTGGAAGTTATTATTCTATTAGATGGACTTAGAAACGAATATTTCAAAGTGGAAAGTTTACTGATTGTTGCTTTAAACTACTTGTAAAGGTATAACTGTATGTGTGTGTGTGTAGATCACGTGGAGGGACATTGCCGGTCTGGACGAGGTGATCACAGAGTTAAAGGAGACGGTTATCTTACCTGTTCAGAAGAGGCACCTGTTCCAGGGATCCAGACTGCTGCAGCCTCCCAAAGGTCACCAACGTTCTGCTCTTTCTTTTCTTTGTGAACAAACATGTCGTAGAAAGTTTTCAGCTCTTTAAATCTCATTCTGTCGTCATGGTAACAGGCGTGCTGCTGTACGGGCCCCCTGGCTGCGGTAAAACGCTGATCGCCAAGGCGACAGCCAAGGAGGCGGGGTTCCGTTTCATCAACCTGCAGCCGAGCACGCTGACGGACAAATGGTACGGAGAGTCTCAGAAACTGGCCGCTGCCGTCTTCTCATTGGCCGTCAAACTGCAGCCGTCAATCATCTTTGTCGATGAGATTGGTAAGATACACAAACACACACACACACACACACACACACACAAACACACACAAACACACACACACACACAAACACACACACAGAAGAAGATCTAGCTGCACGTTGATTGTTCCTCTAACAAATAACAATGATTAATATTTATATTTTTATGGGCTGTGTGTTTGAACAGACTCGTTCCTGAGGAGTCGATCGAGCTCGGACCACGAGGCCACGGCCATGATGAAGGCTCAGTTCATGAGTCTGTGGGACGGACTCGATACTGACTACCACTGTCAGGTTAGAGTACTACAACTGTTTTCTGTTGTTACGCTGCCGTGTGCTCTGTTTTTTAACCGTCTAGCGTCCTGTCTCTGTCAAGCATTTGGTCTCTTTTCATTGATGTATCTCTGTTTATTCGTCTGAATCTTGAATTTCTTTGACAACAATTCCAGGGAAAGCTTTGTGCTCTGTAGGAAGATCTCTACGACGGCCGTCACAACACCAGACGTTTAAACTTTGATACTATTCTTCTAAAAAACAAATCACCTGTTTGATACCACAGCAACAAAAAAAGAAGCCCTAGACTCCCAATATTTGGGAAGTTCTCCGTTTTCACGGATCAAAATGTGCAAAATATGCGACCTTTAAAGTAAAAACAGAAGGTAAAGAGTCCGTAACTTACATGGTAACACTGTGAATAAGGGTTGTTGTCGTAATAATTGTGACTTTGTGTGTTTCAGGTGATCATAATGGGAGCCACTAACCGTCCTCAGGATCTGGACTCTGCTATCCTGAGAAGGATGCCCACCAGGTTCCACATCAACCAGCCTGTACGCACACACAAATACACACACACACAAATACACACACACACAAATACACACACACACAAATACACATGAATGTAAACGCAAAGATAGATTCACTTTGGAGTTACTGAAATGTTTGAGTTCCCTGCTGTCAGCTGTAATGTTTCTCTGTGATGGAGGAAAATACAAATATTCAACTGTGTGTGTGTTCATCATGCAGAGTATGAAGCAGAGAGAGCAGATCCTCAAACTCATCCTGGAGAACGAGAGCGTAAGTTCCAACATTCACACATCGTTAGATTTTCTTGTCAAACTCGGCAACATTAAAAAGTATATCATGAAAGTTTCAAATCGGATCACAGTAGAAAATATGTCAATGTGAGAAATGTTGATGATGGAGCGGCAACAAGCCGTCGTCGTTTGACCGAAACTTTGATCCGTCTCTGTGAAGGTCGACCTCTCAGTGGATCTCCTCGACGTCGCCAAAGGAACAGACGGCTTTTCAGGAAGTGACCTCAGAGAGATGTGTCGTGACGCCGCGCTGCTCTGCGTCCGAGACTTTGTCAACACCCAGAGTGACAGGTACCTGTTTCTTTGTCTATTTCTGTATTTAACTTACGGTCAGTGACATCAACACGTCACATTAGCAGCGGGCAGTTACACGCAGTTAGTCTTTATGTGGTGGATGATGTGTCACAGGGCGCCGTCCTGGGTCCTTTAATGTTTATATTTTATATGTCAAAGGTAAAAAAAAATCTAAATGGTCTCTCTCGCTCTCTCAGTCCATCAGAGGATTTTATCCGCCCGATTCATCAGTCCGACCTTCAGAAGGCGATCGGTAAGATGAAGAAATCTAAAACAGCGGGCGGACAGGGAGCCCTGCTGCACGCCGCTCTGGACTGAACACACACCCACACACACACACACACACACACACACACACACTGATCACATGATGACCTCAGACAGTGTGTACATACTGACCTGCTGTCTCTACATGTGTTTAAATATGTTCAACATGTGCCACTGCTTTTTTTTATTAATTTAAATCAAGCGATCATGCTGCTCGGAAAACAGATTTGAAGTCACAGAAACCATAAATCATATATGTGTGTCTAGAAGTTAAAAACAAAGTTACGCTTCCTCCTGCTGTAAATAAAACTCACAGTGACGTTTATTTTTAAGGTTATATGAAACTAAACAGCTGCTTCCGGGTTTAACAACGGAGAGATCGCTAATCTCCTGATCATTTCATTTAAAGTCTATAGAAAGTTTTTACTTTTTGAGTTCTCTGTGAAATGGAGGCGGTGATGAGTTGAATCATTTCTGTGGTTGAATTTCCCCCTCCCTCTAAATATGAACTCCATGAAAGCCCCTCCTCCTCCTTGGATCAGAACTCTGACCAATCAGTCACAGAGGTGCTGTATCAAAGGACCAATCAGAACGCAGAGCTGATGACAAGCGCAGATATCCCGCCCACTTCTGAGTAAATAAACAAGCAAGTGTCTAATTATTATTTTTAGCGGCAGAAAATGTTGATATGTGATTGGATAAGAGCAGGAGTTACGTCATTCTTCATCAAACTGTAAAGTCAGGTAAAAGTTTGCAGAGATTTTCATGACCCGCATGTGTCGTGTGCTTTCTAGATTTTAAAACTGATCACAGACAATAAATGATTACGCACCGTTCTCTCCACTTTGTACAACAAGCTAACGAGCTCTGCTGAGGGAGGAGAGAGAGAGTCCCTCCTTCCTCTTTCATCGTCCGTCTAAGCGAGCGACAGAGAGGGAAATAGAAACGGGTGTCACTGCCGCTCATGGGCAGGTAGGACAGTCCAATAGAATCTGGCTGATTTTGTTGCTCAACTGTGTCGCATGCTGTTTAGCTGAGAGTACGTTACGTCTCTATTTCATCTTAGAAACGTCCAGAAGAACTGAAATTATCAGGACATTACCGACTCATAAACTGTTTAGTTTCTTTTAAATGTTTACTCTGTAAAATATGCAAACATGCAAGTTTGAATCTAAACTCCAGAAAATGGAGCCGAAACTGTCAGAGGGGGAATTATTCATCGTTTTCATGAAGTGTACTTTATTATTATTATTATTTTGTTTTGATTTTGGGATCCTGACGTTTAAACGACGAGTTCAAACTGAACTGTGGTTTCTCGTTAATAATGGGTTACTTATTGGTTTATGAAATGTCGGGTTGTGATGCCTTCAAATGTCAAATTAAAGTTTTGGTATAAATTATAAACCTGCCTGATGATTGGACATCACAGCGTCAGTTTGATAAACATGAATAAAATCAGGATATTTTTTTTACAGTGTAGTTTTTGTTTCCTGTTGAGTTCTGGTGTAAAAACTGCTGGATGATGTAATAAAAACAAAAAATGATGTTTAAGTGTTTTTTATTTGGCATGATAAATCTTGATTTTTAAAGGAGCAATATGTAACTCTGACACCTAGTGTTCAAAATGGGTACTGCAGTCCAAGACCGTAACACCGGGACGGTTGCGGCCGTAACCGGGGGATTAAAATCAAACTACAAATGAATTGAAGTTATTTGTTCTTTTAGAAAGAAGCGTTTTCCTCAGTGGTGGTCTTGATTTAAAATCCGGAGTCCGCCCAGTCTGAGACCGAAGAAGAATGCTTTCAATTCTGAGACGAGACTGAGACCTTCAAAAAGTGGTCTACCAGGAGACCAAGACTCATTTTGAGTACTACATCACTTTTTTCAGGGTCCTGATACTTCTGACGATGTGACACGGATGTGCAAAAAGATGAAGTATTTCCTAAATTTTAAAACGTAAGAATAACTTCACAAGATGTCTGCTCTTCGGATATAACTGTAGACTAAAATAATGACTTTCCTCTTAACCTGGCTCTAGTAACGCTTCGTACCGATGGTTTAATACAGGGGTGGCCAACCAGTCAGAGACTAAGAGCCACATTTTCTACTGTGTTACTTTTAAGAGCCACATCATACACACAGGCACACACGAACATCACCCTCTCCCTTCCCCTCTCTTTTGCTCTCTGCCTTTCTCTGTCCCTCCCGCACTCTCGTCCTCCTCCACGTTCATCTCTATTTCTCTCACATACAGATTTCAAATCTAAAAATTAACAATAGCCTTGACACTCACAGACACACCCTCCCACAGACAGACACACACACACCCTCACACAGACAGACACACACACACCCTCACACAGACAGACAGACACACACCCTCACACAGACAGACAGACAGACACACACCCTCACACAGACAGACACACACACACACCCACAGACAGACAGACAGACAGACAGACAGACAGACAGACAGACAGACACACACACACACACACACACACACACACACACACAGACAGACAGACAGCCACATTTACTGTAAATGTCACACACCAACATGATATTGACCAAAAATTGACTTAAAACTAACTAAGACCACAGGCCAGTCATTGTCAACAGTGAATATTGTGTGCACTGGCTCACACACACAAACTCTCAGTTCAATCAAGTCCACAAACAAAAATATAACAATTTACAATAGCATCCACTCCACACGAACAAAATGCGTGAAAATCATAGCGATTCCGTATATTGTGTTTTATTTTGAAATTGACCGGATGTTTTGTGCGTTTCCTTGTCTGACTTCCTGTCCGGGTTATCATATTCTGTCCAACTTGACGCGTGCCTGCAGCGTGCTCCGTCGAAACTAGACTCGCAGCGTATTTGAAACGGAGCAGGGCGCAGGGGCACGCCTCGGAGACGGACTGCAGCGTTGACTAGAGTGGCAGCTGAGTACAGCGTAGTGCGGGGCACTGACGGACCGCGACGCGCACGGAGTATGTGTGAATTACTGACGCGCACAGGCAATGTTAAACACAAACACAAAAAAAGAACACACAAAATTCGATATGAACTGAAGAGCCGCATGAGACCGGGCAAAGAGCCGCATGCGGCTCGAGAGCCGTGGGTTGGCCACCCCTGGTTTAATATAACGTTTGAAATGTGAATAACTAAAATAAATTCTCTAAGGTTCAGTATTATTTCTGACATAAAGACAAAAAACACTTTGTTCTGTTTCAGTGAAAAACGTTTATTAAAGCTCTTCAATTTCAAACATTTGGCCTCCATCGTTTTTTCATAAACAAGAACTCAAAAGAAGAAGAAGCAGCACAGAGTGAAAGCTGAAACCGAAAATACAAAAAGTGATCAAAGCTGAGCGGCCATTTTTAAAACTTTAAGCTGATTTTGGCACAACATTACAAAAAAAGAACATTCCACCCTGAAAACCCAAAATTGTTTCGATCTCTGCAGCTGAAACGTTCATCACAGCAGCACCTGGTGGCCATTAGAGGAACTACAGCATGATGCACTTTGGCTCTGAGACCCGAAACAAACAAACAAAATTAAATTAAAGAATCAAAGTTAGTAGAAAAGGAGTCAAACATGTCCCATAATTATTAAAACAGAATAAATAAAGAACATAAAGCACTTTAAACCCCTGAAGAGGATCACGTCAGAATGAACCCTGTAGTGTCGACTCTGATTTACGACGTTCTACGAAAGGTTAAAGGGACAGTTCACCAAAACCAACACACAAACCATCGACTGTAAATAGGACGAGGCCTGAGACACCCGTCTGTTCCTGCAGGGGGCGCTGGAGTCCCATCGATGGCGGTCTCCATGCTGGAAATGCTGTCTCAGTCTAACTTTCAGTCAACCTAACGACAGGCTGAGAGCTGGAGCTGAGGCGGGTTATAAGCCTCCTGACAAACCGTTACACCGCGCCCACCTGTCAATCAGGTCAGCTACACGCCTTATTGTGAATAACTCTTATCCTTCATCAAATCAAAACTGATGAGTCATCAAAACATTCACCCCCCGTACAGTGTGTGCTGATCGAGACATGAGCTAATCAGACCTATTTGGTTTTTTGAACCAGGCTGTAAACATGTTAATGTCTGCTGTAAAAACAGGCTTTTTAGAATGGGTGTGTATGTGACTTCCTGTGCTTCTGCAGCCAGCCTCTAGTGGACACTCGAGGAACTGCAGGATTTTACACTTCAGCATCGGCTTCATCTTTCAACACCGGAGGTTGCTGCTTGACACACAGAGAACTGAGAATCTGAGTTTCATTCAGCTTGACTTCAGTTACTAAAAGTAAACGTCAGGGACGTCAGGGCCATATCTGTATTTAATTTCAATCTTCCATCCTGTCACAGAATCTGTTTTTAGACATGCAGTTTCTTTTAGTTTTCAAATAAACCAACTCTCATGAGGAAAACATTTAGAGGAAGAATGTGCGACATGTTACACATGCATATCTCAGAAATCCAGTATATTCTCTGTAAATGTCTCTCTGAGTCATGACTGCAGGCAACTCAGTCACACCTGCACTAATTCACCAACCAGATTACAGAAACCAGGTTTGGTTTGTACACGTCATATCATGCATCCTATTACACTGAAGGTCAGCAACCAATCAGCAGCGAGATAACACTGCAGCAAGCTAAAGCAAAGTCGTCTGAGGAATAAATAAGAGTTAACGTCACTGCACACCTGATAAAAAAACTGGAACTAATCAGTAAATATGAAAAAACCCACAAGAGGAACCATCAGCTTCGTCTGTTTTCTTAAAGAAACAACTCCAGTTCACCAGCAGGGGGCGATGAAGGAGGAGAGGATAAACCTGGGAGGTCAGGTGACCCACCACGTCTTTAAACGTACCGTTTTCATGCTCACAGGATCCTACACTTGTACACTAGTAGTACACTAGTCACACTTCACTAGTTACTATCTCGAGGTTTTCCTGGTTAAATTAAATTGCTGGACTGTGATTGGCCGGCCACACTTCAGGGCGAGGCTCAGAGATTGGTCATATCTTCATCAAAGTCTTAAATTAAACTCTGAGGTCAATAGAGGTGATCTTGGGTGACCAGGTAAAGGCTGTGGTCTGAGGAGGACTCACTCGGTCTGAACTGTTTTTATGGCATCAGAGGTCGGGTGTCTTCGCTCAGAGTTCGATGTTTGGTCCGCGGCCAACGCTCCGCCCCTCACACTCCTTTTCGAAGTCGCAGCCGTCCAGCAAGTGGCGATATATGGCCCTGACGTCCCGGTACAGCGGAGCATCTTCATTCTCGAGCCCCGGGAATCTAACCGGCGACTCGTTGATGAGCAGCTGCAGGCGGGGGCCGCGTTGGCAGTCGTACAGGACAAAGAGCACGTTGGCAGCGTACGGGACGATGAGACTCGAACGGAAACTCCTACCTGTGAGACATGACAGGTTACAAACAGGGGAAGGGGAAGTTCAGGTTTTAGAGAGAGAGGCAGGAAGTCAATAACAGGCGGAGGTGATGGACTGAAACTATTTTTTAACTCATCAGACATGCAGCAGGGCAAAGACGAATTACTCCACTGGGGGGGCGCCAGAGAGCTGAAGGAGAAGTAATGATACAGCAGGAGGTGAGTAATGGCCTGTGTCCACTAAAGGGTATTTTGGGGACTTTTATGCCTTTATTGTAGAGACGGGACAGGGGATAGAGTCAGAAATCGAGGACAGAGAGAGGGGAACGACAGATTCGAACTTTGGCTGCCCGCTTAGAGGACTACAGCCTCAGTACATAGGACGTGCACACTAACCGCTAGGCTACTGGCGGCCCCACTAACGCTGTTTTTTGTGTTGGCAGTGTTTATTTTCTACACAAAACAATTTCAGCCCACAGCGCGCTCAGGTATAAATGATTCATCTTTTGGAACATTGCTTCTCTTGTCAATGTCACGTCTACCTCAACGACCAATCAAAATCAAGAAGAGGCGGTTCTTATGATATTAACTTTGTCAACAACAATGGAGAGGAGGAGAAGGAACTAATCTGACTCGTCTCTTCAAAGGAACACTTTCAGATGAAGAACTGCTGCTGACGTCAGGAGAAGCAAATATTAAGCACACAAAGAAATCTCAAAGCGACTTAACGGTCACTACAAAGGGAAGTGGGCGTGCCATGAGCCAATTTTTGTAACCTAGCAACAGTAAACATCTGTGAGCAGTGCTCTGAAACAGAGGGTCAAAGCGCTGCTAGCACAAACAAACAAAAAAAACGTAAGCAGACACAGGACCTAAAAGTCGGCAGCCATATTGTTTGAAGAGATACATTGTGTCTCTGATTGGATGTCAGGACATGGGTGGGGCTTCATACCGTGCTGTGAGTGGTAGTTGCTGGCTGTGGGCGGAGTCTGGTCCTTGTAGAATCCTAGCAGGGCGAGGAGGGGGAGGAGCGTCTCGGCGTGACCCACCAGGATGGAGGCGGGCTCTGGTGGCTCGTCTGTGGCCCTGCAGGATGGCGGCGACAGTCAGATTAATTCCTGCGACTGACTTCATACTCTACAGAGTTTAAATCCTACACAGAGCGGATTTTATTCTGAGATTTCTGTCTGTGTGATGTCACCGACCTGCGAGGACGTCCCGCTTTGTCGAGCGTCCTGAAGACGTGGTGGAAGAGGGGACAGCTGGACATACTGCTGATGGCGTGACCATGAGCACGCTTCCAGTACTGCTTCAGGTCGGACTTGTACTCCAACACCTGCAGACAGAACGCAGGGAAAACTTCATATGTACGAGCTCGTTTTTTACTGAATGCAGTACACAGCCGTCTTTTTGTAGGTGTGATTGATTCTCAATAAAGACTTAAAATTAGGCCTGTCAGCATAAACGAGTTAATTCTGATTAATCTCATGTTATTTTGTCCCTTCAGGCTCACAGTAGATAGATTTTCAGATTATTGATTAAAATTGTATATCATATATGTATGTGTATCATAAATATACATGCATAATAGTGTTTTTAGTGTTTACGTGTGTGTGTGTGTGTGTGTGTGTGTGTGTGTGTGTGTGTGTGTGTGTGTGTGTGTGTGAACCTTTGCGTCCTTCTCGTCAAACAGGAAACACCACGGCGAGTGCACAGACTTGATGGAGAGCTCGTAGGAACACAAAAAGAACGCAGCTTCGACCAGATCTACAGGAGCCACAGAGGGACAAACTTCAGTCTAAACTTCCCGGACCAAATCACTACTGTGTGTTTTTGTGTGTGTGTGTGTGTGTGTGTGTGTGTGTGTGTGTGTGTGTGTGTGTGTGTGTGTGTGTGTGTGTGTGTGTGTGTGTGTGTGTGTGTCTGACCCGGTGTGAGCCGCTGGTGAGGGAGGCCCAGCTTCTCGGCCATCCTCCTCCTCACTCCGTCCATCTCCTCCCCGTGTTTGAACTTCTCCACCTCAACCAGCGCCGTGCGGTTGTTCTCCACGCCTTCCACGAAACCACGGCAACGCTCGAAGAAACGCATCAGCTCGTCGTCCACCTCGTGGCTATACTGCACCTCTACGGGGAGAGAGAGAGAGAGAGAGATAGGGACAGGAGTTAACATGGCATCATCAACATTTGCTGCCTCCTACGTTTCCCAGGATTTCAACAAACTTCAGGTTTGGACTTGATTAAACTACAAATGATAAATATTTAACCTCCAAAACTGTAAAATATAAATGCATGTTTCATTTATTTCATAATATTTATGTTCACCTCCACGGCGCCACGCTTGGTGCAGTCCCTCCTGAAACGCCTCCACGCTGCTCACACAGCGGTGTTTGGAGCTGCTCCTCAGACTGATCCTCCTCAGGTTCTCCTCCGACAGGAGAGACGGGAACAAGACAGAAAGACGCTTCGCCAGCTGGCGGAGGTCCTCCCTGCCCTTCATCACAAGCTGACCTGAGGAGGAGGAGGAGGAGGAGGAGGAGGAGGAGGAGGAGGAGGAGGAGGAGGAGGAGAAGGATGAGGAGGAGGAGGAGGAGAAGGATGATGAGGATGAGGAGGAGGAGGAGGAGGAGGAGTTTACAACAATAATTTATCACGAGTTGAGTTGTGTTTGTGTTCATCAAACACGTCAGCGTTAAATGTTCTCAATATTTTTGTGCAATTGAGACAGTTTGCAGGAGTTTGTCTGCAATTTCTGATGATACAGAAACAAGAAATGACCCTATACTGGGAGCTTAGGATTTCTATGTTTTGTTGCCGTGGTAACAAACAGTTACTGATATTGAACCATTAAATTCTGTGATGACCCTACGATTATATCTCTCACTTGAATACCTTTATTTTCAGGTATATTCAGTGATGTTTGGTCTTTTATTTCCTGTAGCCTAGTAATTCAGTATTTAGTTTTTATTTTTAAAGTAATATTCAGCGATGTTATATCTTTGTTTTCTGTTCATTATCATTCATTCACTTTGTTATTTTGATATTTGATGATTAAATGTGATTAATTTCACTTCAGTCTCCCGGGCTCACCGTCCATGTCCTCGGTGTACCACATTTCCCAGCGGCCCTGGATCTCCTGCAGCCAGTCCGCGGAGTTTCTGGAAGCTTCGGTCCGGACCAGCTCGCTCAGTCTCTGGATCCTGCGGACGTTTTTCACGGTGGGGTACCGGCTTCCGTGCCTGATGACGGCGGTGAGGTGTACCGGGGTGCAGCCCTCGGTGGGTGGTGGTTTTAACACGGATCTGTTCACGGAGGAGATGTCCCGCAGCAGGTGCGGATTCACCTCCTCGTACCGGGTTTTAGTCCCGAAAAAGGACGCGATGTGCGGGATGTCTGAGACCGACAGAGAGGAGCAGGAGAGCCGGGTGACCACCAGGCTGAGAGCCGCTAACAACAGCCTGCTCCTGGGGGGGGGAAACGGACAACATGTCGGCGGTACCGGAGACTTAAACCGGGTTTAACACAGAGCCGGGTAAAAAAAAAAAAAACATCTATGGACTTCACACCCGCTCTTTGTTTGCTTTGTTGTTGTTCCGGGTTCTTCCGACATTTGAGGGACACGTCACGCTCTACGTCACTCAGGAGCACGTTGGACGACCAAAAACTATTCAGGAGTTTTTTGGTTTTTTTACGTTAGGACGTTAGCTGAAACAGGCTTCAGGATGAATAACAAAATATATATATATATAAAAAAGAGAAAACTAAAGAGTAATTGATTTATAACAAAGAATATGGTGAATCTCAAAGTGCACTGTTTTTGAAGAATTGTTTTAAATCAGTGAACAGAAATAGAAGTTAAACTGTTTTCTGGAAGTTTTGTCAGAAGATTTGCTTAAAATGTTCATAAACTCTCATCCACATTCTTGAAAACGTTTCTTCAGAAATTTCTGTAAAAGTGTTTTGGTTATTTAAAAACTTTTCAAAGAACTTTTGGAATATTTCCTCGACATGTTTCTAGACTTAATCGAAATTTTGGGGGAAATTACGTAATTTAAAAAAAAAAAAACGTTTCAGAAATGTTTCTAGACTTTTGTTGGAAATTTCAGAAAGTGTGTCTGAAATGTTTGGACAGATTTGTTAGAATATCTTTTGAAAATTGTGTAAAATTTTAAGAAACATTCTTCACACTTTTTTATTTGTTGGAATTTAGGGATTTTAAAAACTTTTTTGTCATAAATATTTGGAAACTTTGATCTGAAAACTCCAATTAATCTTTCTGAACATGTATCATTGTCTCTGTCCACTTAATAACCGACCTGTCATTCATTCATAAACTCTACCCTAATGGAACAACCGGGAACAATCCGTCTTTAATTCGACATCAGTGTCAGAACACTGAGAGCCAAAATAAAAAGTTCATAAAACAACTCCTTTTTTAACCAGCGTGGCACTTTTTAATCCGCCTTGTTAATTAGTCTCAGCAGGTTTTCCTTACACCGACGGCTGACGGTGAAAGAATTTCTGCTGGACTTACAGGAGCCACAGGAGCGCTCAGTGTTCATCAGACTTTTATAAACATCAGGAGGTTAAAACTCCTGCAGATTTTGAGTCAATGAAGAGACGACACAAGTCAAGATTCATAACGTGACGATAGATGTATTTTAAAAAATTATACATATTTGATTTTAATATTTAAAGGGGCTGCACGGTGGTGCAGTGGTGATCGAGGAGGTTCCTGGTTTGAATCCCCGTCTGTCAGGAGCCTCTCTGTGTGGAGTTTGCATGTTCTCCTCGTGCATGCGTGGGTTCTCTCCGGGTACTCCGGCTT
The DNA here is from genome assembly GCA_020745685.1 of Tautogolabrus adspersus. Lineage (NCBI taxonomy): Eukaryota > Metazoa > Chordata > Actinopteri > Labriformes > Labridae > Tautogolabrus > Tautogolabrus adspersus. The sequence continues at coordinate 23,794,334 of CM036554.1, forward strand.
CCTCCCACAGTCCAAAGACATGCTGGTTAGGTTAACTGGTGACTCTAAATTGTCCGTAGGTGTGAATGTGAGTGTGCCTGGTTGTCTGTCCCTTTCTGCCTCTCGACCAATGACAGCTGTGATCAGCTTCACAGACATGTTTTAGGGAGCTCTGAGACTTATTTAAACTGGTTGAAGAGGAGGAGAATATGTGACCTTTAAACCTAAGAAGTAACATGCACATTTTGTGCAAATTTTGCAATGACAGTAGGAAACCTCCCAAAGGGGGCCCCATCTGACAGCCCTCACTCTGGTTGTCCTGCTAAGCACTTCATTACTGTGAAAACCAAAGTCCGTCAATAAAAGTCACTGGAGGAAGATGACGAGGAACAGCATCGGGACACTGGCAGACATAATGATGGTGAGGGGCCCCCAATTAATTTTAGCCTCGGCCCCAACTCGTGAATCGCCACCTCACAAGACTGAAGTACTGTACACATACACGTCCTGTAAGCAAACATATTTCTGCTTATAACACATTCTTATTGTAGCCTAACTTTCTTTTTTTAACAACATTAAAATATGATCATCATTTTTTGATTAATAGACTTCATGTTTTAAAAGCTTTAGTACAAATAAAGTATGTGATCATTAAATATCTAATAAATAAATGTTTGCTATCCTGCTCTGTACTGCAGGAAGTGTCGTGTTAGAGTGGACTCACATGTTTCAGGTTTACAAGTTGAGCGTTTAATGAGCGCAGGAAACGAGAAAATCAAAAACAGACAAGAGGAGGAGAAAGAGGGGAACATGAGAGGAGGAGGAGGGAGGGGGAAGGGTGGAGTCGTTTGAGGCTTGTTGAGCCTCGTGTCACTTTTGAGGATGAAGACGCTGCACGAGACTCTGCAAGCTGCCATTAAAACGACTAACCGATCACTCAGGGATCTGTAGACGAGAGAGAGAGAGAGAGAGAGAGAGAGAGAGAGAGAGAGAGAGAGAGAGAGAGAGAGAGAGAGGACCCGCGAGGAGCTTCACTTCAGAGTCAGCGCGCGAGAGCCTCCAACATCTGCTGCAGAAACTTCAGAGAAAGCGCGTGCAGCAGGTGAGGAAAACACACACTAACAAATACACTGCATCATTAACACATATGGAGCTTTATTCACTTCAATGCACCGATTGATAATGAAAACGGTTCTTAATTAGAGTCAGACTCTTCTTCGTCACAAACTTCAAAGCTTCGATAAGGAGGAAAGTTTCTCTGCAGCAGATTTAAAATGTTACAGAGCTCACAGCAACCGGAAATGATATTAAATTAAAATAGAATAAAAAAACTGAAACTTAAAAGTCTGTCAGTAAAATTAAAATGTGCATTTTTATCTTTATTTTTTTTAAATGATGAGGGGAGGGAGTCAGAGCAAAGAGAGAGGGATTTTATTTGTTTTAATTTACAGTTATTCATGCACTTTTATTATTAAAAGACTTTATGATTAATATCAGAATTAAAGAGAATCGTACGTTAGAAAACTTTTTACACTAAAACAAAGTTAAATCAGTTTTAGGAGAACATCTGAAGCGTTAGAACGAGAACAAAATCGAATTCAAAAGTTTCTAAAGGTGGTTTCAAAAAATAGCTCTTTTGGTAACATGATGGTGCGTTCAAGTGTTTTGGGTAAATTCAGGCATCTCAGGGGTGTCAAAAATGTCTGCTGGTGCGTTCAGGTGCATTCGACACTTGGTTCACATGTCGTTATATATATATTTTTTAAAAAAGGTCCTGAAAGAAAACGTCAGATTTAAAAAGGTCCGAAAAGATCTGCTGCTCGCCAGTTAGCGTCAGGTGTAAGACATATATGGCTCTTTAAGTGCACCACAAGAGGGCGCCACATATTCATAATTTACTGATTTTTTTGGGAATGCGTAAACGTATTGTAAGGTAGACGATGCTTTTCAAACCACAGGATAAAACAAAAGGATAAATTCAACAAACAAAAAGTTAGATCAAAAGGTGAAAAAGTGATTACGCAAACTGTTTGAAGTCCGAATGATTGTAATAACACGATCAGGTATCGAGCAGAACACCTGAGGAAATCCTCCGACATCCATCAAGGTCAAAACAGTCCAAACGCCAGTTGCAGGGTCAAAGATCAGATTTTTTTTTTGAGAAGTGGTCTGGCACCTCTCCAGCTACCATCTTTGACCCTGTAACTGGTGTTTGGACTGTTTTGACCAACTTCCTTATTTTGGTCCACGTCTGGGCTTGAACCGGTGACCCTCTGGTTCCCAACCCAAGTCCCTACGGACTGAGCCACTGCCACCCCAACTGCCATTGCTGTTTTATTTACACCAACAATTTACAGCCTGTTTGACCCTGTTTGACCCTGGTCCTGGCTTTATGTGACCCAGATGTGGATCTTCCTTCGTCCCATTCTTGGCCCTATTTGGTCGTACAGGTACCTTCCTGTTAGACCCCATTCCTGACCCTGTTTCGCTCTGGTCCAGACTCCGCACGGCCCTGGTATCTACCCTACTTCATGCTGTGGTTACCCCTAGTCCTGTTGTTGTTTGACCCCACTACTGGCCCTGTTTGACTCTGGTCCTGGCTCTATTTGACCCAGATGTGGATCTTCTTTGATCACTCTTTACCCTTTTTGGACGTACAGGTACCTTCCTGTTAGACCCCATTCCTGACCCTGTTTAGCAGACTGTGCATGGTCCTGGTATCTACCCTTGTTCTTGCTCTGGCTGGCCCTAGTCCTGTTGTTGTTTGACCCTAGACATGGCCCTATTGCTGCCCCTGTTTGACCCTAGTACTGGCCCTTTTTGACCTCATCCCGGCTCTATGTGACCCAGATGTGGATCTTCTTTCGTCCCAATCTTGACCTTTTTGTTGTGGTAAAGACTCTGCATGGCCCTGGTATCTGCCCTAGTTTTTGCTCTGGCTGGCCCTAGTCCTGGCCTTGTTTGACTTAGTTTGACCCTATTAGACCCTGTTCCTGGCTCTATTTCAACCAGATGCTGATCTTCTTTCATCCTATTTTTGGTTCTTTTTGACCCTGTTCCTGTTTGACCCACCTGACCCTGTTTGGCTCTGGTTCAGACACTGTTTCCATCTGGTATCTACCCTAGTCCCTGTTCTGGTTTGCCCTGCTCCTGGCCCTGTTTGGCCTCAGTCCCTGATACTATTTGACCCTGGTCCTTGTCCCTTTTGGCCCAGGATTCTGGTTGGTTCAGCCCTGGTCCTCATCCTGGTCTTAACCCTGTTTGACCCAGGTCATTTATCCCTGTGTCTGTAAAACTTTTAAATAGTGGCAAATAAGACTGATAGGCACTGGAATTGTCTTTGCGTGTTTGCACTGGTATTTGAGAAACCTGTTGATATGTATATACTTGTTTACTTTACTACATAATGTGTATAGTTTTATGTTTGATGTAAATTATGTGATTGTTGGCTGCAGCATGGGTGAAGAGTCCAAGACAAATTTCTCACTCTGTGAGACAATAAAGTTAATCTTCAATCTTGAATCTTCTATTTCAGAAACTTTTGTCAGAAATTTCAAACGATTTGTTGAAAATATTCTGAAAAAATATTCTTCAAAATGTTTGCACACACAAATTTTACTTAAAATGTGTGTAATAATTTTTTGAACGCATTCATCAAGAATTATTTAAATATTTTTTTAAAGTTGTTGAAAATTTGGAATTTTCTTTGGAAGTTATAAATGTTATAAATATTTGGAAACTCCGGCTGGAAAACATTTGGAATCTTTAGTAGAGAACATTTTGATTTTTGGAAACACGTCATAGATATTTGGAGACTATAGGAACCTTTTTTCATAAAATGTTACTTTCATTGCTTTATTTTTAATTTTCCATGAATTTCTGTTTAAACTTTTGTTGGAAATGTTCATGAACATTTCTTGGGAAATAAATAAAATGTGTCTAAAATTTTTGGACATCTTCGTTTGAAATGTTTTGAAATATTTGTCTGAAATTTACATGAACATTCCTTCACTTTTTTAATAAATGGAAATTTGGGATTTTTCCGAAACCTTTGTCAGAAAACATTTGGAATCTTTCTTCGAAGATTTTATAAACTTTTGTCAAAACATTTCACACGTCTTAAATTTTGGGAATCTTTTTTCCCTATTAGTTTTTTCACCTTATATTTTGTTATTTAACATTTGGAAACTTTTGCCAGAAAGATTTTGGAACCTTTGGTCAAAAATTGACATTCATCTACATTTTTTGTCAGACATATTTGGACACTGTAGTCTGAATTTTTCAAAAAATGTCTTCCCTTGCTCTGGCCCTGTCCTGCATGTTTGTTGTGTCCTGAGTTTCTATCAGGAGATAAAACATGGTCTTTTCCAGGATTCTGGTCCTGGTGTGAACCAGTTTGTGTTGCATTCAAACCATCAGGATAAAAATCTCTATAAACACCCTGATGTGTCCTTGTCGGCAAATTCATTAGTCCTGGTCCTGTTACTGGTTTTCCCACCCTGCTGTCAGACTGTCGGCAAACGTCTCTCTGATATAAATAAGCAGACATGGGGCTGTGGGACATAAATCCTGTCCTGTTAGACCTGTTAGTCTTCTTCTCTGACACCCGACACCGTCCTCTGGGTGTCGGGTGGAGTTTAGATGTTGATGTTTCCAGAGAGAGGTTAGCACCAGGTTTGCAGCAGACGTCTGAGTGGGAGTTTTGAGGGTTTAAATCAAACGCTCCAGCAGAAGTCATCACCTCCAGAGTTCACACGGAGAGGTCAGTTAATGATTGAGGGTCAGCTGGTCACTTATTGACTGAAGAAGATCTTTAACTGGAGTTTCAGACACGCTGAGACAGACTGAACTGAGCCAGACTCTACTGCCACTCTGAATCAGAGGACAGACAGAGAGAGAGAGAAAGAGAAAGAGAGAGGATGTCTTTGTTTCCTATTTTACACTTCACACAACTTTTCTGTCAATCCTTCTGGACGACATCTTCATTAGCTCATCCTTAACTCTCTTCTCCACTGTTTCTACCTCCTTCGGCGGAGGAGGAGTGACTGACGCCTGACCTCACCTGGATACCTGAGGAAAAGGAGCTGAAGTCAGGACTGATCCATCCCTCATAGAGACAAACTTAACTGGATTGTTTTTCCTTTGACCAGGACAAGCTCTGCTTGCAGGATGGTTGATGTGAAGCGGAGCAGAGCGGTGTCTCCTCTGGACGGAGGCTGGGGCTGGGTGATTGTCGGATGCTGCTTCATGGTGACGGTCTGCACACGAGCAGTGACAAGGTAACACACACACATGTTCACGTATAAATGGTTACAACTTTTGTGATCCTCTTTCTATACATCTAGCACCATCATCAGGTCAACTTTTTAATGTGTCCGATTTAGGTTACCAGATTTTAAAACTTTGCAATGATTCCAGTAAAAAACGACCAATATTGATACCTGTTTGATACCACAGAACGCAAGGTTGAACACAAATGATCTCCTGCAAGAAGTGTGTAACCGTAAAGACAAACATATTATCTTACTTTTCTCAGCTCAGTTTAAAAGGAGAGTAATCGAGTAGGACTAAACCTTAGACTTAATGAAAAAGTGTATTGCACGATTACCTCTTTTGTGTTTTTCAAAGGTTAACTGAATTCTTTAAGGGTTTTTTGACTGCTGGTCAAAAGAAATCACACAGTTATTGAAGTCTTCTTGAACTATTAGAGACTAGGAGCAACAACGATTGTTGACATCTTGGGGTCTAAATTCTTAACTGATGTTAAAATGTGGGTTAGCTGCAGCCCTCAAGTGTGTTTGCGTGTTTGGCTGCGAAGTGATGACAGGTAAGACAGTTTTCAACAGATCCACTCATTCAGAAACAGAATCTACTGAAGGGATGGACAGTTATATCAGACCTTAGGGTTGTAAAGATACCAGAAATAAAAACTTTGATATGATTCTAGTAAACCTCAAACAATATTGATACCTGTTTGATACCACGGCAACAAAAACACAACATGTAGACATCCGATATTGGGCAATTTTTTGTTTTTAATTATAAAGAATTACTTGCAAACTCCTGCACTGTCTAAATTACATTGAATATGTTCTTTCTGGCACTCACGCCGAACTTGATGTATTTGTACAATTAAGACATTGCTCTCTTTCTCTCAAACATTGTTTTAAAGCTTTGGTACTTTTTAATACTATCGATCATTAAGACTGAATCGTTTTAAAACACGTAGGATCAAAAAGAATCCAAATATCTAAAATTATGACAACCTCAACAGATCTGTAATCTTCAAACAACAACAACAAAGTCTCCATTGAACCCACATCAGCTCCGGTAACAGCTTGGTGTGTCAGTACGTCTATGAATAGTTAAACTCAGAGTGTCGTTTGTTTCCACGCAGCTTGTTTTACTAACGTGAAGACGAGGGCGAGCTTCTGTTTCTGTCAACACCACACACAAACAGTTTGTATTTCTGTACTGGTGGGGACCCTCGCGCTCCCTCGTGTTTTACCCCCAAATGAACACCGGATCATAACCTGAACATTTAAACCAAATCTGGAGCCTCAGACAGATCTGTGAAGGTTTGTCCCAAAGTTTGGAAAGACAAAATGTCCTCACTCTGAAAACGTAAAACACAAATTGGTCCTTTAAAAGATAGACGTACAAATACACACAGCCCCTGACACACACACACACACACACAGACAACGCATACACAGGTTGTCTTACAGCTGTTGGTAAACAACATGTGTCAACTTCAAAGACAACAGAAATGTGCAAAAGTTCATTTCCTTTCAAAGGAATCGGTATATTTAGAAGTTATCTTCAGAAAAAATGACAATAATTCTCTTTTAAATTTGAATGCTATAACAATGTATTGATCTTCTTTGATAGTAAACTGAATATTTCTTTATATAGTTCTTCAGGTTTGGTCCCTTTGAGATTAACAACCTCTTTTTCAAGGGAGACTTAGCCGAGACAGTCAGCAGCAAAAAAACACAAAGTTACAGAGATACAAAGTACAATTTACAAAACACTAAATTTTGCATTAAAAAAATTAAAAATCTGGGAGTCAGTAGTTCAAGCAGTCGAGCTAAAACATCGGCATCCTTTAGAATCTGCTTCCATGTCTTTCATTTTAGATTTAAAAACATTTAAGGACACCAGCTCCTTGAGTTTTAAGTCTTTCTGCAACAGATTCCAGGCTGAAAAGCCCTTTTCCAAACTTCTGTACGAGTGTTTGGGACAGAGAGCATAAAGAGGTCTTGAGAACGCAAAGAATACTGTCCAGTACTTTTCTGTTATTTTAGTGATCACTAGTATCAAAAAGTACTGAAGCTTTGGGAAGAAATACATCTGTGTGTATGAGTGTAAGAGACAGGAGCGTAGGAGAGAAATGAATCGATCAAAGATTCTGTTTTTGTACTGAAACCTTTCCAACGTATTTGTGCAATTCATTCATGCAGTTAGTAATTTAAAACACGTAATTACATAATATTGGGTGTCTAGGACGTTGATGTTTGTTGCCATTGTAAGAAAAAATGTATCGATATTGTTTGATATTAACTACAATCATAAACCCTTTTCACACATAACAGAATTTTCCAGTAAAACTCGAATTTTTCGCTCGGACTTCATCCGGAGTTTCTCCTGCCAGACTCCTAGTATTTTTTCTGCAGCAAGTCTGAGTGAGCTGATGTGAGAACGCAGCAGGATATTCCCAGGAGAATTCAGCTCGAGCCAATAGGAAGGGGAGTGACGTTTCTATACTGTGACTGGAGTCAGTGCAGAGAGTGTATGCATGGGACCACTACGATCTCCGTGCTCTAATGAACCTGCTGCATTCTGTTTCCTGTTCTCCAGTATGTTCTTCTCCACTCTTTAGTTCATATTGTGATTCTGTTCAACTACACGTAGCATTGATATAAAGGCAAATATTCTCATTATAGCGTTTTGCTTCGTCCGCTACTTCCGCGTTGTATTTTTACGTCACGTCTTACCTCAGGAGACCCCCCCGCCCCCCTCCTGTCTGACAGGGAGAGTCTCCAGCTGTGAGTTGCATGTGTGAACAGCCAGGTCAGGAGATATCCGGAGCAGTCCTCCCGAAATTATCTAGATATTAACCGGAGTGCAGATGTGAAAACGGCTTTATAAGAGTTTAAAATTCTGGGGTCATGATAACTATTGTTTGTTAGTTAACAATTATATGAAAAGCTCTAAACTATGATTAAAGCTAAGTTAAGCATTATTTTAAGATTCTGTTTGGCCCCCCACCAGCCGACCTCGAGGTACTGGGTGATTATGTAACACAATGAACTCCATGACCTACGAAAGAGTGTGTGTGTGTGTGTGTGTGTGTCTGTGTGTAGCATTTAGTAAAGCACTGAACTTTCCAGCGTGAGACTGTGACACCTGAACAAACATTAGTTTTTTTCAGACTTACATCACCTCACTGAGACGTCACTTTCTGCTGACATGTTACTACAGACTGACGCTAACGGTGCATTCAGGTACCCCTCATTAAATGGGAACCATTATATTTGTGAGCAAGAAGTTCCAGCCCTCTGTAATCATAGCGCGACTCTGCAAATACTTTAACTATGCAAAACTACTGCATTAGTACAGTATGTAGGTTTATAAAACATTTAATATTTTATAACGTATAAAATATCGTATAGATGGAAGGACAAGCACAAGCAAAAGGAAGGAAACACACTAAGGTACTAATAAGTACTTAATAATGACTAATATCAGCCAGTATGCTACTAATTAGCATGCTATTAACAAACTACTTAATGGTGAATATTTTGGCCATAATCTTAAATATGCATTAAACGCAGAAGGAAATATTCAGGAAAATGTACTACGAACGAATAGGTAGGATGATGACGATTACATCCTGTGACCTGCAGGCGGCGATCTCTGTCCACAAAATGAGACCGCTTCATTGTGTTTTCTGTAATTCTCTGCTCTTTTGTTGATCCGGTAAAGATTTTGAACTACACATAGCACTGATATAATGGCTGATTATGACGTTCAACTCTGTTGCCCGCGATTTCCGTGTTCTCTGTATGTCGCGTCTTGCCTCCTGAGACACCCCTCCTTCCCAACACGGAAAGACTTCTGCTGTGAGTGACATGTGTGAACAACCAAGTCAGGAAGATTTTCTTGGGAAGTCTGCATGAAATTTTCTAGAAATTTTCAGGAGTGCATTTCAATCAGGAGAGACTTAGGCTAATTGAGAATGAACAATTATTTATTAACAATGAAATGTGCGACAATTTTAGAATGAAATGTGCAAAGTCTTTGGGGGGCTAGGCTCCATCGTGACGACTTCCTGTACACGGAGGGGTCGTGAGGCCGACGCCTGATAGGATACCCCCCTATGGAGTCTAGACACTGGTGGTGGTGAAGAGGAATGGGGCTGTGAGGAGTGGGATTCGCTTGAATCTGGACTCTGCTGAGCTGGATGGAGGTGACTGGGGCGGAGGAGGGTTGCAGCGGCTGCACTGAAACAACAAGGTGGCTGTGGGAGAGAGAAGCTGTTTTACGCATTTGACACAGCAGGGTGATTGGTTGAGAAAGGTTGAGGCTTAATTACTTAATTGATACACGCCCGTGTTCAGCTGTTCACCAGAGTAGGAGATAGAGGGAGTAGTTTGAAGTTAAGTGAGGAGGTGAATGAATGAGTGCACGAACACCAGTCTTCCTGTCTGAACTTACGCTGAGCTCCATGTGTGAAAATGGCAGAACATAAAATTGAATAGGAGGCTGGCAGGAAAATGTCTAGGTAAAGTTGGGGTGAACAATAAGGCCATTTGTGTTCACAAATACACAAAGCAACTGAAATGTTCAGGGTTCCATGCATGTGAGAAAACAGCTTGAGAGTTTCTGAGATCTTTGACCACCTGCAGCCCCCCGGTCCTCCTGTGATGACCTCTGACCACACAAACACAGAGACCAGCAGAACTCACTCAGACAAACGTTGTTTCTAATGTGCTGCTGATTCACACGATGCATTGCTCTATGTGTGTTGAGATTTGAATATGTGATAGAAATCGCTGACTCAAACTTTAATCAGTACAAACATCTGGTCATGTGATCAGCATGTGTCCATAGTGTTGTATAACAGGAAACTTTGTATCTGTGATGTTCTGAAGTCCAGAACAGAAATCAGCTGTAAACGATCTGTGTGTCTTTACATGTTACACATTACATTAGATAACACCATGGGCGGTTTTAACATTAGGCAAAGGTAGCCTCTTGAACCAAGGGGGCCTCGAGGCATGGGCGTCACCCAGGATATCCCACATTTAGCCAGATAATAATTGAAAACTAGAAATGACCTAATAATGGGTATTGAGGTCTTCTATTTGTGTTGCCGTGGTATCAAATCAACAGGTATTGATATTGTTTCAGCTCTACTAGAATAATAGTTATGTTTAAAATTATGGTAATGTGACAACAATTGTCTTAACAATTCGTAAACATCTTTATGTTCCCACAACATTAGCAACACAATACCACACACCCTTCCTTGTTTTTATGACATTGTTAAGACACAAGGCCAGAGCATCGCTTCTGGGGACCCCTCTCTGTAATAAGATTAAAATAACGCGGCAGTATCCAACTTTAAATAGCATCATTTTAGACCCTTTAATGCTAAATCTGAGGCTATTGTTGTGGGGTCCAGATTTTTTGTTCCCATGAAACTTTCGTCCCCAGGCTGTGAGTTTTTATAAACATGTTTTCGGTCCTCACCATGTGATAAAAACAAGCACAGAGATACACACACCTGACTTGCCTGCTTCTGTGTGATGCTGACTGCGTTCTAACTGCTAAGAGGTAATAATTTCCTCATTATCAGGTCAGACTGTTTCTTCGGTCTGATCGAGGATTAATTGATTGAGTTATTGATTGAGTTACTTCCGCTGTGTGTCTGCAGGTGTGTGTCCATCTTCTTCGTGGAGTTTCAGGCTCATTTTGAAGCTGATTACGCTGCGACGGCGTGGATTCACAGCCTGGTTGACTGCTCCACCATGCTCTTTGGTCAGTACTGAAGTGAGACAGTGACTCTGATCAATAATCAATCAATCAATCAGTTGACTGACTCTATGTGTTTGTGTTTGTGTTTGTGTAGCTCCTGTGGGCAGTCTAGTTGCTAACAGATGGTCGTGCAGGGTGGCGGTGATGTTGGGGGGACTCCTCGCCTCCTGTGGGCTCCTACTCTCCTCCTTCAGCAGCAGCCTGGAGCTCCTCTACCTCAGCATGGGGGTCCTAACAGGTAGACACATACCTGAAATGTCCTCACAAACACATCAATCAATCAGTCAGTTTATTTGTATAGCGTGAAGTCAAATGTAATCGCAAGACACTACAAAAAGAGCAGGTTCAGACTGTACTTTTTATTTTGCCATTTCAAACAAAGAAACCAAAACAGTTGCACTACAGAAATATAACATATTGAATTGTGATCATGAGTCTGACTTGAACACATTTTTATCCATACACACCGAACTTTTCCTAATTCTCTAAGAAAGTGTCTTAATTTTGGAAAAGCTCCATCACTTAATTTTTTTTAACTCTCTTGACTCTTCAGGTGTGGGCTTTGCTCTCTGTTACACGCCCGCCATCGCCATGGTTGGCTGTTACTTCCACAGACGGAAGGCATTGGCGTACGGCATCGCCATGTCTGGCAGCGGGATCGGCACCTTTGTGTTGGCGCCAGCGGTGCAGCTGCTCATCGAGATGTACTCGTGGAGGGGGGCGCTACTCGTTCTCAGCGCCTTCGTGGCCAACCTGAGTGTCTGCGGGGCGCTGCTCCGACCAATCACAGTGAAGGAGGATGAGGAGGAGACGGAAGGGAATGAGGGGGAGTCAGGAGGGGGGGGAGAAACCTGGTGAGGAGCAGTGCACTTCCTATCACGCTAATAGTTACTGACGATATAATCAGTGTGCAGAAATAGAAATAATTACAAAGACACTGATACCAGTTCTTTTGGTGCTTCTGTCGCATAAAACATCCCAGTGAGACTGCCTCATGGTTACCTAGCAGCAACATGTAAACCAGAGTAAGCTGTCTCAATAATCCTCACCTTTCTGTCTCCTGATACAGCCAACATCTTGTTACATGATGCCGAGCTCGCAGTAAAACTCTCCAAAGAATCCGAGGACCGCCTCCTGTCATCAGGAAATGCTGCCCCTCCGCTGCAGAAGAGGCGGTGCTTCAGCTCCTATTTCCTGTCAAGTAAGGAGTACCGCTTCTTGCTGTTACCTGACTTCCTCGGCCTGGCGGTGTCCTTCCTGTTCCTGGCGAGCGGGTGCAGCCTCCCCTTTGTCTACCTGGTGCCGTACGCCCTGAGCGTGGGCGTCAGCCACCAGCAGGCCGCCTTCCTCATGTCTATCCTGGGAGTCATCGACATCGTGGGTAACATCACCTTCGGATGGCTGACGGACAGACGGTATGACTCATCGATTGAAGCTTTTCTCAGTTGAACATTTTTAATATTCGTTGTATGAACTGTGAGGGACCGGGGTATAATGCAATCCTACAGAGATGTTTGATGTGGACCTCAAAGGTCAAATTCGGGATCAGTTTTTTCACCCAGATTGGTGACCACGGATGAGACGTTGACCAAAAAAGAATATGTGAACTTGCTGTGGGGTCCTGACTAAAATGGCTTCAGTTTTGAATTCACCTTTATCTCCTCCCGGCAGGGGGTGAGTTTTGGTGTTGATAGTATTGCTGTAGAGAGGGTGGAGTCAGTTTTCAGGTAGAGATGTGTGTCATCAGCATATCGGTGGAATGATATTCCATGCTGGCTGATGGTGCAGCAGAGGGGGAGCAGGGTGAAAAGGGTGGGGCCGAGGGCGGATCCTTGAGGGACGCCACAGGTAACACGGTATGTCTGTGACATTGAATCTAACAAGGCAGCATACTCTGTCCTTCCGTAAAGATAAGATTAAACCAGTTAAAGGCAGCGTTGGATAGTCCAACGTGGTTGTGTTTAAAATGTTGTCTGCATTCTGTTTTCTCTCCTCCTGTTTGAACGATAAACGTGTCTTTCCATCTCTCAGGTGTTTAAAGCCGTACCGCCTGACGTGTTACATCTTCTCCGTGGCAATGGAGGGTCTCTGCTGCCTCTTCACTCCATTACTTCGCTCCTTCTCGCTCCTCGTGCCCTTCGCCGTCCTCTACGGATACTTCGACGGCGCATACGTGGCGCTGATACCCGTGGTGACGTCAGACCTGGTGGGAGCTCCATACCTGTCCGCTGCGCTTGGCGTTGTCTACTTTCTCCACGCCATCCCTTACCTGGTCAGCCCCCCAATTGGAGGTTAGAGAACCAAAAACCAACATATTACCTACAGCGTCATGTGAAAGATTTTTAAACAATCTGCTGCAAAATATTTAATTTTAATGACCAAAGGAAAAAATGTGTCATATAATCCTGCGGGGCGGCTGTGGCTCAGTTGGTAGAACCTCTGCATGTCGTCGTCTCTCATCCGGAGGGTCGAGGGTTCAATCTCCAGCTCCTGCAGCAACATGTCCGATGTTTCAGCACCTGTGCATCCCACCAGACTCAAAGCTGTTCGTTTGCACTTCCTGACGTTGTTTCCTCTTTTCTAGATCCTTGCTTGTGTTGTTCTTACTCTCTGGTATCGCTTTGGATAAAGGCGTCTGATAAATTAATTGTAGAATTGTAGTCTACTTAGTCAGCCACACTTGAAGTTCATGCTATGAATTTTTGACAGCAATGTGTCAATTACTTTTCGCGTTAGTCCTGGAGGGGCTAAGCTTTTTAGTAACAGCCTTGCAGAGAAATGGCATCACAGTGTGTTTTTCTTTGTGCTGTTAATGTTTTAACAGTACTCTGAACCAAAGTGAAGAAATCAATCTGTTAACTGAGCGATCAGCAGGATGTGATGGGACAACAGGGAGCGATAAAAACGCCTCAGTAGAAGATAACAGCTTCTTTATGTAACACCACAGAGCAGGGAGCTGATTGGTCGGTCACAGAGAGCAAAGAGCAGAGACGTAAAAACAACCAGGAGGATGAATTATCCTTTAATAGACTACAGGTCAGCTTCTCTCTGCAGGGGATTAATTAAAGGTGTTTTGAATAGGTTTGAAAACTGTTTAAAGAAGCGTTGTCACGATAACAGAATTTTAAACTTTAATATAATTCACGTAAAAGCAGCGGGAGCAACTTGGGGTTAAGTGTCTTGCCCAAGGACGCATCAGACATGTGGCTGCAGGAGCTGGGGATCGAACCCCCGACCTCCACAATTCTCAGAAAGTTTTACAGACCGATGCAGAGCTGGCTAAACACTGAAGCTTCAGTGTCCGTGACATGGCAACCTGTGACAGCATCGACTCTATGGAGAAGGGGGCGGTACAGTATTTATTTTAAACGCTAGGTGTCAGAGTTACATATTGCTCCTTAAAGAGAACTCTTTCAATGACTTGTTTCGACACCTTAAAACAGAAAAACAGAAAGTTTGAAATGAAGAGAGAAACTAAAACGAGAATCATTTTGCTTCAAAATTCCCTTCTCTGTCCTGCTTTTCTCACATACTTAAAACTCACCACGTTATCTTTCTTCTTCTCTTGCTGCAGGTTGGCTCGTCGACCTCACAGGAAGCTACACGGCCACCTTCTTCCTCAGTGGCGCCGCCCTGCTGGCCAGCTCGCTCGTCCTCACTACTGTTGCCGGGATACGACACTGTCGTCGCCATCAGTTGTCTTCCATCGCCAAGGACACCAAGCCTGAGCCGCTCCCCCTCAGTCTGTCGGACCAATCAGAATGCCACATCACCTATAAGAAGGAGCTGGCTGTCACTCAGGCCGTCGCCTCGTAGCGTCAGATGAATCGACCAATCATGTTCATGGACACAAGAGTCAGTGATGGGAGCTGTGATTGGTTGAGGAATCTGTCAATCAATAATAAATCAAGTCTCCCAGCACTGTGATAAACTTCATGCTTATATTTTGTAGTTACAGGAAAAAAAGCCAAAAACTCCAGCTTCCTGTGTGGAGAAAGAGCCTCTGATTGGTTGATTTGAACCTCAGAGCTGGAGCACGACCGGGAAGAACATTTGGACCGGATTGTAAACGGATTTACCGAACACACAAATGTTAAAGATGACCATTTCTGCTAATCCCCAATTTTTAAAACTGACATGAAGTGTATTAGTGCTGGATGCCCAAACTAAACGTGGGCAAAGTTTCAGATCATGTATGTTGGAGTAATCCCAGGATGAGTCTGCAGAGGGCGCTAAACGGCTTGATAAATAAATCATGCAAAGCTGCTCTATGTGTTTCACAGACTGACAACACGCAGGATGAACATAAGGACAATATGGGATCAAAAAAAAAAACAGGAACCTGAACTTTAACACTTTGATCTGTCTTTGACTGGATGAGCGTCAGAATGAAAAAGTCATCTGTGTGATGAAGTGACTGAAAATGTGATTTAATGACTCCACTGATGATGATGCCAAAATGTTCACATCAATGTGAAAATATGCAAGGTGCTTAAAAATGCTATTATGACAATATTTTGTTCTATTCAGGGAAACCTTTTTTCTTAAGTAACTCTTTATGAAGTCTGAAGCTGTAGAACCAAAAGCAGAAGCTCAAACTACGACGTAATCTATGAATCCATTTAAAGGAGCAGTATTTAACTCTGACACCTAGTGTTTAAAACTGGTACTGCAGTCCAAATTCATACATTGCAGAGAGCTGTCTCCCCCCCCTCCTCTCTAGAGTGGATGCTCACGCAGGTCACCATGTGGTGGACTCTGAAGCTTCAGTGTTTATCCAGCTCTGCATCGGTCTGTAAACCTTTCTGCGTTCTAACCTCTCTCCATTTTTCAAAAGCATCTCCAATATTGATCCTAGTTTGAGCACGTTTCTGCTCGTGGAGCTTATTAGAAACATGCAGAGGCTTTTTAGGTCGGGTACAATCACTTCTATCTGAACCAGTTCTCTTGCCCGCTTCCATCGCTGCAACACCTGTTGGTTTGACCTGATAACTGCTCTCATATCTGGCAAACCGAGGGGCGTCCAAAACGGCCGTGTGGGGGTGTCTTAAAACCGCCTACCTTCTCTGGTCCAAACAAATCCAGACCATTCAGGACCAGAATCTAAAGTTAGAAGGAGGACATACTGGCTGCTGCATTGTTGTCAGAGAAGCCAGCACTTCAACAAAGCATGTTTCCTTAATGTCTGATCATAGAGTAAGCTCACTTTATCATTTAATTCAGTAGATATCTTGATCTGATTTTGTCTTTTGTTTATTTTATGAACAAACTGTTTTCAATAATTGATCTGGTCCGATAACGTCGATATTAAAAAACTACTTTTGAACAACCGGGACCTAAACCGGTTCCTCTGTGCATCTGAGGTCGTTTAATCTCAGGGTTGAAACAGGATCAGACTCCTGTTGGTGCTTTTTATCTCTAAATGAGCTTCGATTAAACAAACTCAACTACAAGGTGATTCTTTCTTTCTTCTTCTGTTTCTTTATATTTACTAAGATTATGTGGAAGCTCGATGTTTTCTTATCAGATCTCAAGCTCAGACTACACATATTTACCAGTGTGACTTATTTCACTGCAGTTTTACTCTCTTATGTCTTTAGAGTTAAATCAGGATTTTACCTTATGAACCTGCCTTTATTCTCTCACTGGAAAAGCAAAATGTGCGGACTGTTTCTGCCATCATTTAGGGCTTTCACACTTGCAGAAAACTCCTGATATTTCCATAAGGAGCTGCATGTGTGAACGCAAACAGCCAGAGTTTGAACTCAGGCTTCACCCGGAGTTTCTCCTCCAGCCTCCTCGTATTTATTCTGCAGAAAGTCAGAGTGATAGTCTCCCGCTGTGAGGTGCATGTGTGAACAACCACATCAGGAGAATATCCGGCGCAGTCATACGTGAAGACGTCTTTAGAAACATGTCGTGCAGTAAACAGACAAACGAGCGTTCGTCAGACGGAGGCTGGGAATCATTTTTATTAAAGTCAGAAGGGTTGTTCTATCACATCTTTTTATTCACCCCCAGCCATGAAAAACAAAATAAACAGTCCTAAAAATACAGAGTAAAATGAGCTAAAAAACTAACTGTACAGATATTTAAAAGGATTTCCTCCTCGTCTTCACTTCCTGCAGGTTTTTGATCTCAGCTGTCTCTTAATGATGACGTGATCGCTCTCCTTCTCCTCGTCCGCTCCGCCCGACGTCTGAAACAAAACAAACAGAACTTTAAATTATAGAGGAAGTTTTCTGAAATGTTTTATTAATGACGACGTCCAACAAAAGTACAGAGACATCGAAACAAACCAGATGAAGGGACTCAAACGCTCCCCGAGTGCAGACGAGTCATCGACATGTTTAAAGTTCACCAGACAGGAAGACCTTTAAAATATCTCTAAAGGGAAACTAAACCCCAGAGTTTAAATCTAAGTGCATCTACCCTGGAGTTCATTAAGGTAAAAGGCCTTCAGAACGTCAACGTATCACTACGGACAGGGCCGGATCAGTTTGAAGCATTAGACAGTAAGTGCTTAGACAGCTGATGATGAGGACAGGGAGGCACAGGAGGGGATGGGGGACGTCTCTGAATGGTAGACGATGCCCCCTGGAGGATTTGAATTGTATGGCTTTAACCTTTTTAAACGGATGCTAAATGGACTTGAACTTGTTTAGTTCTTTTCTCCTCTTCTGACGACTCAAAGTGCTTTCACACCGCAGGTCACACCTACACATTCACACACTGATGGTAGAGTGACCATCAGCATTAACTCATCCATTCATACACATTCACACGCCACCGTCGAAGCAGCCGGAGAAACTTGGGGTGAAGTGTGTTGTCCAAGGACACATCGGACATGTGGCTGCAGGAGCTGGGGATCGAACATCTGTATGGATGTCTAAAACTTTCTCACTCTACATGTTGTGTCTCTGCTCTTTGTCCTCACGAGGGTAGAAGTTCACGCTCAACGTGTGTCTCACCGTGTGCGGGGAGTCAAACAGCGGCGATTCCGCGTCTTTCTTGAAAAGCTTTTTCCTGCCTCGTTTTGGTTTGGTTGCCGTGGTAACCACATCCGGCCCACTGACCAGGCTGAGGATGGTTTTAGCTGCAGAGAGAGAGAGAGAGAAAAGAAATTAAACTTTACGTTAAAGATTTGAGCAGAATAAACACGGAGGGAAAGTCACACCTGACTGATCAGCAGCGCCCTCTGCTGGCTCATAGAGTCAGTGCAACAACAACATCATGACAATCACTACGATGACGGACGCTCAGAGGTTGTGCTGCATTTCTTGAGTTACAATCCATCCAAGGAATTAAATGTGAGTCAGTTTTACGAGCACTCTGCAGAAGGGCGCTGTTCACGTCACTGGCGCTCTTTTCAACTAGCCAATCATAATCGATTAATTGGGACCTGCTCCGTGTCTCTGTGATAGCGAGGCCGTGATTATTATTAATCTCAAAGTACGAGGACAAACATCCTCCGTTTGATGCTCACAGCGAAGGAATTAAACGATCTCAAATTTAAAACATGCAGTAAAAAGTAACGGAGCAGTGTCTGTCCTCCAGCAGAGGGATAGAGACAGGATGCACATGCAGCGCTTTTATTCTCCAAGCGCTCCTGATCACACAGCCAGAGCTTTTCTGCCCGGTTGGACACAGGGTCTCAGACTGAACCCAGTGTGACTCTGACCTTTGCTGCCCAGGATGGAGGGAGAACTTTGGATCAACTCTCCGATCTTCTGCAGAGCGCCGTCTCTCTTCTCCTTCACCACAGAGCAGGACTGAAGGAAAACAGGAAGTTATGAGATGTTAAACCACACGGCGGACAGGCAGGAGGTCTGATCAGAACAATACCTTGTTGATTTGATGAAATGTGTTTCAGTGTGTGAGCGTGGAAGGTGAGGAGCTCGCCTGGACAGATTTTTGTCTTCAATGAAAACCGTTAAGTCTGGATGTTGACTTGAACTTCTCACCTCTTTGTCGTTTCGTGTGTTTCTCACTCGGTTTCTTTTATTCTCGCTGAACACCAGGCCCTGACACACAAACATGAGCACACACAAAGGTCAGGTTTGTGACATCTCTGCAGGTTTCATTGAAAACACACCAAAACTACTGAGATGTATCTGTGGTGTGATCTTCTAAATAACTCTCTACACACACACACATACGTACAGCACACACACTCAGACACACCTGCACCTCGCAGCTCTTCCTCTTCCTCCCTGTAGTTTTGGGGGTCTTCTTCCTGTCGGCCATGTTGGATCTCAGAGGAGAGACTTGAGCGTCCTGATCTGTTAGGACACGCCCACCACATCTCTACACACACACACACACACACACACACAAGCATGGATTTATCTAATTGTTAACCGGAATTATACAGTTTATTTTAAATACTCTTACTTAAAGAAGTCCTCAAACACATTTAGCGTAGCGTGTTATGAGCTAGGCTTAAGTTTAACTCGTGATGTTTCTATGAAGTCAGCAGCGATAGTTATCAAGCTCCATAAAACAGGGATGTGATTGACAGAGGACAGAAAAACATCAGCTCACTCGCAGAATAAATACGAGGAGGCTGGAGGAGAAATAAGATTATAAGTATTTGCGGAGCCTGTAAGAGACGCTACTCCAAACACATTCCCCAGAGATACAGAGCGAGAGAGTCCGCTAGTGTACGAATCTTATAAGGCGATCGGATACAAAAAATAAACACATTTAGGTGCACCAGTCACACGATAGTTAAAGTCTTCTCAGGTCTGAAAATGAAGAAGCATCACGTCCCTGATAAAACTACCTGACATGAACCCACCTGTGTGTTCCCCTGCAGACCTCCCTCTCTCTCCTCCTTCAGCCTCTGCAGCCTCTCCATCTCTTTCCTCACAGCCTCGAACTCCCTGCTTCTCCCCACCGCCTCCTCCTCCTCCTGCTGCTTCAGCTGTTTCCCCCCTCCTCTCCTCCAGTCTCAGGATCTCCTCCTTCAGCTCCTCCACCACCGTCACCTTCCTCTCCTCCACCTCTCTGTTCTCCTTCCCCTCCTCCTCCTCCTCCTCCCTCCTCTGCAGGTCCTCCTTCAGACACTCCAGCTCTGACGGGGGGAAACAAATCAGATTCATCTTCTGATCAGATCATGAATAAAACATATTTCAGGTGATGAAGTTACCTTTCCTCAGAGTCTCCGCCTGTCTGCAGCTTTCTTCGAGCAGCTTCTCCCTCTCCGTCGCCTCTCGATGCAGCTCTGACACACAAACACAGAAAAACAAACACACATTACACACGATAACGAATAAGAGATAGAAAAATCTGCGTGATTCTCCGTACAGATTTTCAAAATCTCCATCTTCTCACCTTCCTTCTCTCTCTCCTGGTTCCTCCTTCTCTCCTCCTCTGATCGCTCCATCTCCTCCAGCCGCCCTCGCAGAGCTCCACACTCTGACTGAAGCTCCGCCTTCAGGCTCTCGAGCTGGCGAGATAGTTCTGCCTTCTGATTGGTTAACTCCTCTCTGAGCTCCACACACCTGTTCTCACTGCAGCAGGAAGAAGAGAGGTGAATTATAAATGTATGTAAGAATAATCAAACCTGATCGGTAGCTGTGTTGATCAACCCTCTCGCGTACCTTTGTGTCAGATTTTCTTCCAGCTGTTTCTTTTCTTTCTGCAGATCTTTGATTAGTTGGGATTTCTCTGCCGATCTCTCCAGCGCCGCCCTGCTCTCCTTCTTCAACTCCTCCATGGAGGCGTGGAAAACACTGTTGCTGCTGTTGCTCCGCCCCTCCTCCTCCTGAAACAACCAATCGATCGTATGAGCATGGCGTCTGAAGTGAAACAGGTCCTGAAACTACTTTTTTAAAATCCAAACAGACACAAAGGAGCAGAGCGTACCTTCACTTTCTGTCTCAGCTGCTCCACTTCCTGTGTCAGACTGCTGATGGAGCTCGTCTGCTCCTCTGATTGGCTCTCCAGGACGTGGAGGCGGGTCTTGGCAGTGTCAAGATGCTCTGACAGGCTGTCGGACGAGGCAGTCTGCTCTTTGAGCTGTGACTGGAGGTTGGTCACCTGGAAAAGTCATTTAAGAGAAGCAGATGTGTTTAAACAAACAAATATTTAAGAAATAATTTTTATTTCTACCGGGATGCAGATTTATGTTCTCAGGGCCTGATTCACTAGAGGATTCTGCAGCTTTTGTGGCCGTTAAACCCGATCTGTGTGTTTTTATATCGAGCGGTACCTCCGTCTGCAGCTGGAAGATGCCGTTAATCAAAGCTTTGTTCTCCTTTGTCAGTTTGGAAGTTTCCCTCTGCTCCGACTCCAGAGAAGCAAACACGGACGCACAGTTCGGACACTCGTCCAGGTCTACAGGAGAGAGAGAGAGAGAGAGAGAGAGAGAGAGAGAGAGAGAGAGAGAGAGAGAGAGAGAGAGAGAGAGAAAATAGATGTAAGAAAAAACACGCTCGCCTTTGGATCAAAAGAAAATGAATAAAATGAGACAAACAGAGTTGATTTCCCTGCAAAAAAAGATGGGTTAAATCTGTATAAAAGTTCAGTTTTTACCTGTAAGCTGCAGAACCTTCTGCTCCAGTAAGACCTGCTCCTTCTTCAGCTCCTCCACCTCCTCCTCCCTCCGCCTCAGCTCCTCCTCCAGCGCCCTCCTCCTCTCCTCCTCCTCTCTGAGCTCGGCGATGGTCGCCTCTTTCTTGTCGTTCTCCTCCTGGAGCCTCCAGATCTCCTCCTCCAGAACCACTGAGGAGAAGGAAGATTAAATATGAGAGTAATGTCTTTATCACCTTCAGCTCCATCTACACCTCCTCCTCCTCCTACCTCTTTTCTTTGCTGGTCCTCTCTCCTCGTCTTCCAGGGAGTCACGCTGCCTTTTCCTTTTCTCCTCCTCCTCCTCTGTTGCTCCTTTTCCCCTTAGACAGCTGCAGGTCTGCTGAAGCTCCAGCAGCTCCGCCTTTATCGACTCCACCAGAGCTTTCTGAGAGACAAACACTTCCTGTTTACAACACACCCACTGAGAGGGATCACATGGAGAGATACTGCCAACTGGAAAATATCGAATTATAAAACCTGTGTCAACAACTGCAGAGAGAATATTTTACGGCCGACTTCACGTTCGCTCTTCAAGTCAAACGAGCATCCGACGAGGTTTATTTAATATCAATAACCTTTATCTCCGTTTTAAAAGTGGACACACACACTGAGTGCGATCAACACCTGCAGGGCGAGCTCCTTAACTCAAACACGACTCGACTAAAAAGAAAAAAGAAACCTTTTGATTGGCTAACTGTCCCGAGTAAACTTCCTGTGGGTTTGATGTGCGATCACAGATGACTCTCTCTGTCTCGTCTTAACGCCTTTTCAATGATCATCCTGTAAACAAAGCACGCTACCATCATCATACTTTTTCCGTTTGTGTTATCTAGGATGCTACTCTGGTTTTCTAGCTAACGCCTGCTCCGTCCTGGGCTTTAAAGTTACACCCAGGTGCATCTCAAACAGAGCTGATGTCTGAGTGGTGCACAGTGGTCGTAAGTTTCAGCTCTAAGTTAAAACGTAAGGTTACACCAAGGCGTTCGCAGAGCTGCTGCACTCGGCTCCTGATGCTCCGCTGAGAATAAAACCTGAGCTGTAGAATTTAAAGCAGGACTTCATTTACCTTTTAATAAATGATATAAATATAAATAGCCTCATGTGGATGAATTGATAAAGTTTTGCAGTAGAAAGTTTTAGAATTTAACTTAAAATCAAAATGTCTTTACGTCTCTGGTGGCAGTCTCCGCCGTGTCGTCCATGGCGGTCTGCAGTTTGTTGATGATTTCGTCTTTCTGCTGACAGATCTCCATCAGGTCTGATAACTTCTCTTTCTGCTGCTGCAGACTCTAGAAAACAATAAAACACACGGCTCAGGTTAGAGGACTTGTAAAATAAAACAAAAAACCATTTAGGGGGAGGAGCTTAAGAAGGCACACTAGTTGTTTTAAAACATTTAACTGATTTTTATGTTGCATTAAAAACATAACTGTTTGAGAGCTGTGGTGCGTTCCATTCGATCTCAGATATTCAGAGTTGCCGGTCTGATACGTCATCAGGAACGCCCCCCTGAAGTCAGAATTCTGAGATCTTCAGTAGCACTAGTTAAAATTCAACATGGCTGCTACTTGCATCAAAAGCTGTGGGTTCAGAATTGACCTCGAGCTCTTGCTGCATGTCAACCCTCTTCCTCTACTCTCAACATTTATTGTGTCTGCTTCAGCTGTCCCATCCAATAAAGGCAAAATGGCCCTACTTTTATTCTGTCACATTAAAGCCAGATAACTGAACAAATCAAGCTTCCTGTGCTGAAATAAGAAGCTGAAGAAGAAAACAAAAGCTGGGCAACCGAAGACACCACAGAAGAAGAAGCGAACAGTACCTCCATGGCCTCCTGTAGCTGGTCGTGTGACTGCTGCTTCTCCAGTCGCAGCGCTTCAAGCTCTGCAATCAGCACAGACACAGAACACAAGTCGAAGTTACATGTGTGTGTGTGCCCCTGCAGAGTGTGTGTGTACCTGCAGAGTGTGTGTGTGTGTGTACCTGCAGAGTGTGTGTGTGTGTGTGTGTACCTGCAGAGTGTGTGTGTGTGTGTGTACCTGCAGAGTGTGTCTGTGTGTGTGTGTGTGTGTATACCTGCAGAGTGTGAGGGTGTGTGTGTGTACCTGCAGAGTGTGTGTGTGTGTGTGTGTATACCTGCAGAGTGTGAGTGTGTGTGTGTACCTGCAGAGTGTGTGCGTGTGTGTGTACCTGCAGGGTGTGAGGGTGTGTGTGTGTGTACCTGCAGAGTGTGAGGGAGTGTGTGTGTACCTGCAGAGTGTGTGTGTGTGTGTACCTGCAGTGTGTGTGTGTTTGTACCTGCAGTGTGTGTATGTGTACCTGCAGTGTGTGTGTGTGTGTGTGTGTACCTGCAGTGTGTGTGTGTCTGTGTGTGTACCTGCAGTGTGTGTTTGTGTGTGTGTACCTGCAGTGAGTGCGTGTTCAGTCAGACAGCGCTGAGCACTCTGAGCGTCTTCTTTGATTTTCTCCAGGTCTTCAGTCATCGAGCTGATGAATCCTTCTAACAGAGCCTCCTGCTCCTGCTAAAAATACAAACCATAAATACTGTTATTGATCACTCATAATCATCAGTGATGAGTCAGACAGGTGTGTGTGCGCGTGTGATCACCTTAGTGGTCTCAGCGTTGACGGCAGAAAGATCGACCGTCTTGTTGACCAGATTCTTCAGGATCTCCACCCTCTTCTCTGCTCGCTCCTCCAGGATCTCTCTCTCCTTCTCCAGACGCTCACTGAGACACACACACATGTTGTGTTAAATCTTATCAATGGTACAAATAAAGGTTGCCAATAATTTAGTATATTTTTTTTCCAATACAAACTAGGACGAGGATTTCAATTTTTGTTGTCGTAATATCTTACAGGTATCAATATCATTTGATTTTACTGGAATCGTATCAAAGTGACATCCCGAGTTACCTGTAGTCTTTCTCCATCTTGTTGAAGAGCTCCATGAACTCAGTGCTGACTTCTTCTCTGATCTGAGCCTCCAGAACCAAACGCAGGGCCGCCTCCCTGTCGGACTGAAGACACAAAAAAACCTTTCTTCTTCTTCTTTGTTTGATTGATGACTTCACAGATGTTTAAGCTACATTAGAGAAGAGAACTAGTTTTGATTTGAACTTTACCTTGTGTTCTTCCTCCATGGTCCTGTCCTCCTCCTCCTCTTCCTCGTCCTCCTCTCCTCCTGCCTCCAGCACTGTTCCCTCCATTGCACTCTCCTCCTCCTCCTCTTCTTCCTCATCCCAGTCTTCACCGTCCTCATCCTCCAGCACATCCTCCAGGGTCGTTTCCCAAGCAACCAGCGAGCTCTTCCTGCCCCGCCCGGAGACATTTCTGCGCTGATCAGCCTCGTCGATGATCATCGACAGCTCCATGGCCGACCTGTGAGGGGCGTCGTCTACAACAACTGGCCTTGTGTTCAACACCACCACCTGGAAAGAGAAAGAGGTATTTAAACTCTAATTTGTATACCTTTTAGTTTAGTGGGGTTCCTCAGGGCCCTACTCACGGTCCTCTATACTTGTGTTCTTACAACACATGTTTTATGATAAACTGTCAGTCTCTGTGTTTGTGTATGTGCTGACCTTCTGGGCGAGAGCCGAGAACTTGAGGACATTGAGCGTCTCGTCGAAGCAGGACGAGTTCTGGTTGATGTTGACCACCATGGAGACCCGGCCGGCACCACAGAAGAAGAACTGCAGGAAGTGGGTCAGCTTGGACTCCCTGAAGGGGATGTGGTGCTGAAACCTGCAGAGAAACACATCATCAGTTCTACTTCTGTCTTTTGGAATACGATTTCTCTCTGACAGATGCTGACTGGGTTCAAAGACAATGATGTCATACTTGGCGTGTTGGTTGAGTCTCATGGCGTTGATGCACTTCCCGAGTGTCAGCAGAGAGCTGTTGATGTTTCCCGCTTCTTTCAGTCGCTCTCCTGTGTTTTGAGTCCGAGAACATCGCTCAGAGCCGGCGAGGTCACACAGAGCTAACCTAAACACAAAAAAACCCATACATTATAATTTACAAGCAGCACTGATTGTCTGAAAGGAACAACTTTAAAACCTTCTCCTACACATGGCGTTCCTAATGAATAAAGTGTGAGCTTACTCGCTGATACCGAGGACTCTGGGAACTCCAACGTCGTCCACTTTGAGGATCCTGACGGAGAAGATGCTGTGGCTGCAGAGACACACAGAAACAATATTAGAGACAGAGATTTTGTTGGTCTGTCGAATCCATGGAAGCACACACTCCTGGTTCATGACTGTTTATATTGTCCTGCTCAACTTGCAGTTGTTGCAAGGAAAACAAAATAACGACAGTGGGTTTGAAAACATCTCCAGTGTTGTGATTTCTAAGAAGTATTAAACTTACATCTTACATAACGCACCTGTTAGAGTGGAATTCAGACACCTACATGAGCCTACCGATAGGCTTGTTCTAAATGTGTTTCCACATGAGGCACGATTGTTGCATACCTTACCCGAGCACGATTCCTCCACCCTCCCCCGCTGGTCTGCGGGGGAGGGTGGTACAGCAGGTGGCAGTATGCACGTAGTTGGTTTACAAATCGCCAAAAAGCAAAAAGAAGTAACCATGGCAACCACTCGTGGACTGAGTCCATCCTGCTAACTGTGGATGTTTATGTTATTTCTGAGACGCCATCATTGACTTTCTTCCTACTTCCACATCTACTGTGCAGCTCAGAGGATGAAACGGACCCGTGCTGTGCGGATACAGCGGTTTTTGAAGTGACAGGAGCCGTTTACAATGACTTCATATAGCCCTCCACTTCCTTGTTTGAGCATGGTTGCATTCACATCTGCTGCAGACTGTATACAGAGTTTGGGATTTTGAATTCTAGCCACTTTGTTACCAATTGTAAGTGTTTCAATCGATTGCTCTTGTCTTTGTAATTGATTGAATGTGTTGTGTTGTTTGCTTGTTTTCTTGACGGCATCGTAAATGAGGGAAACCTCAATGTCTTTTCAAGAATAAATAAAGGTTTGATGAAAACAGAAAACGGCGCGGAGCAGCTGACCTCCTGCTGGAGAGCTGGTTCAGTCTGGTGGAGGAGAAACTCTGGTTCTTCTTCCCGATCTTCATCACTCTGTAGGCCTCCTCCGAGCTGTTCACCTGGACCCACCTCAGGTCTGACACACACACACACACACACACACACAGATGCTTGAAACCACCACGACTGTAGGTTTACAGTTCAGAGAAGCTTCAAGAGCAGTTTATCAATCAATCAAACTTTATTCAAAAACACCTTTCAGACAAATTCAAGTGCAGAAAAAGTAGATTGACAAGAAGGCTGATTGTTAAAAAGGATTTAGAGACTAATACAAACCAATATGAATTCAATAACATCATCAAATATAAGAGGAGGACACAAACCTCCAAGTGAGGCCCAATCAAATCTACAGCATGCCATTTAAATTCCTTTCACTAACTTAATTACACACACAGTAAAAGATCACATTACTGAACATAAAGGAGACACACAGTGATACCTTTAATGAAGGAGTTTCCTTTGACGTCCTGAGAGAGACGCAGCACCGTCCTCCTCTGGTGTCCACCGGGAATCTGAACATCACAAATCAATCACAGATGAATCCGTTGTTTGGATGAAGTCTAAAAGCGAGAGCGTTTTGTCGACTCCTCGCTTCTTAGTAACGAGAATAAAGGCAGCGTCTGTGATAAAATATCTCAGAGTGCTTCAGGTAAAGACTTGAAATCTGACCCTGGAGTTAAAGTTTGGGAACACGTTTGGTTTAAAGTTGACAAGACAACAAAGACACGGAGGATTATTATTGCACAGTCCTTTTGCACATCATCCTACATCACCTGTTATTCAGAATATTAAAGGACACTAAAGCACAAATGAATGTTTAAAGCAGGCTGAGGTACGATGAATCGTCTCCCAGAGGTTAAAAGCCAAAGCTCAGCGTGTCACATGTGTTTACCTGTTCCAGCAGGTCGTGGATGTTGTCGTTGTAAATCTCACAGAAAGAAACCCAGACAGAATAACGGACGTTTGAGGAGACGTCAAGACAGAAACTGTCAGAGTCCGAGGCGCTGTTCACGCTGCTGTCAGTGCTGAGAGACGAGCCTGAACACACACACACACACACACACACACACACACACACACACACGGTCAGTACTTTGAGTTAAACGTTTTCTCACTTTTTACTTGATGAAGCAGCAGATTTGACACTCGAGTAAAAACAATATCACAAACCATCAAGAAACGTCGATCTTCCAGCTGTCAGACTTTTGTCACTCTGCAGAGAGAAAGACAACATCTTCACACTTTGCACAGATGGTGTTGTGTGTGTTAGAAAGAGTGTGTAAAAGTGTGTGTGTCTCTGACCTCTTTCAACAGCCTCAGAAGGTTCTTCTTGCTGCTGAGCTCTGCCGACTGCTGGTCTGGAGTCAGTCTGCTAAAGTCTCTGCAACGTTGAGGCTTCAGATCCGCCCGGCTGTACAGACGACCCTCAATGCTGTTAAAGATCACCGACAGAGAGCGCGGCAACAGACCCGAATCATGGTCCGGACCTGAGATACAGACAGCAAAGATTAGAAAAAGGAAACACAAGCTGGGCCACAGTGGATCAATTTTCAGACAGGTTGTGTTTCTGACCGAGGAATGTGAAGGTTTTTCCAGCGTTAGTGACCCCGTATGTGAACACCAAACAGTTTCCTCCGTCCAGAACATCTCGGGCCAAACCTCGAACTGACCCCTCGAACACCTTCCTCTGACTGGAGTCCGGACCAAACACCTGAACAACGAGACAGCAACCAGAGAGGAGCGTGAATGTTTGTTCGATGAAGCAACAATAACAAACAGGATGTAAACCAGAAACAGTTTCTTCATGTATCTAACGGTCTTTATCAGAGACAGAGCCACAGAGAGACAGGTGATGTCACAGTTACCTGTGTGAAGCTGAACCTCTGTGCTGTTTGTGGGAGGGACTTCTCATTCTGTCTGTTTGATTGACAGATCCTCGGAGCCTTCAGGACCACAGTGTCCGGTCCCTCAATGGTCACACACTCCTTAAAAACAAAGAAACACATAAAACAGTTTCTATCACGCGCATGAAAGACTGCACACACTTTCTGTCCAACCAACAGCCTCAGACCCAAATGGTCAAAAAGGTGTTGTATGAATATAACTTATTTTAAAATCCTTCCTTCAGGGTTTGTGTGCGTTTTGATGTTACCTGTGAACCTTCGTTGTCACTCTCAGCTGCAGTGAAAGGTCGAACCCTCAGGTATACCTGTAGGTTCTCCGACTGTGACGGAACAGTGTCCTAAAAGAGGAAGAACAAACATAACTACAGGAACGTGCAGTACGATAAACTGCATATGTATACAGTAAGTGACAGCCAGACAGGCAGTGAGACAGACAGACTGACCTGTGCTGGAAGAGCAGCAAATTCACCAAACAGATCTTTCCTAATGTCATCCACCTCCACCGGTCCAACTCTCTCCGGCTTCCCGGCAAAACAAGACTCCATCATCTCTGCCAACAAAAACGTAAAGTCATCATTATGCTTATTATGTGGCTCTTAACCTTGTTTTAACATACATGGCATCAAAAAAGGATCTACGTATCGGTTGAAACACACAATGCTTTTATCTAGAAGACCATTAAATGCTTGAATAATCAACGTTTTAAACATTGATTTGCAGGCAACCCTTTTAAAAGTCGAGATCTTTAATCAGGCAAGTGTGATTTTACCATGTGAGCCTGATCATAAAGAACACGTCTTCATTAATAATCCACATGGTTTGCAAGATAAGAAGATCAGCGAGAGAGTCTTAAATGTGAACATAAGTAAGGAGAGTTAGGCGTGACTTCTAACAACGAGGAAATGACCAGAAATCCGTGTCTTTGCATAACAAACACACACTCAAGTTACCTACAATATTTACTTTTCGGTCACACAGGTCCTTTAATCAAGTCTATTTCGTTGGACCTGACCATAAAGCACGTTAATGGCAGAGAGAAGAGCTGGAGATCATTTTAAAAACAATACTGTTAACGTTGTTGTTAGCATTAGCCACAAAGCTAACCCCCATAAAAAACATGCACGCGTCAGGTAATTCTTTTTAACTTCTTTAAAGAATAAAGCGTTGCAATGACTCAACAGTCTAGAATATTTAAGGTCATTTTAACTCACTCTGGATGTTTTTTTATTCACCAGGCACCACATTTAAAGTAAGAAACATCGAAAAAGACCGTAACGTTAGCTTTAGCTGCTTCTCTCGTCTCCGCGGTTTAGTTTTTAAACTGAGACCGGGCGACCAATCAGGTGCCGGCACAGAGAGACGTCAGCCAGATCTCACTCGCACCCTCGGAATCAAACTCGAGCGAGATTGTGTAGCTTCAATAATATAAATAAATAAATAATAATGTACTGAATGAGCTGTTTTATAATGTCGTTAAAGAAAACGATTTTTTCATGAAAGGATTCCTCTAATTATTAATTCTTTAAAAAAAAAATCCCATCGGCGGATGAAATTGACGTCATCAGCCGGGGCCAGCGCTAACGCAGGGCAGGAGGGGAGGATTTGGAGCGGATTTGTGGATTACAGCCTCACATACAGCAGCTAGCTGCTAATTAAACTCCTTTATCCGGATAAAAATCTGACTTTGGGTTTACAAAATGTTTTGAATTACAGAGAAGTCAAACTGCTTCGTTATTAAAGGCAGAAGTCAGGATAAAGGGCCGCTGTGAGAGACGCAGCAACACGGTTTCCTTGACAACGGTGAGAGAGCGTCGTTATAGTAACTGATAATGGTGGTTTCCTTTAAAAATAAGGGTTTTTAACACTTAATTAGGTACTTATTTAAGTTGTAAAGTTAAGAATATTTATTAACAACATTTTTGATACTTCGACACTTTCAATAAAACGGCTTTGACGGAAAAAACAAACGGATTGAGATCTTTTTCAAGAGTGGCTTAGCTGAGACAGGCAGCAGCACAACGTTTCTGACAAACAGAGCAGCCATACTTACAAACAAACTTTTTGATACTGTCAATCATTAAAATAAAAGAGAATGTGTTGTTTTTAAACTATGTCATCAAAAATGTTCAAAACCTCAGTCTTAATTCAGGACTTATTCTTCCAGAGATCTGGTGTGAAGCGACCCCCCCCCCCCCTGCTGCCATCATGTCTTCTGTGGAGTTGAGCGGTGGCGATGGAGGGAAGTGGCTGGATGCTCACTATGACCCGGTGGCGGGTCTGTACACCTTCTCGTCCTGCGTGGACCTGGCCGACCTGAGCGGGGATGGAGAGAGCCGGCTGGTGTTGGGGGACCTGGGCTCCGGCTCGTCGGGGATGAAGCTGAAGGTGTACCGAGGCACGGCGCTGATGAGCGAGAGCACCCTGCTTGACCTGCCCGCTGGCCTCGTGGCCTTCTTCATGGACCTGCACGAGCCCCGCATCCCTGCCGTCGCTGTGGCATCCGGACCCTGCATCTACGTCTACAAAAATATGAGACCGTACTTTAAGTTCACACTGCCGGGGATGGAGGTTAACACGCTGGAGCAGGTTGGTTTCTGTCAGGACACACACACATTTCTGTCGTTTATCGTATTTAACAAACTAAATCGACAAAGTTGATTTTCTCTTATTGGCCCCTTTCTCATGAAATAGATGCTGTTGTTTTTAAAGCTTTGGTACTTTTTGATACTATGGATCATCTAAAATCTGGCGCTCTGATTGGTCAGGACGTGTGGCAGCAGGCGAGGGAGGGGCAGATCGACCCTCTGACCCTGAAGGAGATGTTGGAGAGCATCAGGAACAAGGCCGATGTACCGCTGTCCGTCCGCTCGCTCCACTTCCTTTCTCTGGACACAAACCACATGGATGAGTTTGTGCAGCTGCACAAGCAGCAGCCAATCAAACGGCAGGTAACGCTAATCGTTATATCAATATCATCCTATATGTACCTTCTTGACATGAATAGTTGAAAGGTTAATATGATTACTTTTTACTGATGCAAACACTGCCCAATGTAACCCGACCCCTCAGATTAGATTAGAGTAGAAAACTTTTCTTATCCCCAGCAGGTAAACTGATTTGTCACCTGGTCAATTCAAATACACAACAAACTGTGCAGGATTGCCTTTAAAGATCAGAACCGTTTTTGGGTTTGGTCCTCGTTCTCTTCTCAAAAGGTAACCTTAAGTGAGTCTGGGGTAGGATCGTACAGAAATAAAGAAATGTAGGGTTTCTTCATGTTCAAAGTCAATCTGCGAGAGACAAGATGACATTTAGGTGTAGAAGAAGAAAACAGTGCATTCCTGTAATACTGCAAAATATTCCAGGTAAGCTGCAGCCGTTTTTCTGTAACCTGTTCCTGTAGAAAATATTTCATGTATTTAGTAAAGAATCTGTTCGGGGCGAAATGCTCATTAATCCCTTAAATATAGAGGGAAGCCCCTGCTCTGCTCGTCTGCAGGTAAAAACAAAAAGAGAAAATAATTATCAATGAATGTTGACACTACAGAAACTAAATCCAGTGCACTTATCATTCTTGTAAAAGGATCATTAATTACTGGTTAAAAGCAGACGATAACGGATCTCTTGAAGTTTCTGAGTGTGTTGTTTCAGCGAGAAGTCGTCCTATGAACAGACTGAAGTGTTGTCCGCAATAAAGCAGTCGTTGTGATTTAGAATATGTCTCTATAGAAGCCGTTAGGAACTAAATAAACATTGTTGTAATATCTGCTAACTGCTCTGTTAACGACACGTTATTACAAGTTTAGTGTCATACATCGAAGGGTTAATGATGCAGAAGTACGCTACAGTGTGATGGTTTCATCATAAGGCAGTATATCAAACCATCAGTTCATTAATTTTCCTCCATTCAGAGTAAAATCATGACGTCAAGTTATCTCAGGACTCTCACACTTTATAAATCCTGTGTGTGTCTCAGACGGTCATCACGTGCATCGGCACTCTGAAGAAGAGCACGGCCGATGAAGACGGAGTCAGCTGTTTGGTGATCGGCACGGAGAGCAGCGACGTCTACATCCTCGACCCGGAGGCTTTCATCATCCTCACAAAGGTAACCTCACGACACACACAGGATGTCGACGTTATGGATTCTTCGATACTTTTCGATACCACGAGAGAACGACACTTTTTGAGAGATGAAGCTGAGTAGTAGAAGACGACGGAGAAGGGAATTAAAAAAAGGGGGCGACTGTGGCTCAGTGGTAGAGTCGTCGTCTCTTAACCGGAAGGTTGTGGGTTTGATCCCCATCTGCTGCAGCAACATGTCCGATGTGTCCTTGGCCAAGACACTTAACCCCGAATTGCTCCCGCTGCTTCGTCGGCGGCGCATGAATGCGTATGAATGGGATTAGTTACTTCTGATGAACTGAAGGCTTCACTAAGATGTAATGTTGGATACATTTTTGTGCGACGCGTCTATGTTTCTGTCTCAGATGTCTCTGCCTGCTGCTCCCACCATGATGGATGTGACGGGTCAGTACGACGTGGAGTTTCGTATCACAGTGGCGTGTCGCAATGGGAACATCTACATCCTGCGCAGGTAAGCTCTTGACCCCTTTTTTATCCCTTACAGCTTTATTAACAAACAACTGTCATCAAATATACTTTGAGAGGAATCCAAAAATAAGACGAGGACCTGAAAGATGTCTGTGCTGCTGTTCCTCAGAGACTCAGACAAACCAAAGTACTGCGTGGAGCTGTCGTCTCACCCCGTGGGTTTGGTGAGGGTCGGGAAGAACATGGTGGTCGGCTGCAGTGACGAGAGCCTGCAGGGCTTCACGCAGAAGGTAAACCTGAGCTGATTTTAAACTTCAAAATGATTCAAAAAAGTATCAGTGTATTTAAAATTTTGAGTCTCTTTTCTTGACTTCAGGGGAAGAAGTTGTGGAGAGTTGACCTCCCTGCTCCCATCTGCACTATGGCGTCCATGGACCTCCCCACCAAAGGTTTCCAGGCAGTCCTGGTGGGTCTGGCTAACTGTGAGGTCCAACTGTACCGGGATAAGAACCTGCTGAGCACCATAAAGACACCTGACGTGATAACCAGTATCTGCTTTGGTCGCTACGGGCGTGAGGACGGGACCCTCATCATGACCACCAAAGGAGGAGGTCTGATGGTGAAGATCCTGAAGAGGACGGCGGCTTTCGAGGACAGGGACAGCGCACCTGGGCCGCCGGTGGCTCAGAGCATCCGCCTCAACGTGCCCAAGAAGACCAAGCTGTATGTGGACCAGACTCTCAGAGAGCGAGAGAATGGCGTAGCGATGCACCGCGCCTTCCAGATGGACCTGAGCCGCATGCGTCTGGCTGCAGCGAAGGCCTACGTCAAAGCTTTGGAGTCCAGCATGACCCCGATGTCCTCCAGCCTCACTGAGCCGCTTAAGATGAACGCAGTGGTGCAGGGCCTGGGCCCATCCTTCAAACTGACCCTGAACGTCCAGAACACGGCAGCATGTCGGCCCGTCATTAACCTGGCCATCAGCTTCCTGTTCGACGAGGGCCTGTACCGGATGAAGAACCCATACATGAGGATCCCCCTGCTGGTGCCCGGACTCATCTACCCTGTTGAGACCTTCGTCGAGTGCACCAGCGACAAGGGCATCTCTGACATCATCAAGGTGTTCGTCCTGCATGAGGGGCGGAGCTCCCCTCTGCTGACCGCCCACATCAACATGCCTGTCAGCGAGGGACTGATGCTCAACTGACGACAGACGGCCCCTCACCCTAATTACTGACAGACTCACTTATGCTCTGCTCATTACTAGGAGTATCACGATACCAGAAGCTTAAACTTTCATATGATTCTAGTAAAAATCAAACAATACCTGTTTGATACCACGGCAAGTTTTTGGTGCCCAATAAGGGTTCAATGCTTAACTATCACAATGTCTTAATTTCACAACAACAATGGCAACGTTTCAAACCAAAAGCTGCAGCGACAGGAAAAAAAGAGACAGAGAGATAGCACTGTTTATATTGCACAACATTTTTTGCAACCTTTCGGTAAAATACACACAGCTGAGTGTTTTGTTATTCAGGCAGTTTTTGAGTTTCACTCAGGCCTAGTCCACATGTAAATAGGTATTTTATTAAACAGAGGTTTTCCTCCTCGCAAAACGTTAAAGCTGTCATGAGCACAGCAAGCGATGTCCTTGACTTACTAAAATGTTCTCGCCATTCCTTCGCAATGACCATTTCATTTACAAAGTCGTCTATTAAGGTGTCTCTGCTTGTCAACATAGTGGGAGAGTAACTGTGTGTGTATGTGTGAGCATGTGAGAAGTCCAGTTAGCAACGTTAGCACCAGCGCTAGTTTGGTTACGTCTGCCATCGCACTAATCTCATGTCAACAAAAGTGACAGCGTCGCACGACAACGTCAAACGGAGGAGAAACCGGCGCACAGCGTAACACAAGATCAAAACTCTGTTTTCCTCGTCTACACAGAAACACCTTAAACAGAGTTTCTGAACATCTTCACCCTGGAAGGAGTTTTACTGAAGGAGAGTTTAAAAAAAAATACGTCCACGTGTGGACTAGGCCTCAGAGAGGGAGAGAGGCGGAGCAGGGTGAAGAGGGACAGAGTGAGATATAGGCAAACTGGCTACAGAAGAAACATGTAACGTTATTAAAACGCAACATAAACTATACCGATATAAACGATATTGTCTTACCCTCTGTCTCGTTTCTTAAAAACTCGATATGTTGCCCAGCCCTAACAAGAAGAATCACAGGGTTAATGTAGTGCAGAAGAAACGGATGAAGTGACAGAGCTGGTTTGAAAACACAGACCAGCATCGGCTGATCTAAGTACATCTAGTCCAAACAGTAAACATGGTGCAAATATTCCCCTAGACCTTTTACACAGAAGATAAGAAGAATCTGCTGAAAGGTTCGTGTAGAATATGAAAACAGATAAATATATTTTACTCCTAAAACTAACGTGTGGAGACTGAATGTATGAACATTTGTAGATGTATTCATAACGTGCACAGACTGTAATTTAAGATTGTATAGATGTTTTTCAAGTTTGTATAGTTTCGTTGTACAGCTGCTGTGCGTGTTGAAGATAAAGTGTTTGATGTAATATAATAATGTATGAGCTCTCAGGGATTCGATCACTGCAGACTTTGGTACATGAAAGAATGAAGAGACACTTAAACATCCCAAATAAGGTTAAAAATCTGTTTTTACTTTAAATCTTGTATGAATAACATTTAAAAGGGTCACTTTATAAATATAGATTTATTAGAAATGTATTGGAACCTCCTTTCCTCATGTATGTGGAGCTGTATTCTTATTTGTATTTAATGTTCAAAATGTCTCTTTCAATCCAATAAAACAGAGTAAGTGAAGGTATGGCGCTTATTCAAATAATATCTGTTGGCACTTTTCTGTACGTTGTTCTTTGTGTAGTTCCGTTTTAGTTTCTAAACAAAGCAGTAAAAACAGAAGGTGATTGGACGGCTTCTTGGCGTGCTGACAGTTTGTGTTTGGGAAATGCTGAGATCAAAGGTGAGGACAGGTAAACAGTGAGCAGGACGTCATCTTAGTTGAGAAATAATAAAAAGTCCCTGATAAGAAACAGGGAAACAAACTATTGACCTGCTTTTCAAGCCGTGCGGACTTTCCAACCTGTTGAAAGAGGAACATCAGCGTCTATAAAACCTGAGAGAAGCTTCAGTTTTCACCTTCAAACAGAAGAAACTCTCGATCATCTGGATTTAAACTTTCAGAGCTGAAGATGAGAGTCGTCGTCGTGTTGCTGGGTGAGAAACCAAGACATCGTTAATCCAGATTAAATCTGACAAATCAGCAGCTTTTAACTTAACTTTGTTATCAATCAAGCTGCAGATTTTCAGATTTTTCACCTTTCGCCATTTCATTCATTTGGATTAACATGCATCATTCAGACCACTGGTTTTCAACTGGACGAGCCTCCAGACCCACCACCCACTCTACTCTGCGACCCAAAATTTCTGATATTTTTTCAATCATCTGATTACTTTGTGAACATTTTGCAGTTTGGACCTCAGATGGATCAGCGTGATAGGACTAAGAAAAACGCCTCTTAGACTTTATTGCACAGTTTTTCTTGGCACACCTTTCTGACCCACTTAAAAACGGCTTCACGACCCACTTTTGGGTCCCGACCCACCAGTTGACAACCGCTGATTTAGACCACTGGTTCTCAACTGGTGAGTTGGTACCAAAAAGTGGGTCGTGAATGTTTGCCCAGGGGAAAAAAATGGTGTCAAAAAGTCTTTGAAGCACTTTTTAAACTTACGTTGTTCTGTCACATTTTTGTACCATCTGAGGTCCAAACTGCACAATTTCTCATTTAAAAAATCTGGTTGTTTGAAAAGATATCAGAAATTTGGATCGAGATTTACACGAAGGAGTTGGGTGTGGGTCCTAAAACTCAACCAGTTGGTAACCACTGATTTAAACAAATGAAATGGAAACAAATGTAGCAAATTAATTATTTGTCTATAAAGAGAAATAGTTAAAACTTTTGTTTGTTAAAGAAAATATAAATAGAAACTTTTGGCCTGTGTGTTTTGACTGTACTTGTTTTTATTGCAATGTGGGGACGCTTGTCCCATTTGGGGACATGAATCTGGACCCCAGAAAGAAAATGTCACGATTAAGACTTTTTTCAGTAATATGATATGTATGTAGAATAACTGTCCAGGAAATTATTTAAGGCAGTGTGATGTCTCCTGAAGTAATTTAAATGTGTGTGTGTGTGTCCAGCTGTGTTGTGCGTGTGTGATGGCGTACAGTTTGGCCCGCTCTGCGCTGGAAACCCTAATAACAGAAGGAGGATCAGCGACAGCTGGGGACAGGGACGCTACGGAGCCCCACGGTAACACACTTTTAGATATTTTGAATCTGAAAAATGAAATATCTAAACTGAATAACAGTAGTGACGGGGACGCAGTAAAAGCCTCTGTTTAAAAATGATGCAGTTTGTTATTGTCTAAATTTAACAATGAGAGAACTGTCCTCTTCTATGTTTCTTTAACTAGTCCGTAGAATATTAAAAACGTTGCTAACTGAGACTAAGTTGGAGAAAGGGGAAACGAAAAAAGAATCTCTAGCGTTTTCCAAAACAGCGTAGTCCTGCAGTACCCCTGAACACCACAGGATGGCACCTGTAACACAGAGGATGCAGGAAGTACACTGCCCCTCTGAACTCACTGATACTGTGGACCACATCATCTCAAATCCCATTCACAGTAAACATGTTTGATGATTCAGCTCTCTGCTTCAGGTTGACCACAGTAAACATGGCCGACCATTTGTAGGTGCAAATCTTTGACTGTGCTATTATTGTTAAAAATGACATCAGATAGAGAGCACACTGTTCATACTAAACCGCTCAACAGCTAGCCAGCTAGAGGCTTATAAATAACTAAACTGTAATACGTTTTATATGCATGAAATGAAGAGATAAATCATCCTATTCTTCCCCCCCAAATGACCCTAGTATGTGTGTAAGAAACGCTCTTTGAAATGTCCATAACCAGTTGTTCAAAAAACCCTGATAATGGACACCCCGCTACGCATTATCCAAAATGTCTTGCAGACTCTGTGGACATGAATCAGCTGTTAAAGCCAGGTGTTTACTGTGTTACAGGGGCAGTAGGACACATAAAGGTCTGGATATCGTGTGCGAGGACGGATCGGTGGTCTACGCTCCGTTTGATGTGACTCTGGGAGGGAGAGTCATCGTCTACACCGACCCCAACAAAGCCGCCATCAACAACGGCATCAACCTGAATGGAGGGGGTCAGTCTATCACAAACGTATCTTATAATGATCATTATTACTTAATTCCTAAGCACAAATTAAAGGTATTTGGATCGAACCCCCAACCTTCCAGTTGAGAGATGACCCACTCTACCACTGCGCCACAGCCGTACCATATCAAAGTTTAAAAATCTGGTATCATGACAACCCTACTTAGTTTGAACTTTTACTGAGATAAAGTGTCTGTTTCTGCAGGTCTGAAATTCAAGTTGTTCTACGTTCAGCCGGATCGAGTCAGTGGAACAGTCAGGAAAGGGGAGAGGATCGGCGTCATGCTGCCGATGCAGCAGGTTTACCCGGGAATCACGTCCCACGTCCACGTCCAGATGAGTGACAGGAGCGACCCCACACCGTACTTTAACTGATCTACTCACTGAGAAAACCGGGAACACACATCTATCACATTTAAGCTTCTTACATATTACAAAAATAAACTTCTAAAATGTGAACGTTTGGTTGTGATTTTTCTTTATCAGGAACCACAAACAAAACATTTCAGTTTGTTCAATCACTTTTTGGGGCTGAAGCTTAGACTCGGAACAACTAGACTTACTCATCAAAGTGAAGCTCAAACTTTTTCAACCTGGAGCCTTTACAGTAAATTATTGTTCTAACATTAATGCATCAGTATCCAAAAATCTGATATAATATGACATCCTCAAGGGACATTCTTGCAGAAGAAAGGTCCAGTTTCTCTGATAATTACAGAAGCCCTACGTGAACATGCATCAATGCATTCTAATTAGCTCAGTTTTTCCATGATAGTGTGACATTTTTGGTTGTTTGTCGAGATTTTGACGTATTTATCTGTTTATCTCGGGTATAAAGAAGACTGGTTTTCCAGTGTGAATGGGTCGATTTGGGTTTTATAAAGACCCTAACCCCTTTTTGGTGTTTCAATGCCCCTCCCTTGTGTCAGGTTATCAGAAACGTTGCTGCCCCCTGCAGACTATTCCTGTGACATATAAGCAGTTTGGACACTGGGTAGAGGATTATTCAGCTCGTGACACCATGTCTCAAACAGTCAAATAAAGGTTAGGTGAATATATGTGGTAGAAAGCTGTTGAACAAACACTGCAGTGGATGT
The DNA here is from genome assembly GCA_020745685.1 of Tautogolabrus adspersus. Taxonomy (NCBI): domain Eukaryota; kingdom Metazoa; phylum Chordata; class Actinopteri; order Labriformes; family Labridae; genus Tautogolabrus; species Tautogolabrus adspersus. The sequence goes on from CM036554.1 coordinate 23,833,872, forward strand.
TGAGCTGGGACAGTTTTACACGTTTCTCTGCTCAAACTCAAACACCAAACAGCTTTTTAACAGTTTGGAATCATTTCATGTGTCTGTATATAACGTGTTTTATCTCTAATCTATAATCTGAGAGGGACTCAGGTGTGGGTGTGAACTTTGGAGTGAGAGAGGAAATTACCTGTTTATCATTGAGATAACAGCTGCGCTGCTCTCACAACTTTACATCAGACTCAACACAAACACTTTCTCTGCTGCTCTAAACTCAGGTGAGTTTTTTCTCTTGAAGCAGATTTTGATTCATTAAACGTCTGAGCTCTTCTTCTTCTGTGGTTTTCTGGAGTCCATCATGACGCTGTGACTCAGTGAAAGTCATTTGACTGTATTTCCTTGTGTACATTGTTAAATTCTCTCTGATTGGACGCTGCCACGGCTGTTGCTGAAAGTTACTTTCACTGTTATCTCTGACTGCTCTCAATAATTTGTAACTTGCTAGCTGCAACTATGAACTTTAATAAAACTTTACTTTTAACAGACAGCGACGATACCGATAAAACTTTAATCTGCAGCTAGTGTTGAATTAAGAACATAGTCTAAAGTTTAGAATTGTATACATACGCCTCCAGACGAGGGACAAAAGGCCATTTTTTACCACCCAATGCAAACTCCAATTTCTTTAAACGAACAGTCAAATACAGAGCAATGAAAACATCACCACTGTTACTGACTAAACTAACACAAAAATCTATTTTTAAAGAAACACCTCTGAACATTATATTTGTAAGTTACTGTGCACATATATTTATCCTAACCTCATATTTTAAATTAATGTCTTGTGTTTGAAATTATCATGTTTGTTTGTAAAGTTACATTTTAAAAACGTCTAGATTCACGTAAACTAGATTCTGACTTCTCTCTTCTAAATGTTAATGTGGACCCAATGGATGACTGGCCCGGGTCTAGAGTACAGCTGATGGGGATCCAAACAAATAAACAAAATAATGGCATATCTTCAAAACTCGAGAATAAGTCATTGTTAATTTGATAATTATTCCTGTGATGGTTACTTGTGATGGTTCTTGTTAAATATGTTTGTTGCGTATTTTGTTGGATGTTTTTTTTTTTTGTGTGTCAGATCCTTTCAGACCCTTCGTGTCCACACGGTCCGACATCATGGGGAGCAGGAAGTCTGTGTGTTGTGGTCTTTCTGCACTGGAGCTGATTTTCGCCGTCCTGTTTATCCTCATGACAGCTGTGAGTGTGGCACTGATCGCAGTAATGGTTAAAGAAGCACACACAGGTGAGAACGCACTAACACACATACATAGACAGACACACACACAGAACAAAAGCTTGAATGTTATACAGAATGCTCTACAAATGACATCTTCAGTGAGAACCAATGAGCTTTGAGCTGAGATCATAGACAACATTTATTTAGAAAAATTAGTTTTTGGTTTGCGTTCAAACATTCGATTTAAATACAGTAAGAACAACATTTTATGCAATCAGCGTAAAACCAGTGTTTTAAACATAAACAAGTCGAGATCTCGAGACAACAACTGGAAAGTATTCATCACAGAAAAACAGAGTAACATAAAATGTAAGCCCTTTTAGGGCTTCAGCTTTAAATGAGTGAATTTATTGATATTAAAAATGTGTATAAAGAAGCAACTCAATATAACAAAACTACAACGAAGAAGAAAGACCCTTAAAAAGCTGTAGTGAGCTTAAACATGAGTGAACAGTGTATTCACTCTCCCTCCTTAGGTCCTTTGCCGACTCTTCCTCCCAGCTCGGAGCCTCAGCACACACCTTACCTGATCGGCGTCGGTCGAGCTGATTGCACCGGGCCGCCGGCTGAAATCCCTCTGGTCAGTACCTGCAGGTTTCCGTGGCAACAGGGGATGCTATACAGGCTGTGTCGTTAGTTATCTGACTGGTGGACCTAACCTAACAAGGAGAGTAGAACAGTATAGAGACAATAACAGACTTTAAAGTGATGATCATCTTGGTTGATTCTTTACGTTTCTGAACGCAGGAACAAACCTTCAAAGACATCTGTTCACCACTTTAGAGACAAAACACTTTTTATTATAATATTTGAAGGTGTATTTATATGTAAACAGGATTTTGGCTTCACATATAAGCAGCAGCTCACCGAAGAATCATAAAGAAGATCCGAACACTTTTGATGATCCTGGAATCAAACTCCAAAGTCTCCAGCGTAGACCTGACACTTCCTGTGTGACTGGGCATGTTTGGACTGTTAATCTTTATTTCACTCTTGAGATCTGAGATATGACAGATATCACACTCTGCAGTCCGATCATAAACAACCTGATTTTATTTCTCCTCAGATTATTCTTAATATTGTAGGAAGCAAGAACATGTTTAACCCCAAAAAACTTTAGAAACAACACAGTCAAACTTCAAATCAATGTCCGACTGCCATCACCTATACTACAGTGTGTTTGTGTGTGTGTGTGTGTGTGTGTGTGTGTGTGTGTGTGTGTGTGTGTGTGTTGTTAGATGGGTTATGCAAACCCTCAGCAGAACGCTGCAGGCATACACACTCGCCTGTTCAGCCGAGCCTTCATCATCGACGACGGGAGGAAGAGAGTTGTGTTCGTCACCGCTGATGTGGGAATGATTTCACAGAGACTGAGGCTGGAGGTGAACACACACACACACACACACACACACACACAGAGGATCATACACTTTGACAAACCTAATTCATGCATGTGTGCCTGTAATAAAAATTAAAATGAAATAAAAACAATATTTGAGTCTGTGTGTGTGTTGTGTGTGCAGGTTCTGCAGGCCTTGCAGCTGAAGTACGGGGATCTGTACGGTCAGGATAACGTGGTTCTGAGTGGGACTCACACTCACTGTGGACTGGGTGGATATTTTCAGTATACTCTGTTTATGATGAGCAGTAAAGGTTACATCAAGGCGTCGGTCGAGCCGATCGTCAACGGCATTGTCAAGGTGAGATATCCATCTACTTTTTTAACAAACAGCTGCAGCTGTAAAACCAGCCAACAAATCACTGCACGTGAAGACTTTATTAAGATAAATAAAAACAAGACAGAGCCTCATGTACTATGCATCAATAGTTTTAACCTTGTCTCCAGGATATAGATTGAGCCTTATTAATTATACATTAATAACTCTAATTCTTTTTCCAGGGTGTAGACAGAGCCTTATTTGCCATGCATGAAGTATTTCAACTTATTTTTCATGAACTAGACCGAGCCTAATATAACATGTATTATTAAATGCAAATCCTTGCATTTCAGAGTCTTATCCATTAATTATTTCATAACTGTTTCCAGGATGTAGACAGAGCCTTTTGGACCATGCATTAATAATTTTAACCTCGTTTCCAGGATATAGACAGAGACATGTACCGTGCATTAATAAATGAAACCTTACATTCCAGAGTATAGACATAGCCCACAGTAACATGAGGCCTGGCAGGATTTACAGGAGCATAGGAGAGCTGGACGACAGCAGCCTGAACAGAAGTCCTCACTCCTACATGAACAACCCTGAGGACGAGAGACACAGGTAGACAACGAGAGAGAGAGAGAGAGAGAGAGAGAGAGAGAGAGAGAGAGAGAGGGAGAGAGAGAGAGAGAGAGATTAAAATATTAATCCTATTTACATTATGTATTGATTTACTGTCTCTGTTAATCTGTGTTTGCTGACGTCACATAAACGAGGAGACATTTTATAAAGATGTGATGGATTATTCTTCTTATCGATCCTTCAGGTATAAGTGGAACACTGATAAACAGGTGGTGGTCCTGAAGTTCACGGATCTGGACGGAGATGGGATAGGTATGCTCAGGTAAGAACACAGCATACATCTTTAATTTTTATATGAGTTTAGTTTTTTTTATATACAGGAACCTACAATCTAGATTAAAAAAAGATTATGTTAAACTGGAGTAAAAACGTGTTAATTTATTGACAATTTAAAACTGTCTTGAAGCTGCTTTGAAAAGTTGCGTACTCTTAATCTGTAGCTTGTCTGGTTATGTGTTGTGTTGATATTGATGCTTTTGCACATATGAAGTTCCAATGAGATATAGTTCTTTGCATTTAAATAAGCAAGACTAGAGTCACATACAAAATCCTCCTCCTCCCCTACTAATCTCAGCACAGTCTTATGAAATCTATTTACCTGACTGTCGCTTTAACTCTCCCCCCCCCCCCCCTCCCCCACAGCTGGTTCGCCGTCCACGCCGTCAGCATGAACTACACCAACCTGATGGTGAGCAGTGACAACATGGGCTACGCCTCCTACCTGCTGGAACAGGACAAGAACCCTGGAGAGCTACCTGGACAGGTGAATTACAGTTGGTTATATCTCCCCAAAAAATGGTTCAACTATTATTCCTGGTCTTCTTATCACTTGTCTGACTTTATGTGTGTGTGTGTGTGTGTGTGTGTGTGTGTGTGTGTGTGTGTGTGTGTGTGTGTGTGTGTGTGTGTGTGTGTGTGTGTACTCAGGGAGGTTTTGTTGCTGGTTTTTCCTCCAGTAACCTCGGAGATGTCAGTCCGAACACTAAAGGACCTCACTGTGTGAACACTGGACTGCCTTGTGACTACCTGAACAGCTCCTGTCCTGATGGAGGGGTAAACACGCACGCACGCACGCACGCCCACACACACACACACACATGCACACACATACTCACATTCAGTACAATCAGAAGGTTAACAGGTAGTGTGTGTGTGTGTCAGACTAAGCTGTGTAAGGCGTTCGGACCTGGAGAGGACATGTTTGACAGCACGAGAATCATCGGAGAAAATATCTACAAGAAGGCCAAGGTAGCTCCGTGTGTGTGTCTGTGTCTGACTTTTATTGCATCTCCCCCAGTATGTTTAAATTGGTGTGTTGGTTTACCTGGTTTATGAGGACCCACATTCTCATGTCCCAACATTGTACCCATTATTTTTTTTTGTTTATTTGAATGTTAGGTCTTGTTTTTTTGGGTTAACATGAGAACAAACTTACAGTGAACCATGAATCAGTTCAGATTCTTCTCTAATATTGATATGTGTAAATGTGTTTTGTGGTCCTGCCCCCTGCAGGAGCTGTATGCTAATGCAGCAGTAGAGGTGACAGGTTTACTTCACTCCGCACATCAGTGGGTCAACATGACGGACGTTACTGTTCAGATCAACAACACACACACGGTCAGTGTCCATGAAGAGAAAGCACTTTTCTAAATATGCAACTTGTGTTGTTTTGTGGGCTTAAAATTGTGTTTGTTAAAGTCACAAAAATAATTACAGAATAAATAGATATAAATATTTTTCAAAGACTAATGTTAACATTACAGCCACACATTACAGGGAGGTTTGAATATACTCTGATGCTGAGTAGAAACTAGGGTTTTTACGATATCACAAATTTAAACTTTGAAATGATTCTAGTAAAAATCAAACAACACTGATACCATGGCAAAAAAACAGAAGTCCTACACACACAGTATTAGGTAATGTATTGTTTTTAAATATCAAAAGTTGCAAGCAAACTACGTCACACTGTCTCAACGTTTTGGCCTGAAATACTTTACTGTAAAACTAGGTATAGAGTAAAGGTATAAAGCATTGATAATCTTAGTCATAAGATATGTATTTATGTATTTATTTATCTCTTTAAGTCAGTAGAATAATAATTGGATTTATTTATGTGTCAGGTCAGGACGTGTAAACCGGCTCTGGGTCACAGTTTTGCAGCAGGAACCACAGACGGAGGAGGAGATCTTAACTTCACTCAGGGTGATTTGACTGTTTTTCTACGTTCATTGTGCTGTTGCATGTTTGAATCTCTGTCTAACTGAACGTCTCTCTTTCTCTCTCATTGTGTACTTGTCTCTTGTCCTCTGCATTACTTCATGTAGGCGCTGTGGAGGGCGACCCATTCTGGGACGGGATCAGAGATGCTCTGCTGGGGGAACCGTCCAATGAGACACAGGATTGTCATTATCCAAAACCAATCCTGTTTAGCACGGGGGAGGTGAGGACGAGCTTTTACACAAATACACAGAGATAGAATAAAACATCTTCTCTCTTCTTTGGAAGCACAGGGCTAAAACTACATTTTACAGTACAGACCGGGGGCCAAATAAAACATTTCTGTAGGTTGATGACTAAAACAGGTTTAGACTGGTCTGAAGTCACTGTGAGGTGAAACCTTCGTCAGACATGTGATGACTTGGTTACTCCTCAACAGGGACAGTTAGAACTCTCCCATTTAAACCTATAAATAACACTACAGCCAAAATATGTGAAATCCAGAGTCTGGGCTGCGGCCTCCTGGTGGACTTTAGAGCTACTCCAGATCGGATGAGAGAACATATTTAGTAAAAAACTTAAAGTTTTAAGTTTTAATCTTACAAATCGTTATGTTCTGTAAACCAACTTTAAAAAAAAAATCTGTTTATGAATTCAACTAAGAACAGTTTTAGTGCTTCAGGGCGACCTGTAAGTTTTTTTGTAAAAGTTTTGAAGTTAGTGTTGCGTTTCTGTTTGTTAAAGCGCATCTGTTATTCGTTAGGTGAGTGTGTGCAACTTGTATTACTTACAATGTGGGGACAAACAATCACATTATGGGGACCATCTTCAATTTGTGAACAAATATATGTTCACATAATAAAAATGGTAAATTTTAGATAAATCTAGTAGCAGCTTACGAGACGCGACTTGACATGATTTGTCACATCCCGCTGTACCCCCAATCTCCTGCTAAGTTGTACAAACATTTAAATGAAATTATCAAAATGAAACCCACACTAATTAAAATTTGACCTGAACAAAGTTTACTTGGTGCATTTGTGCGCTTTCATTGCTTGACTATGCAAGACTTGGTTTAAGGGGTAGATAAGTGTCCAGGAAATCAATGCAAGTTTATGTGTGTGTGTGTGTGTGTGTGTGTGTGTGTGTGTGTGTGTGTGTGTGTGTGTGTGTGGGTGTGTGTGTGTGTGTGTGTGTGTGTGTGTGTGTGTGTGTGTGTGTGTGTGTGCAGATGAACTGGCCATTGCCATGGCATCCTCAGATCGTTGATGTTCAGATCATAACCATCGGCTCCGTAGCTATCGTTGCAGTTCCTGGAGAAATGACGTAACAACATTTTACTTTTATAACAAAGACACTACCTCTAATGATTGTAACTCTGCTGCTAATACTACATATGGTAAAAGTACTAACTATACAACAATAAGACTTATTTTGACCTTGTATTTTCTGCACATTAACAGCACCATGTCAGGTAGGAGGCTACGTGAAGCAGTCAAACAGGTAAGAAACAATGAACACAAACATCTGCACTGATACTCACCTGTAACATGTAATCATACCAAATGTGACTTTGTGTGTGTATCAGGAGCTCCAATCTGAGGGGGCGTTCAGGGATGTGGCGGTGGTGATCGCTGGCCTGAGTAACATCTACACTCACTACATCACCACCTTTGAAGAGTACCAGGTACATCCCCGCTGAGGGTCATGGGAACTGAAGTATTTAAAGCAGTCCATCAAATTAGAAAGATTTAAACTGATCGTTACAATCAACTGTGACCTTTTTTTTTTTTTACAGGTGCAGCGATATGAAGGAGCCTCCACCATATATGGTCCGCACACGCTCAGCGCTTACCTACAGCAGTATAGAGGCCTGGCAAGAGCCATTGCACAGGTGATATGATGTTGAAAATTTAGCATGAAGTGAAAAAGACATGTGCATGTAGTTTTATGTAAACAACTGAACATGTAACTGTTGCTTGATAGCTGGTTTAACTGCTCCAAAACACAGTCAGCTGGTGGTGCTATTCTAGTGGTAAGCAGGTAATTGAGGAAATGACATGTAGCATCACAATTTGCATGACAAGATTGCACAATTTTTCTGAGCAATAATACAAATGATAACAACCATAAAGGCATGAAACAATTTTAATCTGAATTCTGAATTCTGTTCAATCTACTCTCCACAAGCAAAATGAAATGAAATGAAAAGTGAAATTATCCTCATGAAAAAAGTAAGAGAAGGAAGATGAACAGTAGTGTATTATATCGTATTGTATTTTACCAGGAGCAATTACAGTGATGCTTTGTGTGATTTTGTGTTTTCAGGACAGAGTGTTGGAGCTTCCGGTCGGCCCTGAGCCTCCTTTCTTTCAGAAACTCTTCAACCTTCTTTCCGCGGCACCTGTTGACAGGAAACCCGAGAACAGCAGCTTCGGAGACGTCCTGCAGCAGGTCTACCCCGTCTACAGACAGGTAGGGCACACACAGCTTCTTCTGCACATGGTATCTGTTTTATGGCGTCCCTCAGGGTACAGTACTCGGCCCAGTTTTATTCTGTCTGAAGATCCTGCAGCACCAAGTGAATTATTTTAATGTTTTTTTTTTCAGGGGGATGTTGTCTCGGTCACATTCGTAGCAGGAAACCCGAGGCATTCTGGAGACATTGTAAGACCAGAAGCTTTTTCAACTCAACCTTTTTAATCCTAATGTGTCTCTTCTTTGTTCAGTCTTTTGGGTCCTTTCACCTGCTGTGTCCTTTGGTTTCATTGCAGAGAGATAAAACTTTTGTTACTGTGGAGCTTTATGACAACAGAACAAACTCCTGGGAGGTGATCTACAATGATGCATCATGGGAAACCAGGTAGGTACAAGTGTGGTAGGTGCTTTTAAATAAAAAGAACAGTGGCAGGAGGCTTCATATCCACACTATAAATAATGTGTTGAAAGTTAGGTATGTAGAGTTACTCTGACGTGTGCCGACATCAGAGCTGGTCACACGCACGTTAATCGTTAATTATTGGTGCTTTATAAAAGTCATTTTTAACGTTAATTTTTCAAGAACAATTATCGAAACCTTACACCAGTAAATTCTGTTTCCGTTAATGTCCATCCCCGCTCTTACATTGTAAGATGATTGGCGAATAGCGCCCCCTTTACTTTATAGAGCTTATTGAATAACGAGAAAAAAACTCCCATCACTGATCCGGGGGCCTTTATTGTGAAAGGCTTCATGACCGACATGAATGTACTTCCGGAAAGCCGCAACACTAAAGACAGTGTTGATATATAGAAAAAGGTTTTGCAGACACGTGATTTATCTTGGATTAACTATTCCCTCCTCTGGACGCCATGTTTCCAGTGTCAGGGTTATTCTAAAATGTATGTTGTTAAAAGGGAGGTTAAGTAGTTTAAAAACAACCGCCTCTCCTATATTTAAAGGGATTTTAATTTTGGATTTGTGTTTTCTAACAGGTTTCAGTGGCTGAAAGGATCAAACCGTCAGAGCAACTCCACAGTCGAGTGGCACATCCCCCAGACAGCCCCTAGCGGCTCCTACAGGATCAAACACTTTGGACACTACAAACAGTTGAAAGGCCTGCGACCCGTCATTACGCCGTACGAAGGAACGTCTGACGTCTTCAGAGTCACTAAAAGCTTTTACTACCAGTGAAATTTCTTAGAATTAAGAATAAAGGCTCCTGATCATTGAAAAAGACACCTGATTGTAACTTAATAAAAATTACAAATCTTTGTTAATAGCAAAAATATTTATTTTGAACTCGTCTGTGTAGAAATTTGTCAAGGAAACCAGAACTGCACGACAACAGGGACATTGTTAATCATCACATTTTGGATTCATGTCAGAATGTGGAGCATGGAAACATCAACACAACGTGCACTGAGAGTTAAAGTTCAGGGCAGAAATCCGACATAACTCTCTGATGTTAAAATCTTCAGACGCTGAGACGAAGCCAAAGGTTTTACATCAGATACATTCCCGTCTCGCATGTTTCTTTCCGGCGTGTCCTCTTCCATCTGTCCTCCTGTTAAATCTCTTTCTGTTACGCTCTGCAGGGATACAAAGTTCACCTGCGTGCTCACTCACTGCAGTGAGCTCTAAAATCAGAACATTTTGCATATTAACATTAGACTTTGGATGAAAATAAATTCCCTTTTTTTCCACATGGAAATATTTGATATAAATACAGATAAATCTATTTCTCCACATTACAGATTATCTTGACATCCTGTATAATACTAATAATTTATACATTGCATCTTTGCCCCAAAACACTTTTATGGAGATCAAAACGAACCTGATCAGTTAACACAGACTCCTGAATGCTGTTTCAACAACATAAAACCTGATCATTAATAAAGTCATTCATAAATAAACTCTCGTTCTCCACGCCCTCGCTAACATATTAAAGTGCTTTCAGTTTGACAAACACACATTTAGCCCCTTAAAAAACATCCTTTGGTCCTTTAAATCAAACAAGACGGAAGGAAAACATGTTTTACCTTCATACAAATCCTCATCTTTGCAGACTGGAATAAATGCAGTTTTACAAAATGATTCACATCTGAGGATGCAGGTCATTAATTACACATTGGAGGATGCTGGTATACAAGTTTCCACTGACAGTACACACGGAAGCTACGATCTTTTTGTACTTCATAAATCTCTGCACGATTATTTACAGTTTTTTGCGAACAAATGAACTAAAGATCACAGAGGGCCTGATTCACAAAAGGATTGCACTGCTTTTTAAGCCCCATAAACATGTTGAAATGAGTCAAAGACACCGTCTATTTCACATACCGTAACACACATAAAGGGTGAATGCTCTCCTAACTGCGCGGCAGAGAAAACGTATCTGTGTGCCGGTGCTGGTTGCACATATTTAAATTATCCATTATGCAGTCATTAAGGGAAAAATTTTACCCTTACTGTGAAAATCTGCTTCACTGCAAAAGGCTTCTAATTCACAAACACTGGTGCTAAAAGCCAGCCTTAATTACAGTGAGTGAGTTGGTGGTAACTGCGCCGCAGTTTATTATTTATACGAGACGTCACCACAAAGTGTTCAGTAACAGGAAAACAATTCCACCTCTGTAAATATGACTTTTAAATAACTATTATTAATATAACAAGGGGTTAAATCATTGCGGGACTTTCAGGGGCTCTACACTTCATCAACATGTGTGGAGATGGTCTGGAGCCGTTACCATGACGATGATGTACAGTAAGTGGGTTTTTTTCTTTGAGTTGTACTTTCTCGCTCTTCCATTCAGGTAGGAAGCTTTGTTTTAAATGGCGAAACTCGTAACACATTTTAAGAGTCCGGCCTCACAATTAAGTGTAAAAAGTTTCCCCTCCCCCTGTGAGCTCATCATCTTATGTGGACAGAACTGAGCTCCGTCAGCATGAGAGTGCAGCTCTGTGCAGAGTGAAGGTGCAGATTGCTTCTCTCCACATTCACACACAAAACTAAAGTACTCAGACCGCGACTATTTTCTGAGTGTGTTTGTGTCTGAATATCATTAGCGCTATATTCTTTGTGAATTAGACCTCGAGACAGTGCAGATAGAGGGAGCAAATGATGCACAATTTTTGCAGCTATTAGAGGCCACAATCCATTTTTAGTGAATCAGGGCCTGAGTTTCTACCATCATATCAGCTGCCTCAATAACCTGAAACGCACGATGTGATAAAGATATTCAATGCTAGCATGCTACCATAACGTGCTAAATGTATTACGCTGAAATGCTAACATACAGCTAGGCACGGCTCAATGTGATTCAGTTTGTAGAACTAATGCTAACACAGAGTTTCCTGAAATATGCTAACTCTGCAGAAATGTTTTACATTGCACACATTACCATAACAATGACTTTACAGGAGCATGTTAGCATGAAGCTTAGCATGGCAAGGTAGCATTTTAACATTGAAACTTTAACCTCAATATGTTATTCATTGAATATTTTTAATTATCGACAGTATCAAAACTTACAGAAGCTTAAAAAAAACTTCAAATCTTCAGTCATTTTTTTAACAAAAAGCTCCTGCACATTGTCTGAATTGCACAAAAACATTTGCAACGTTTTAGTACCTAAACATCGCTAACGTTTTTGTGCAATTTAGACAGTGTGCAGAAGTTTGACTTACATTTTTTGTCATAAAAAATGACATTTCCCAAAATGTGGTGCCTAGAACTTTTCTATTTGTTTCTGTGGTGTCAAACAGGCATAAATATCGTTTGATTTTTCTAGAATCATATTTCTGATATCGTCACATCTCTTGATTTGTAGTGATTTTGTTCACATGGCAGGAGCGCAGCTTTTCCAATTCCCACTTTAGCATAAATTTAACCAAACACAGGAGAATTGTAAGAATGCAAATTTCTAACTCTCAGAGTGGAAAATAAATTCCTAAAACAGCTTAAGGTTGTACGGTTATTTTAAATAAACACATTTACTTCAGGTTATCCCATGAATAGATTAATCGTTTTTTTTGATTGAGGAGTTTCGAGGAGCTGATGTTTCCTCTCACTTAGTTTTGGTGACTTCCTGTTTGCTGAGGAGGACCTCCAGCAGTCGAAGTTTAGCTTTTAGCTGTTTGTATTCCTGGTATTCATCTTTCATCGGAGTACGATCCTCTTTTTGGCAGATTCTAAAAGGAAACACAAGGAATATGAAATATATAAAATTACAATGGGCTCATAATAGATCCTTGTTGCACCTCTTTGATATTTTTTTCAGTGTGGTGTTTGCATTTAATAATTCTCAAACCATTTCCAGTCCACTCTTACCTTCCAGTCTGGCGGTAAAACTCGTCCTCAAACTCTCTCAGAGCTTTACGTCTCGTCTTCTTCTCTGCTCTCGTCTCCCGCAGACAGATCAGCAGCTGAGACCTGGTTTAAATGGACAGATTGTAGAGGTTGGACTAACACTGCACAGAAAAAAAACAGTTCACTTTGTGTAGGTCAACGGAATCACACTGTCAACACAAGAGCGGAGAACAACATACTGACGAACAGAAAACATAATGCAGCCGTTAAATTACGTGCACGAGGTCGTAGTGGTTGCGTGCATACACTCTATGCACCGTGCAGCAGTAACAGTATATAAACGTCACCAGGCACATACAGTACATACAGCTACTCCAGGAAATATCAAGAGTTTTTCAGGAGTTTTCTGCAACCCGAGGTTGGCGGGGCAAGAAATATGTCTGAGCCTCTGAGTGAAACATAACCAAGCTGAAGGAAGCATCGTCTCGTCGGGGAGCAACAAACCCAGAGGGAGTTTGACTTCACTGTCTTTTTAGGAAGTCATTACTCCACATTATATTTACAGTTATAGTATATTTGACATCTGCTGTATTAATGTTTAAAACGTCACATATTATACCTCTAAAAGATGCAAGGAGCTGCCTTCTGCTTCATGATAATAGGCCAAAAATGTTGCTTTTAGAAGTGTAATCCGTGTTGTCCCTACAGCACAGACTCTGACTTAAACATATCTTTAACATCCTCACACCTGGAGGCCTCGTGCAGGTTAGCCATGGTCAGAGCTGCCGGCTGTTGATGGACAGTTTTCACCTCCACTATGGGGGACACGAAGGCGGGGTCGCTGTCCCGGTCACTTTCCTCCTCGACGGCAGCTGGTCGGACCGTTCTGCGTGGAGGCGGGACCGGAGGTTCGACGACCGTCATGGAGCTCATCGAGTCTTCATCAGAACCGTCCTCTTCCTCCTGAGAGAACAACAACAGAAAAGCCTAATGTACAGAGTTCATCCTCCCTAGAGTTCAAAGAAGTCTGAGATTCTTCACCAGCAAAAACACAACATTTAAAAGTATTCATACAAGACTTTACATTTATTTTAATTCACAGGGAACTGAGGCTGAGTTAGGCCACAAAACATTAATAAACAATATATCACACGGTTATATATTTTTAGCGTTCAGAATTTTAGCGGTTCTAAGTTTGAGGGTTCCACAGTTTTCAAAAAACTAAAAATGTGTGTGTGTTACTCACGATGGTTGCGATGGGGGTCGGACTGGCACACAGTAACCGTTTGATCATCGTGTATCTGTCGTACAGAGGCTTTACCAGGTTCCTCTCCTGCTTAGTTCCCTGACAGACAGACAGACAGACAGACAGACAGACAGACAGACAGACAGACAGACAGACAGACAGACAGACAGACAGACAGACAGACAGACAGACAGACAGAGACAGAGCGGAAGACAGAGCGACAGGCACATTAACACATGATAACAGCTGCAATCAATATTTTCTTCATATTTTAATCTGCCACATTTTCTCCATAAGTAAGTAAAAACTTCTGGTTTTAACAAAATGTTGTGGCAAGGGTGCCAGATAGCTTTGTGGTTATGTTGTGTGCCCCATGTATGGAGGTCATAGTCCTCGTCGCGGCGGCCGTGGGTTCGAATACGACCTTTGCTGCATGTCATCCCCCACTCTGTCCTCCCAAAAATGTCCTGTCTCTCGTCAGCTGTCCTATCCAATAAAGGCAAAAATGTCCCAAAAAATAACTTTAAAAAAAAGTGTTATTGAGTAAGGCTTCTTTGAATGGGTGTGTATGTGACTTCTGGTGCTTCTGCAGCCAGCCTCTAGTGGACACTTGAGGAACTGCAGGATTTGCATCGACTTCATTTATCAACCCCCGAGGTTGCTACTTGATACAGTCTTTGTTCTTTCACTGTGCACTAGATGGCGCTGTGACTCACCGGTCGGCCGTGCAGACTCTCAAAGTAGAGCAGACATTTCTGCAGAGTGATCTTCTCCAACACCATCTGAGCCTGAGTCATCTCCTGTTTACACACAAACACACACACACACACACACACACACACACACACACACACACACACACACACACACACACACACACACACACACACACACACACAGAGTCAGTCGATGGAAAGCTGATGAGTGGGACTAAAACGTGTCAGGGTTTGGCTGTATGAACACATTACTGACCTTCATGTTGTCGGGCAGACCCAGCGCCTGTCTCTTCTCTCTCAGTCGTCTGAACAGAGACTCCACCGTCTCCTCCAGGGTGGGTTTGTGCTCTGCCCCCTGCTGGCCTGAGCCGTACCTGCAGGACAGATTTACACTGAAGAAGGATCTGATGATACTGTATTTCAACGAGACGACGTGTGATTGAGTGTTTGTGTTACCTGCAGGAGTTTTCTGGACCACCCTGCTCCTTCGACTCAAACACCGACTGTCGGAGTCTCAGCTCTGCAGCACACACACAGAACATCAGTTTAACACATTTACTGACGTGTTTGGTTGTTTAACACTCGTAAAGTGGACGAGTATCATGCTTCTGCTTCATTACCCTGATAATAGCATTCTTAAATAACATTTAATGAGAAGCTGTGATGCAAAACATAAAGTTAAACACTGGATTTAGTGTTAATATTAAATCCAGTATTTAATATCTTTAAAAATATTGTGGGCCGAGGATTTTCACATTTCTGTTTCTCAGAAGCGTCACATGATTTTAATCTGCAAACATTAATGTCTCTTTCCAGGAGCAGCAGATTAGTGAACTAATCCGCGTTACGTCAGAAAGGTTTTTTTACCTTTGAGCTGTTTGCGAGCTTTCGCCAGTTCATTCATGACGCGGATCATCTCTGGGTTGGAGTATTTATCGTTGTGAGACGGCTGCCGGAAAGAAAAACATCGTGACATCATCAACATCATTTATGATAGGCTTGTCATGATGCAGGAACTTTAAACTATATACAAGTAAAAAAAGAGATGATATGGGGTTCCAAAGAAAAGAAGTCCTAAGCATCGGATATTTACTAATTGTTTTTTATCACCAAAAATTGCACATACACATTGGCAGCATTTGCGTACGGTACGAAACTGAAATGAACCATTTGGTGAAATCAGAGCGTAAGGTGTGCTATGTTTACCTTGTAGTTCATCTCATGCTCGAACTGATCCTCGAACCTGCGGACCTTCTTCTTCAGGGTCTGAATGTGTTTGCCGAGGAACGGGATGGAGTGAGGGCACTCGTCCTCCGCCACCTCCGCCCGGTCCCTGCCCCGACACCTGGACAGGTAAACACAGAGACGCACACAGGTGAGTCTTTAATCTTAAAGTGTTCTCTCTTCTGTTTTCTCTGTGAGGACTTTTGACGTAACGTTTTCATTTTGACATTTCTTTGTATTTAACATCAAACATGAAGAAGAAATCCCTGTCACAGCGTTACTGTTGGAAGAACTTCAGGTTTTTATCTGCAAAGAAGACGAAACATTTTAATCCTTTTCACGTTTAAACATAAAAAGATTCATTTGATTTCTTGAGTCTGAGTCTTTGTGTGTATGTGTATTTAGTAGTATTAGGTCAGTCAGTCAGAGGAAACAGATTGGAGACATGTGGCCCATAAACTGGGTCACACTGGAACCTGCAGCTTCAGGCAGTGGGTCAGAAAACAGAAGAACTGTGATTATATAAGACACATCGATACAGCAGAAGGTAGATGTTCTGACGGACTTTTTAAAATACTTCATTGCTCAGAATCATTTCAGACTTCTCCTGGTCACTCCTGTTAGTGGCCTCGTCAACATAAAGCCAAAAGTCTGTGGACCCTTGGTAGGTACGAGTCCCAAGTCAAATCTGATACCCAGGTCAAGATCAACATATTCAATTAAGTTCTCAAGTGAAAACCAAATGGTCTCAACTGAGTCTCATCCTGAACCAGACCACAAGACGGACCAATTAGGAGACAGACAGGCCGGTAAACAGACAGACAGGTAGATGGAGAGACAGACAGTTAAACAGGTGAGACTTACAGGATGTACTGCTGGCTGCAGGGCGGTGACGGTGCTGTGTCCGGGTCTGAGTTGAACCTCAGGCTGTGGGTGAGGCTGGAGCAGCGGGGGGAAGGCAGGGGGCTTGGACCGCCTGCCAGCAGCTGGAGGAGAGCCCCGCCTCCTCCTCCTTCTCCTCCCTCTCCCCCTGGGCTGCCCCTCTGAGGGGAGTAGGGGGAGTGGTGAGGGCTTGAGGGTAGCGCTCCATCAGGGGTGAGGGCCTGCTGGCATGGATGGATGGTGGTTAACGGCTGGTGTCGGGGAGACTGTGGAGGTCTGGTCAGAACGTTCAGGATCTCTGTAAGGACACAAAGTGAGTAATAACATTTAGAACCACTTGATAGAAAAATAGAATGACCTTAAAGACAAACAGAACCACCATAAGGAGTAATGGAACCGCCTGAAAGACACGTATTGACGAATAGAAGGACAACGAGAACCACCTTAAACACACATAGAACCACCATAAGGACACATTGATCCACCTTTCAGACAAACAGAACCACCTAAGGGTCAAAGAGAAGGACAAATAAAACCACCATAAGGACGAAAAGAGCTCCTAAAGTAGAAATGGAACCACCTTATGGGCAGTTAGAACCCGATTTGAAAACTAGAACCACCTTAAAGACAAATGGAACTACCTAAAGGATAAATTCAAAGACCTTAGAGACAAACAGAAGGTCACATTTAACCACCTTAAAGACATCTAGTACCACCTTAGAGACTACAACAGCCAGCGTAAGGTCCTCTTGCCTTTTAGAGGATCAAAGCAAAATTCTCAAGGATCTCACAAACTTTCTAAATAAGCACAAGAACCTCCTAAAGGTCTCTACGGCTCCCGGCTAAAAGATCTCTCAACCTCTTTGGTGACCATTTCAACCCCTTCCTCAACGTCAACCGCAGCCACCAAAAAGGGTCAACGTAACCCTCCTTCATAACCAGGAAAGGAAACCATCACCTTCATGAGACAGAGGATCACCAAAAAGACCAAAAGAACGTCCTCGGAAACATCTAGAACAACAATAATGTAAAACAGAGAAACTGGTTAAAAAATCAAAAAGGTTGATTATAAAATGTGGTAACAGATTTATTTCTAATTTGAGCATCTAAACAGTTATTTGTCTCGTCATTTTATCTTGTAAAAATATGGTTCAATGTGAGGTAGGACATCTTCCAGCGTGTTTAATAAGGATTTGTTTCACAGTCAGGGAGCAGACACGTTGGAGGGAAGCTAAATGTGTAGCAGCAGATTTGGCAGCAGAGGCGTGTTCGGCGGTCAGTGAGCGTGCCTCACGTGCTGTAAAGTGTTTTTATTCCTGCATGCTGGTCTATAAATAGCTGCGCACAGTCAGAGCATGACTGGTGGCGTGCTGAGCAAAATAACACAGTCACGAGAAGACCGAAGTTTGAACAGTGTGTGACATGTTAGTGCAACATACGGACCACCGTCAGTGTTTCATGTGCAACATAAATAAAGGATAAAAACATGCATCATAAAGAACCGTCTTCTTCCACTTTTGTGTCAATTCCTCTATGACGCACAAAAGAAGAGACTTCCTGCGAACGTACATATCTTTGGTTTCTGATGATGTACACACAGCTTTAGTAATACACAGGTACATTTATTAGAGGAAGAAAGTGCGACATGTTACACATAAAGAAAGCAGAAATCCAGTCTCTTGTGTAAACGTCTCTCTGAGTCATGACTGTCTACAATGAGGGAGAAGCTCGAGTCCCGCTGGCTGTGTTGTTGTCAGAGCCGTGTTTACATGGACGGGACGGCCGGCTCCTCCCCTTGTGTATAAAAGCTGTTTTAGTCAAGGACTAGAGAGAAGAAGAAGAACATACTCACTGATTATTTGGATGTCACGTAAAAGTTTTTAGATCACGCTCATTCTGTGTCAGTTTACATGAAATGTGAAGCTACGAGCTAACTAAAGAGCGCTAACATTAGCATGCTAACACAACAATGCAGGACACAGGTGATTGCAGCTCGAGCCGAGGACAGTTTTGTCAGCCACTTGAGCTTAATGGTATTAAATTATGGTGCGTTCTAATTCATAACTCCTTCGTGTGGAGGGGGGTTGGAGGTGTGTCGCTGGAGGAGCGCGGAGGCTTCAGACTAGCGGAGGCGTGGCCAAACAGCAGTTTGTTTTGGTGTACTGCTGGTGCTCAAGGGCGACATCTACTGGATCACATTCTTCCTTTAAAGCATTCCTAGTATATATTCAGGAGGCTCATCACAGAGAAGGATTCACCAAAACACAGCATTCCTGTCTCCCATGCTTTTATTGATGACATCATCAGAGACTAAAGGACATCAACTCGACTATTATTACCTGACTGAAAAATCTGAAGTCGTGCAACCCGTACTAGACTCCCAATATTCGGTGATTTATTGTTTTTAATTGTTGAAAATTGCAGACAAACTCCTGCACACATTGGCAACATCTCTGTCCCAAAATGTTGCCAATGTTTTTGTGCAATTAAGACAGCGTGCAGGAGTTTGTCACACCTGCCTTGTGAAATAGATAGTTTTTTTTAAGCTTTGGTAATTGTTGATACTATCGATCATTAAAATCGTAAAGATTGTATCAAAGAAAAGCCCATGGTAAACCCAAAAGTATCAAAGTACTGATAACCTTAGTATGGACGGGCAGACAGACATACTGACAGACAGGTGTGCAGCAGACAGACAGGTGTGCAGAAGACAGACATTCAGGCGTCTCTGCAGACAGACAGGTGTAGTGCGTACCTGGTGGGCTGTTCTCATCAGCGGGCGCGCTGTGGCAGAGAGCCAGAGTCTTCCCCTCCTTCCCTCCCAGCTCCACAGGCCCACAGGGGCTCTTCTGCTCCTTGCTGCCCAGGGCAGGGGGGCTCTCCTCGGGGGACGGACCTAGAGACGGACCCCCCTCCACCTCCAGCGCCTGGAGCTTCAGCAGAGAACTCTGCAAGCAGAAACAGAACATGCCAGAGCTGCTGATCCAGAGACTAACCCGGTCCCAGGAGAAGGCTGAACGTGGACTTGTAGTACAGAAAGTCCAGTTGCTTTGAGGTGATGTTGTGGTTCAATAATTCCAGGTATTAGACAGATCCAAGGCTCACCAGCGGCACATGTGAAGTCGTGAAACCGTTTTGTTGGTTGGGACGGATATAAAAGAGGGGAGGCTTTCTGTGCAGGAAGAGGTCAGTCCACACAATCGCTGCGATGAGTCAACTGACCTCCTCTCCATGAATTAGTCAGGTATCGTCCAGTGGCATAAGGGAGGAAGCCTCCCTCTTGTCCAGCTTTTCCAGAGATTAATCAGCCATGCAGCACATTACGCAGGTGAAGATTACAGCAATACAAATGTTCTTCCTGCCTCCTCTGGTTTGATCCTTTTCCTTCTTCAATCCAGTGATTAGATTGTTATAATCCCAAATGCTCATGGTAATGTAATCCGCTTCATGACCTGCCTTTTCTTCTGTTTCATCATGTGACGGTCCAGGAATTAGCTGGCTCCGTCTTTCCCAGAGCTCAGAGGTGAGAGAGGAGCTGCAGGATTTGAATTTTCATCCTCTCATTCTGCACGTTCACTGACGATGATGATGATGATGATGATGATGCTGATGCTGCGTCGGTATCCTCCCTCTCTCACGCTCCCATTCTTCTTCTACCTCGTTCGCCCTCCCTCGCTGGATTACTCATCCTCAGGCTCGTGAGGGACGGAGAGGAGAAGGGCGGATGGAGTGATGGGGGAGGAGGGGGGTGATGCTTGCTTGCCCGATTCCCTCTGCTGTGATAAATGAGAGAGAGAGAGAGCGAGAGAGAGAGAGAGAGAGAGAGAGAGACTTCTGGGAAACATGAGGAAGCCTCTCTCTCTTTTTCATCGTGAGGTTTTTCCCGCATCAGTGGGGGATGGGCTCATCGCTGACATCACTGTGTGTGTGTGTGTGTGTGTGTGTGTGTGTGTGTGTGTGTGTGTGTGTGTAGATCTCATTCATAAAAAAGTGAGGAGGAGGAGGAGGAGGAGGAGGAGGAGTTTTAACCCCTTAACATCCAGTTCCCTCTTTTGTTTCACCTTTAAAGTCCCCATTAAATGAAAAATACATTTCCCAGTGTTCCTGTTAAATATTAATTTATCAGTTAAATACATTTCAATAAAGAATTATCTGAGTATTTTTTTGTACATCACAATACCTGTATTTTCTCTTCCAGTAAAACGTTTCAAGTGTCTGATGACTCATCCTGCACTCAGGGGCGTTTACTTATTTTCACACACTTCCACAATCCGTACCGTGCCTAAGCACGCTTCACCCCTAACGACCAGTTCGTTTGACTAGTGTTAGTGCTCCGTATCATGCTCGAGCTCGGTACACTTCCTCGGCCCTGGCACGCTTGGAAGAGGTGTGCTTCAGCACGGTACAGTTCATGCACGAGTACAAACACAAACACGAGTACACAACGTGGACATGATCGATCTCTGCCTTCATTATGGAGAAATCCCAGCCACAAAGTCAGTGAAGTAGCTGTCATGTTCAGCAACTTCTGTTAAGGTAATGAGGGTAAACTCTCATGTTGAATAAGGTACTAAGCGCTTAGTGATTACTAATAAGTGATGACCAGTATGCTGCTCATTAGCATGCTAATAAGCAGTAAATGGTGAATAATGGGACCTTAATATAAAGTGTTACCAGCAGGGTTTGAGTTTGAGTTTGATTCAGGTGAATGCAACACCTGCAGCTCCTGCTACTGTGTAAGAAACATTATTGTGCATGCATCGGCATAATAGATTTAACAGAACTCCCGCCAAAATCGTTTTTTAGTTAAGCGGCGCTGGGAGTGTGTTCAGGTCCCCCGGTTGATGTTAAGGCCAAGCTTACCTGAAAAGGTGAATTTATTGTATTTAACTGCTATTTCTGATGTACCATCTATATGCCAAATTTCTCAGTGTAACATTTAGGTTAATAAAAGGTCCATATTTGTCTTACTAGGGTTCAGTTTAACCTTGTAACCTTGTTTAACCGATTTACACAAATGTTTCTAAACGAATTTTAACACTTTATTTGAATTAGTATGGTCTTTAAATTAATTCGGCATAAAACAATAATTCTCAAATAATCCTGAAAACCTTTTAAATGACTTCTGTGCTTTCGTTGGTGCTTTACGGCCGAACAAAACAGAACCTTCAATCACATAAACTGCAGCTCATTTTGATTTTGCAGAATTCATCAGAATCACATTTAGAGTTGTAAAAACATCGAAATAAAACGTTAGTCTTGACGAAGTGAACAAAAAGCTGACTTTTCTTTATCTAGCTTTTAAAAATAGATCTTTGTTTCCAGCCTTAATTCTAAAAACAGAATCAACACGACATAACTCTTAAAACAACAACATGACACAAAAACATCTGAATATTTATCATATTTATCCATTAACACGAGTTTGAAGGGTTGGAGGTGAATTAAAGCACAGTGCGGTCACATACTGACACCTAGCGGCCAGTTAGGAGAACTACAAGAGACCTTCACTTCCTGACGCAGGACTACAGAAAACGTTTGAGTGACGTTCATGGAGAAAACTACACACAGATGTTGACATGAAGAGGAAGCAAATGATCTGTTACAGAAACATTAAATATAACATGAACATTGAAAAATGTATTCTTCTAATATTGAGGCGCTTTCGTAGATTTGTTTTTTAAGCGGACATTTTATTTTTGATATTTGTATTGCTGTGAGCAGCTTAATTTGGTAATGCATTTTATCTGTGTATGTATTTATCAAATGATAACTACTTAACATTTATAATTGACGTTACAAACTACGTGGTACGCTTTTCAGAAAAGGAAATTAAAGAGAACAAATAATTAAAATGAACAAGGGTTATAGGTTCTGATCAGAGTCCAGCTTGTTCAGAGTTTAGTTGCAGCCTCAGTTCTGATTTGGGTCCAGTTCAGATCCAGTTTTTGAGTGTTTTTATCAGTGACGTCTCTTAGTAGCGTCTAAATAAAGAGAAAGAAGTGAAGACTGGAGGACACCTCATGTTCAGTTCGACATCAGGACTGAGACCCTCCTCCTCCTCCTCCTCTCTCTGAGTGTGAGGAGGAAGAGGAGGAACTTTTGGTCTCCTGTTGTTATGGCTGATCTGCATAGAAAACCCACAATCCCTTTCAGCTCTCATCCTGTCATACGGTACCAGGAACCAGAACCAGAACCAGGACCTGGGTCAAAGGGAGGATGGTCACACAGTGCACAATGTGCAGTCTGGTATTCTGTTTTATTTTTCTGAGTTTGAACCCTAACTGAGATGGCATGTTTGCTGACCCCCTTTAAATAAAAAAAGGGGCCATGGTAATGATGTGTTACGACCAGTAACGCACGATAACTTGGGAACGATACAGAGAAGATTAGCATGGCCCCTGGCGCAAGGATGACACGCACAATCGTGAAGCGTTCTCATTTTCATAATGTTTATTATTTTAACAATTTATTTAATAAAATGTGAGTTTTTGGTGAAACAGCGCCCCCCAGCGATGTGCGTCATACAGTTCAGGCAGAGAGCGGTACTGCAGCAAAGGGAGATTGTGAGAGGATTCCTCATTGATAGAAATAAAATAAAAACGTCTGCAAAAGGTTAAGGAAGATTGTGTCAAAGCAGTAAAAACAATAACTTTAGAAAACGCTAGGTTGTGTTCATTGTGTCTGAGTAGAGAATGTTACTCATGCCAGACTCCATTAAGTTCTTGCGTTAATCCAGTGTATGAGAAACACTGTGTTGTCTGCTAAGAAGCGAGGTGTACATGTGAATAAAAGTCAAATGATACCTTACCTAATGCTCTCTGGTAGATGTAATGTTTGCCGAATCAAAGCGGGTGACGTGAGGGATACGTGGAAACTAGTAAATCCCATTTTCTGCATGGATTTGGTTTCTTAATCAGCGTCATGTTTTCATTATGCAGGTTTCTAAAGGACGTTCTGCTGCTCCAAACACCTGATCAGAGCGGGACTTCCGCTAGACTTAAAAAAAAGCTGGAAAACACGAGCTTCCGGCAAAATCCTCCAAAATAAAACGCATCGTTACTGAACGGATGGTGTTCAGCAGTTTCTGACTGATTAAGAACAACACAACTCTGTAAGAGTGTCTGTTAGATCTCAGCTTTAAAGGAGAATCTATTTAATTCAATTTAATGTGTTTACTTGTTTAGTATGAAACAGTTTCAGGATATCGGCCATCACAAATAAATGTTGAAGTTGTTTTTAGCTTCAGCTTCTTTTAATGCTAAAGTGTGAGTTATTCGCGCTTTTGAACAGATTAACATATTGTTTTTGTCAACAGCTTGGCCATCTTGGAAACATTGAACAGAGATAAATATTAATATATGACTGGGAATCATCCAGAGGTCCCATTTTGAAATTAAAAAAAATGTAAACGGTGTATTCACCTTATGTATAGCCAGTAACGCATGTATACTTGTTCTTGTGTTGCTGGCCTGGGGAAAACATGCAGCCGGGCAGAGCAAATCTTATTCAATGTTGCATATGATGCAAATTTCTGTGCCGAAATTGTGCCAAGGCTGAAGGCGTTCTATTTTAAATACATGCTGCCTCATGTTGCTGATGAATTTGAGATGGACAGATTGCCACTGAGTGATAGATACAAGCAGCTTTGTGAAAGCTAGATCAAAACCTGTCATTACTCTCTGAATCTCTCTTTCTCTTCCTCATGCAGGTACCAGACAGAGGTTCTAGGTGTTCTTACCCTCCATTGTTTGTTCAGAGAAACATGTACTGTACATATCATTGTAAACAGGTTACCTCAATTTTAACTTTTGACATCTTTCATAAATAAAACATTAACATGTTATTGTACGTCTTAGAATTTTGTCCATTTTTGGTGCAAGATTGATTGGCACAACCTGTGAAATGATTCGAAAGTACTTAAGTCTGCATATAATGCGCTCCACATGAACTCTTACGTTAGCGATCCTTCTGGTGCAGAGGGTTGCTTCTTCAGAGAGCTGTGCCCCTCTTTTCGTAAAGGCTGGTATGGTGAGTTTCACCTTTTTTTCCCTGAGCAGGTCACGGATGAGGAAGCCCCGGTCAGCCAAAACCTCATCTCCTGGACGCAGGTACTCAAGGAACCCTGAGTCTGAGGTGATGAATTTGTCACTACACCTACCTCCATAAGCTGGAGAGATGAACATTATTAAACCACAGGGAGCGACTGCCACCAGGTATTTGAGCGTGTTTTGGGCATAGTAGTGGCTAAAGGATTCCCCCCTGTGAATCCAGATTTCTGGCCTTTTGAAGGGGGGTCTCAGAGCAGTCTATGATGCATGTGGTGCTGGGAAAGTGTTCTTTAAAACACTGAGGCATTGTAGCACAAAACTTTTCTCTTGGAAGCCAAGGAATGTATTCACGCATGTTTTCCTCCATGTGGTCGATCCAGTAACTTAAAATTCCACTGACAACACTCTGTGAAACACCAAATCTTTCTGCAAGGTCCTCCTGCAGCAAGTTCAGCTTCAGCTTCATCAAGGTCATCAGAAGCTGATCTGATGGATCCAGCTGGAAACCACTTTTGATCAGAGGTACAAGGTGTTCAGCCACTGAATGCAAAGCAGCAAGCGATAATCCCGTATACAGCTGAGCAAGAGCGTCAGTCCTTAGCAGAGACTTGAACACTGGTTCAGCACATTGTGTTGCTTTGTCAGCTGCTGAGGGCAAAGGCATCATGGGGAGAGTCAAACTGTAGGTGTGATCTTCAAGTGTGTGGTCCTCCCACTGGACCCCGACATCTTGCTGACTCAGCAGGTGGGTCCGTTCCCTCAGACATCACACAGGTAGTGTCATTGTCATCTGGTAAAATATTAAATTGTATTTTTAATGGCATTCAATTGTAATGCTTTATAACCAAAAACTAAAAACGTAGTGATGATACACACACAAACACATTATTAGCCTACACTGGGATCGAAAGACAATCATAAATGTGCAAGGTGTTTTAGAGAACGAAGACTGGGTCGATGTTCAATGCATTCCTGATGTAAAAACTCCCGTCTTTTTCTCCAATTATTATAACATCCTCTCACTGAACAAATTATATTAGTCATTTTTCCAAAACTTATAGAAACGAAATTCGAAATAAATACAACCTATTGCTGTCTTACTGAAAATGTACACAAAATCACGTAAACAAACTACTAGCTTACTTCCCAACTCCGGTGATTAGCGCAGTGACGGCCGAAAGTCACAACACAACCGGAAGTACTCCGCCGAGCCCCGCGTTGCCCGGCAACATAAGAGCTCCCTTTCAGCTCTCACCCTGTCATACGGTACCAGGATCCAGAACCAGAACCAACCAGGACCTGGGTCAGAGAGAGGGTGGTCACACACTGCACAATGTGCAGTCCTGTATTATGTTTTTTTTTTTTTTTTTTTTTTTTGAACCATGACTCAGACGGGATGTTTGCTGACCCCCTTTAAATAGAAAACGGAGCCTTAAATATACTGTGTTATGATTATGGTTAAAACCAGTAACGCACGTATACTTGGGAACGCTACAGAGTAGATTAGCATGGCCCCTGGCGCAAGGATGACACGCACGATTGTTGACCGTTCTCATTTTCATGATGTTTATCATTTTGGTGAAATAGCGCCCCCTAGCGATGTGCGTCATACAGTTCAGGCAAAACTTAAAAATAAAATAAAAACGTCTGCGAAAAGTTTACGTAGAGAACGGATGGTGTTCAGCAGTTTCTCACTGACAAAGAACAACACAACTCTGTAAGAGTGTCTGTTAGATCTCAGCTTTAAAGGAGGAATCTATTTAATTCAATTTCATGTGTTTACTTGTTTAGTATGAAACAGTTTCAGGATATCGGCCATCACAAATCAATGTTGAAGTTGTTTTTAGCTTCAGCTTCTTTTAATGCTAATGTTTGAGTTATTCGTGCTTTTGAACAGATTAAAATATTATTTTTATCAACAGCTTGGCCATCTTGGCAACATTCAACCGAGATAAATATTAATATATGACTGGGAATCATCCAGAGGTCCCATTTTGTAAATGGTGTATTATCATGCTGCTCGGGACGGGAGGTGGTTTCTTCTTCTGCAATGAATCTACGTCGAAGCAAAGGCCTTTACGTAGGTCCGCCTAGCCCAGTACATGTACGCAAAGGAAGTCTACGTACGAAACCTGACGTGAACCTACTCAAAAATGTAACTAGTGATAAAACAAAGGGAGGCCCCTCAGTCAAATAATGCTTCTGTTGTTATGTAATATAATGTAGTAATCTGATGGTGTGTTGCATTTTAAACCGCATTCTAACTGATAAAAAAATCTTCAAACAAACACTTGGAAAAAGGACCAAAGCTTAGTTTAGTTTTTTACTTTATTTTTCAAACAGATCAACCTGCTTTGGCAAAGTGGTTTTAGTTGTGTCGTGTTAACAGTCATGCCCATAAAGCTTTTTGAACTGATAGAGCAAGAAAGTCAGAACATTTCATTAGCTACCATGGCAACCACTGTAGTACTACTACTACTAATAATCTACAAACGGCAGGCACATTATAAAGCACTATATTCCCAATATATACAAATACATCAGTGACACTCGAGCTTTGTTTCACAAACTCATAATCATAAAATACTCACAAAATATAATTAATATAAACATAAATGATTCTACTTCTGGTCCAAACACATTTATTCAAATCACTTAAGGATCTTTTTATTTTCAATGTTAGCAGATAAATGAAGTTTCAGCCAGGCAGTTATGGTGGTGAAGTAAATATGCTGACTTTTCACATTCTGCCTGTTTGGTTGGGATTTTTGAACTTCGCTGGAGGTGAAAACCGAACACATGAATTTCATAATTTTCATGCAGAGCTCACAGAAGTCACACCGCTGATCAGTTTACAAAAATATCACAATCAATTCAGAGCACTATTACAAAGTCTTTGAACCAAACGACAATCAGCTGCTTTTACAAAAGGCCACAAAATAGAAATACAAAACAAAGTCATCATTTTATTTCTGTTCAAATCTTTTGTTTTTATGCGGAAGAATACAAACTTTGAAGACTGCACAAGTTCTTCAGCTCAAAATGAGTTGTGAAGTTACTGTAAGAATGTGAAATGAATAATTACTTGGGAGTTTGAAGGTTTTCCATCCTGTTCAGACTCATTCAAAGCTTTTCAGGGTCTGTCTTCATTAACGTGCCGTTTTTTGAGAAGGAGGCGCCCATTTTTAATATAAAACCAATGTAGTTCAGTGTTTTCAGCACTTTCAGCGCCCAGAGCACTAACACTCCCTCAGTATCCGCTGTTTTTTGTAGTTGCACTCAGCTCTTTAAGTTTATAAGAATTAACTTTTGGAACAGCAGATGTCAATGTGCCAACAGTAAGCGCTCTGAGGTCAGGAGCGCTGCCAGCACAAACAACAGCGTCAATGGACACAGGCCCAAAATGTGTTCCTTTGTAGTGTTGGTTCTTGGTTGTGTTGTTAACAGTATTTTCACCTCCCCCAGTTGAACCAAGCTTGGCTAATGTAAACAGTCTACAAAGAGCTAAACTCCAAAGAAGGACGGACTCAGAGATGTGGATCCTCATTCAGAGGTTTGGGACCAAAAAGAAACAGTCGTGAAATGTTCTCAATTTTGACAAACCAAGAAAAAAAATGGTGTTAAGAAGTGTAACAAAGTCGTGTATGTGTTTGTGCAAATGGAGTGTTTGTGGGTGTGTGCAAAAATGTGTAGGAAGGCTTGGAAAATATGTACAAAATATTTTTGTCATGCTTTGATCCAAAGAGTCACAACAAATGGAAAGGTAGAAAGGAAAGTTAAAGTAGAAATGATCAGATCACTGCGCGTTACTGACGGAGGAGGACCACAGCTGCTACAAACAAACCTTTTTGTCCTTCAGTCCTTGGATTTTAGTTCCCAAAAAGTGAATTGAGAAGTGAAGGCATCATGGTGACTTCGAGTTTTCCTTTCCGTCTCCTTTCTTAAGTTCACTTTTTTTGTCCGAGGTCGGTGGAGAAAGTTTGCTACTTGGACCAGGGATTCATCCGGCAACCGCATCTCTTCTTGCCCGCTCTTGAATAGCCAAAGCTGGGTACATAAGGTCTGAAAAGCCCCCAGGACTTACTGAACCGCCTCCAGACGATTAACCACAAACAGCAGATACCACAGGATGGGCAGCAGTCTTGTAAAATCTCCCTCTAAGGGGACAAAGGTCATGAATCAGCCAGAGATCAAGGACACTTGAAAGGAACTGAGGCTTCCAATTGGCTGCTAAAAAATACGGCTGTAGTCTCTGAAGTCATTAAGCGACATTTGAATTGACCGTTTAAGAACCGGCTAGAAACCTGATAGCTGCAAGTATCTCTCCTCTGGCCCACTACCCTGACCTGGTTGTTGTTTGGCCACTTCATAAAAAGTGCATTTGGTGAAGAGTATTCATCATATTAGCATGAAAGCTATGGAAAAAAAACTCCCTCCCATATCAGCAGAACCACAACATCACAGGTCTTTACACCTATGTAGAAATGCAGATAGTAATGTGGTTGAGGAACCTTACACTTCCTTGAAAAGTGTAGTGGAGATTAACCTTTTTTGACACCATTTCCATTGACCCACTAAACATTCTCCAGCTCCAGCCTGTCGTGGCTGAACATCGGGTATCTGAGTGTCATCACAAGCTAATGTCCAAATTATCTCTGGGAGTTGCAAGAATCTACGGGAATTAAATCAAGGCCTCTACTGTGAGAATGACTGCTGAAGGGTGGAGATACCAAAGGTTCCCCTGCAGTTAAACAAGGAATCAGCAATGTTCTCAGTTGAAGGAATCTATCTGCAGCATTGGACTCAGCATTAAGGAGCTTGCATGCACGGAGCCTAGGTCTGTTAAACGTGGCAATGCTGTTTGGGCTGCGATGGCCATGTGGTAGAGTAAGTGAGATATAGAAGTTCTGTGTGTGGTTACGGTGGGTGGTGAAAGCTAGCATGGAGGGGGGAGGCTCTGGGACGTCTGAACTCACTGTCCTTCCTTACCGAGGTGTAGAGGGACTAATTGGGAAAAATACCAGTAAAGGGAGGTTCCCACTAAAAGGGGCCATGCAGTAGGGAAGGTAGTATTGGAAACCTGGGTCTGTTGAAGGTGGTGTCACTGTTTTGGTTGAGGTGGCAACTAAGGGCCATAAGGTAAGTTATGTAACTTATCAGTAGGGCAAAGGGGCATAACTGGGATGAGGGGTGTCTTCACTGAGCACTTATGCTTTCATCAGGGCACAAGTACCTTGTGTTCAAAAACATCAGACTTGTGATAGGGGTCTGACTGGAGTTGGTAGAGTGACTTTTCCAGGTCACAAAAGTCAACAACTTACTTGAATGCCTTTGGATACTCCATTAATCCTCCTAATATTTCCAGGATCCATTCACTTCTCTGAGAATTGATAAGCAAGTTGACCATTTCTTAGAAACAGGTATAAATTGTAGAGGAGATTGATTGTCTCATACTTGAACCCCCTCATCCTCCAGCTCTTCGATCTTTTCAGGTTTCAGCTCAGAATTCCTCTGTGTGGTAACAGTTTGCTCAACGACAGGACTCCAGTTCTTTTCCGTCGGCTCCCTCACAAAGCAATAGGAGTTTGATTCCCACAGGATCCAACATGCTTGAAAAGAGTTTGTCCTTGTGTAGCCTGGTGAACATTATTGTTCCTCCTAGTTTTCACACTGTAGAGTGTCAGGTTGAAAGTTTAACTATGAGCTGGGCTAAAAGTCGTAATCCCATCCAGAGTTGTCGTCTGGCGGCGGCTCGTCTGTGTCTTCGGGGAAATTGTCAAAGTTACTTGTGTCAGTTGGAGAGGAAACCTGGAAAGAACAAAATTGAGTTTAACACCTTAAGTACTTGACTAAACAAAGCAGGGTTTAATCATATTCAAACTTTAAGATAAGAATTTAAATCTTGACATACTGGAGGAAATGCTGAAGTACATGTTTAATATTCAGAGCTGGGCACCACCAACCATTAATCTGTTTAAGGTTAATTATCAGGGTTCTTTTTTTACGTGGATTTAAAAAAAGGTTCTCAGAACATTTACATCTGGTTCTGCCTTTTTTAAACTGACGCATCTCTATCATCTGCAGTTCTGTTTCTAGTCAGGCTCTCATTGGCTAAAGCAGCCTAGGAACAGGTCCTGATTGGACAAATGAGGTGTCAATCAAAAGGTTCGATTGCATGAATTAGTACAGATAAAACAGTTAAACAGTGACGGATATTGTAAAGCAATCCATCCATCTTTATGGATGTTATGTATTCAGATTAAATATGTTTCTGGATTTGGATCGTGGGGACCTTTGCCGATACAGCAGGACCGTTTTTGTTGGGATATTATGACCAGAAGAGAACTGTAGACCTTCAAGAAAAACAAATCAGAAAGACGTGTTTGTTTTTTAGTGGTCTGACAGTTTAGATCGTGGCTGCTGTTTTGATCTTGAAATGGTTTACATGGTCGGGATCACAAGAATCGTAGCTTTCTAGCGATGATAACATGGATACACAGAACAGCAGTTATTAAAATGACAGTGATGAATAGAAAACACATTTACAGCCTGCGCGGGCGGTCATATATCAAAAAAGTTTCTATTATTGTAGATTTCAACACACGTGTAATTTAGAGTTTTCTCAGTATTGCATAACATTTCCCAGACTGTGGTACCTTGACCATCACCCTGTTGTTACACTAAATACTGGTGCTTTGATTGATCTAACAGGAGATTGGCGTTCTTTAGGGGGAAATAATCAAAGGTTTATTTCAACTTACATCAGGTGTGATGGGCGGAGTCAGAGTTCCTTTCCTCAGACCCTCCCAGTTAAAACCTTCAAACCACCTGAACAGAGAAGGAGAGATCTTTTAGCCTTACCTTTTAATTACACAAACTGAATGTCAGGTGATAACTGGTACAACTACATGATTTAATGTACTTGTGGACTGAATCAACCAATCAGGTGCCAGCTTCCTTTCATCTCCCTTACTTGTGTTTTTGGATGTCTTTGACTCCATTTTTCAGGTTTCCGAGTCTCTCCGAGGGATTATCTCTGTTCACACAAACAATAACGAATAATTCAGAGATATAAAGAACACATTGTTATTCTGTGGTTCATCAGAGTATCCGAGAACACAGCGGCCTCTACCTGCAGAGCTTCTTAATGAGGTTGCCGGCGTTCTTGGTGATCTTCTTGGGGAACTCGATCATGTCGATGCCTCTCAAGATGATGTTGTAGGTTTTCATTGGATCTGGACCTGAAAACGGAGGGCTGTAGAGAAACAGAGACACTGTTATATTGACTCTACTGTACTCTGCTGAACCCTACAGTTCTTCCTCTGTTTGTGTCCTACCTGCCGGTCAGTAGCTCATACATTAGGATACCCAGAGACCAGTAGTCTGCGGAGACGTCGTGACCCTTGTTGAGGATGATCTCTGGAGCCACGTACTCTGGCGTGCCGCAGAACGTCCAAGTCTTCTTACAGACACCAATCTTTTTGGCGAAACCAAAGTCCACCTGGTAAAGAAAATAATTTTCTTTCTTGAACCTGCGAAGCATCTCAAACTTGGTCTCCCAGCCTCTCTTCAAGACACTTTTCTGTTGAGAGTTCTGGTCATAAAAACTCAGAATCTTGGATTTCTCGTGTCCTATTGACTTTCTCCTTCATGGAGAAGGTCCCTTAATGACTAGTTTAAAGAACTTCATTTTTCACTTTTGTGCTTATATGTTGGATATTTCCAAATGAATTTGTTTTAGTGGAAATAAGGGCAATGTTCATGGTTTGAAGTCAAAATGAAATAACCATTTCTCTCTTTCTTTTGCACACTTTCTGTGAAACAAAACACAAAACAGAAACTGTTCCAGAAAGGGGAAGCTGCTTAGCATAGCATGCTAACATTAGTACTGCTGTTACATTATGTACATGGTATGTATGAAATTACCAGCTTGGCGTATCCCCGGCTGTCCAGTATGAGGTTTTCAGGTTTCAGGTCTCTGTATATGATGCCTTTAGCGTGCAGGTAGGCGAAGGCCTCAACCACACATGCCGTGTAAAACCTGGTGGTTGAGTCTTCAAACGAACCCCTAAAATAGTTTTAAAAAAACAGTCAGACAATGACGGGGCATTTTGATTTGTTTACAGAGATAATATGCAGCTACTCGGTTTGGTGAAGGTCTCAGAGTGCAACTGAAATGTTGTTAGTCACATTTCTGTTTAAATGTGTACCTGTCTCTCAGGAGAGTCCACAGCTCTCCTCCGAGACAGGCCTCCAACAGCATGTAGAGATATTTACTGTCTTTGAACGTCCGGTACAACCTGAACACAAGCAGGAAAGCTTCATCATAACCTGTGATACACAACATGATCCAAACACCAGCAACAACACATACTAAGAGGAGAGCACATTTATGAAGTTGTGCATCAAAGCTGAATGTTCCCTCATTTTTGATGATGATGATGATTGTTGGACCGACCTGACGATGAAGTCGGAGTGCGCCTCGGTCATGATGTGTTTCTCAGAGCGGATGTGTTCCTGTTGTCTCGTGTCGACTATGTGACGCTTCTTTAGGATCTTCATGGCGAACGTCTTCGCCTCCTTGTTCTTCAGCTGAACCTGAAGACAAAACAACATATTGTAGTTGTTTATCTTTTGAATCATCTGCCTACGGCCAACGACTGCTGACCAACGTTCATGGCATCACTTTACAGATCTGCAGCCGATTATGAACGGACAATACATTTACATTATTGCAATAAGCTGATAAAACCATTACGAAAATAAAATCTGCTTTGTTTGAACACATTTTGTGAAGTTTCGTAATGTCTAATAATTCGCAGCTTCTTAGTGCTCAGCACACTGGAGTCGATCCTGAAATAAACCTCTTTAGAGCAAATAGAGAATGTATTGCGAAGCATGAATCAGTTTGAATCAAAACTCGATTTTGAATCTAATCAGAAGACATTGAAAGATTTACACCCCTACTAGTCTTTAAGCAAAGCTATGTTACTCACATTCTGACTCTCAGCAAGAAAGTCAGAATGAGGCGTCTGCTTGAGTGTCAGAGTTGTGATTGAGGTCAGACAGGCAGTCTACGGATCAAAGGTCAGTGTTTTCCTCAGAGCAGAGTTACACGATGACGAATCGACTAAAAATACCTCCAGAGGCACGATGGAAGTCTCTGAGCGGGGATTCCTTCCTGCTTTTGGGCAAACCCGCTGGAGGGCTTCCCCTCGACCTTCAGTAACCCTCAAGCCACGCCTCTTGCGGCAAAGTAACCTGACCCATGTGGCCGCAATGCACCACCCGCTACAACCCCCCTTAGCCCCCCTTCTGCTTTTTCCATCTCACCCCTCAGGTACACTGTGGGGATTAATACCATCAACAAATCCAATAAAACTGCAAACGATGCAAAGAAAGCTCTGGTGAAGATTTAATGACCTGAGAGACTCGTTAAGTCTGAAATAAACTCGTTAAGATGAATAAAGTCATTAAGGGACAGAAATGATATACCCGAGACAATTGTTATGAATAAAAAATTATCTTTCTACTGCAGCATAATGAGAGACAAGTAAGAGATATGAACCAAACTGTTTTACTGCAGTTTTCTGGGTTATTTCAGTTCCTTACAAAGCGGCACAGAGAGTGCCGGGAGCCCAGACTCTGAATCACATGAGGACTAGTTTCCAGTTACCAGCACTGATACTTACTGGAAAGTTACTGCAAATAGCTAAGCACACACACATGCACAAACGCACTCACGCACATCTGAGCAGAGCTAGCATGGTACGGCCTTCAGTTAGTCTCAGACTTTACGCTGAAACCCTTTAATCTGAATCTGGTGTAGTTTAAACTGATGCCAAAGAAATGTACGTCTCAGACTAACTTGAAACTACAGATGTGCGTGTTTAGACGAACAAATGGTTAATCGTCATCAGTGTTGGGACTAATGCGTGACTTAGTAACGTGTTACTGTAACACCACTACTCTACTATTTGTGGTAACTTGTAACGAATGAGTTACTTTCCTTGTTTGAATAACGCTGTTACAGTTACTGACATTAGAAAGCACTCGTTATTCGTTACTTTATGCGAAACAGCTGACGAAAGGCAGGCAAGATGATGCTAACGTCAGCACAGCAGCATCCTGGGAGAAAGAACGTCGAGCGTAGTAAACAAACACAGGCAGGGGGTTCATTCAGCGGTCAGCTTTCTGTCTCTGAAATACCGACATTATTTTCCCTGTTCGCGTTAAACGACAAGAATACAGCGGTGAGTTGTAGTCTGTGTGCAGGAAGGAAAACTTCTCTCACAAGAACAAAGCACCGACCTCAACATCAACACGCTTCCACTAAACTAGCTGTCGGAGAGCCCCGTGCTGCACCGGAGATCCAGGTGCAGCTCACATTTGCTCAGCAGACCAAGGTGGAGACACTTCATACAAACAGCCAGCTTGATTTAAAACACCGCCTGTTCCACGATGTGTAAGCCGGACTAAAGACAGGTATGTTGACGGCGACGAGCTTCATCAACTAAGTCTGTTGCCTTCAGAGATCTACTCGGTAAAATACCTACACCTTGTCACAGCACTGTTCTGCCACAGCGACACTAAATAATGTGAACATTAACGTGAGGATTGAAGCAAAAAAGTAACGCTTGAGTTACTTTCCCCAGTAACTAGTTACTTTTATAAAGCAGTAACTCCGTTAGTAACTCAGTTACTTTTCATAATAGTAACTAGGAACTGTAACTAGTTACTCATATTCAGTAACGTGCCCAACACTGATCGTCATCACCCTCACTAGTCGGCACTAGTGAGGGTGAAAGCCATAGAGCCATATTCTGGTTGTAGCACTGGTTAATGTTCTCTACCACCCAGATGTGAACAAGCAAAGTGAACTGACACTGGTCCTGATTGGTCTGGATTTGTTTGGACCAGAGAAGGTAGGTGGTTTTAAGGCACCCCCACACGGCCGTTTTGGACGCCCCTCGGTTTGCCAGATATGAGAGCAGTTATCAGGTCAAACCAACAGGTGTTGCAGCGATGGAAGCGGGCAAGAGAACTGGTTCAGATAGAAGTGATTGTACCCGACCTAAAAAGCCTCTGCATGTTTCTAATAAGCTCCACGAGCAGAAACGTGCTCAAACTAGGATCAATATTGGAGATGCTTTTGAAAAATGGAGAGAGGTTAGAACGCAGAAAGGTTTACAGACCGATGCAGAGCTGGATAAACACTGAAGCTTTAGTGTCCACCACATGGTGACCTGCGTGAGCATCCACTCTAGAGAGGAGGGGGCAGGGGGAGACAGCTCTCTGTAATGTTTTGAATTTAGACTGCAGTACCCATTTTAAACACTAGGTGTCAGAGTTGCATATTGCTCCTTTAAAATGTTGCGAACTTTCAAACATCCTGCTCAGTGTTTCTTCTAGTTCAATTGGAAATTTGCATCTGATTTGTCTCATATCACTGAATTAAATGAAGCAGTTCAAGTTCTGTCACTAGAAATCTGATATTGTATAATTTAAAGTGAGTGTACCAGCTCAACACGTCCGAAGCCTCCAACTCCCAGCGTGTCGATGATGTTGAAGTCGGTCAAATTCAGACTTGAGAAGAAGGCGTTCTCTGCCTCGTACCTGGAAACACAAAACACAGAGATGCATTCACCGAACTCAAGGAACCAGTTTATGGACCCTTTCAAAACATTAACCATTCTGCTTGGACATGTGGATCACGCTGCAGAGCATCTGTATCTAAACAAGCAATTCAGCCTACTTCAACAAAGATGTTTAAAGTCAATATTGGCCAAGAAAACAGAGGAGACTGCCCAGCCGGACTTTGAGCTGTACCTGCAGCATTTGACCACGTGGAAGAACGGGAACTTTTTGGAGGTTTGGATGGAGAAAGATGTGATGGGGAAGGGGGAGGAGAGAGGAGCAGGGAGGCTGGTGATCCGCTCTCTCTTCTGCCTCACTGGGACTGGAAGCAACTCTCTCATATTCAAAACTTGAATCCACGCAAACCAGACGTATCAGAAAAACACTTCTTTCATTCAGATTATCACCAAAGTATTGGTTCGAGCACAGGAATAGTCCAGGTAAGATGTTGTGCAGTCTTCTTGAGCAGTTTGAAGAAGTCTTGTTTCGAAGAATAACGGGAGGTTAACAGATGAGCTTGATGTTTTAGTTCTTTATCTACAAAAAGCCATCAAGACGTTAATTTCCTTCAACGTTTAGAACAATTTCTCTTGGTCACAGAGTAGAAAAGTGCACACAAATTCATCAACATTAAACTGGTTTTCAGTCCTCACGAGAATGTTCGGCACAGAGTCCGCAAGAGAACCGTCTTAAAGGAAGTGCTGCATTCCCAGTTCACATGGTGAGGGTATGGCCAATGGTGGAGGTACCGATCCAAGGATCTGGTCTGAGGGGACCAGCGTTGCAGTGAGGTTTCCAGATCCTCCAGCTCAGTGTTCAATAAAGTGAAGAACAGGCCTGGTCCTGATCTGAGCGGTACGCTGTCAGAATCCAGAGCTGGACTGCATTGTGAAAAGATCTTGTTGTCTTGGTAGTCCTTGATGGATTTTGGAAAATATTCCACTTTTCTATTTAACCCAAAACCCAATCGAATATCTAATCTGCAAGTGTGAGGGTGTCTCAATCGGAGAAGATCCAACTGTGCACGCTCAGACTGAAGCAACGACTGAGGGTGGCCTCTGAAGGGTTCGTCCTTCAAAACGGGGTACACATCTGCAGTCAAGTCCTACAGGGGGAGGGGTTGGGGGGTGTAACACCAACCTGAGAGGACGATCCTCATGGCATAACGCTGCTGCTGGTGGTATTTTTAGCACGTGGAAACATTGCTCGGAGGTTCACCCTGTAAACGCAGCTCAGTCATAAAAGTGACTGAAGGTTTGAGGACAGACTGTCCCGACCTCAAAACCGCAAGACACAACAAAGAGTACTGAAGATTTATCCGGTTGTAGCGAGCTTGCTGCAGTCTTCAAGTGTTTAATGTCTGCATTTGTCCGTGTGTGTTATGATTTGAGTTTAATATCTGTTAGTTTATAAGAAATGTAAAGTCAAGCTCTTATGAAGAGACCCGCGGTGTCATCAGGGAGAGTCTGGTGTCCGGTGAAGGGAGCTCAAAAATAAAACAACATTCTGTTTTAACAGCCAGGAGCAGAATTATACCCACAAACAAGAAACAGTCCGACATCCCCATCAACTGTAATATAAAACAGTCCACAATGTCAAGTCTACGTGAACCCTAAACTGCAGCATTTATAGATTTTATTTCACTCTGTTTATCTCTGATAGCAAGTTCATTTCAGAGGTTTTCTTGAGATCTCGATAAATTAACTCGTTATTCCGGGAAAACTAGAGTTGTAACCCCGAGATAAAGAGTTTAATAAATCAAGATTTCTAGAAAGCAACAGAACCGTACTTATCGCGTGAAATAAAATAAATCATCTGCAACTGCAAGTTCATTATGAGAAATGAACGAGCTTTGAGTGTGAGCTAGAGCACGCAAGAGGTAGAGAGCGAGCAGGGAGACAGGGAGGTGTGTGATTGGTTCATCAGATTGGTACCTCCTGGCAGACATTGGTCGAAGTTTTTACAGACTAACAACTGCTACAGATGACAGATTTTCTTTGTTCCTTTCTCAAAGAACCTGAGTTATTCATTTCTGTCAGGACCTAAAGACAATTTCAACCAACATCTGAAAAAGTGGATCTGGAGAAAATTACCAACCCTGCCTTTAAATACATAAAATATTTATGTTAAATTAGTTTCCCATCTATAAAACCTTCTCCTTTCCCACCTTGGTTCTGGGTTATTTCTTAAAACAAGAGCATCCTTCTGTGGAGTAAACTCTCTCCTCAGCCCAAAATAAATATCTGTCATCTGCCAAAGAAAACACAGTGATACCAACCCACCAACAGATGTGTGAGTGTTGTGTGTGTTTTTTCGTGTGTGAGTGGTTCTCCAAACGGGACTACTTCCTGGAAACTGCTGCCTTGGAATCGGATTCAGAAACTGTAGATGCTGTTGATCGGCTGCTGGACAAACCAACCCGTAAACACTCTAAAAATAGTTTGTTATAGCGAGGAAGAGATTAACTTTTAGAGCTTCCTGTGGGGTTCAAATCCCCCAACCTTCAACGTGCTGAAGTGCCCTTTAGTGAAATAGTAAACATTAAGAGTCAGACTAACATGATGCAGCCAAAGTTACACCTCACACAGAACTCATTTACATAAAGGACAGAATGTTTATATCAATGAAGTCAACTTAACGTGATGTTGATGTTTTAAGTGTAATAAAACATGTGTTGTCTATACTCTTAACATCCATCCTTTTTAATACCGCTTTTCCCGTTCAGGGTCGCTGGGGGGCTGGAGCCCATCCAAGCTGTCATTGGGCGAGAGGCAGGGTTACACCCTGGACTGGTCTCCAGCCAATCACAGCGCTGACTTATAGAGACAAACAACCAGCCACACTCACATTTACACCTACGGACAATTTAGAGTCACCAGTTAACCTAACCAGCATGTCTTTGGACTGTGGGAGGAAGCCGTAGTACCCGGAGAGAACCCACGCATGCACGGGGAGAACATGCAAACTCCACACAGAGAGGCTCCTGTCAGAGGGGGATTCAAACCAGGAACCTCCTCGCAGTCTACAAAATCTCCAACTTTTGTACTGTTACCATAACTCCCATAACTGACAGGTGTGTGTGTTTATGTTTGGTTGTATGGATTCCATACCATAAGAGGAGATGACTTCATTCTGTGACATACCAACGGTCATCTGATACAAGACATACCATCTAAAATTACACTCCGACCGTTCGTGAGTGTGTGTTTAAAATGTCTCCCTATGTCAACACTACTACTGTATATAGTACACTCACATCTGTGTACTCTAAAAACAATTCTCAGTTCTCACGTGATGTCACAAACTAATGGATACGCCCACTGGGCCATAAGTGAAACCACTGTCCATACACTGCGGAGAAGCAGCCGGTCTTCGTTGGCACCTTCGTGTTTTAACCACGTCTGAATATCTGTGTGGAAGGCGGAGAGGTTGTTAATCCACCTAACAGGACCGAGGTGTTGTGTGTCTTCGGTAATTAGTCGGTGTCCTTTAGTGTGCCCCCTGAATGCCACGTTGTATTATTAGCTTTTCTTACATAAGAGGATCCTGTTTCTGCTGTAAACATTCCCACGAAGACAAATACCTGCTGCTGACATGTCCGAGGAAAAACAATGAACGCTTGAATGAATGAGGAACAGTTTTGAGTAGAATATGTTCTCCTTAAAGACAGAGTCAGCAGCTTTTTCCTCCAAAATAAAATATAGACTTTTACTAAAGTAAAGCTGGAAATCGAAAAGGTCTCGGTCTCAGAATCGGAAGCATTATTACTCTGTCTTGACTCGGTCTCAGACTGGGTGATCTCCAGATATTGAATCAAGATCGGTCAAGACCACCACTGATTGGATAATTTTCCACGTCATTACTGTGATTAGAAGGAAAACGCCTCTTTCTAAAAGAACCAATAACTTCAGTTCATTTGTAGTTTGATTTTTATCCCCCGGTTACGGCTGCAACCTTCCGGTGTTACAGTCTCGATCCCTACATGTCTTGGTCTCAGTGAGTCTGGTCTTGAATACAACACTAGTGTGTTTTTGTGTGTGTGTGACGGTTAAACATACTTGGCCTTGGCTTCAGCGTCCTCGTAACCTTTATTGGAAACATCGTCCAGCCCACCAATCAGATGTTTGAATGAGCTGAGGAGGAAGAAGAGAGCAGCCAATCAGCATACAGCGTCTCCAGTGTAAACCCCAAATATCATATGACAAATCATATGTATCAATATTTAAAATAAAAACCAGTTTACAAAGATTTGAATAAACTTAATGTGTGTTGAAGAGAGAAATGTGTTTCATGTCTGCAGCCACAAATAAGACAATTACATCATAAATCAAAGTTTAAAAATGATGTTCATTATTTGAAGAAGTTTGGGGCTGATTAAAAGAAAGATAAATATCATAATTATGTTGAGGTTACAAAAGAGAGAGAAATCATGACTTCTGTCTTGTGTTCATGTGTTTGCTTGTAGTTAGTAATGATGACCAGCAGAGGGCAGCACACGAGCACAAGATCACCATAAGAACCCAGCTACACGCAGAGACCAAGAGGATCAACAATGTAAGAAGATAAAAGCAAATAAAAGAGACTGAAACAATCACAACGGATAAAAACAATAAGTGGGGTAGGAACCAGTGAGGTACTGGTGCATGCAGATTGGTAGTTTCAGAGCGGATGGCTCATTTTTCTTCACGATGCATGCCAAGGTATACAGTAGTTCATCTTGTCTATCTTTATTTTCCAGAGCTTATTAACATTGCATTCATTTTGCCTCGTCTTTTAAACTGACTTGATCTATATGCTCATGTAGAACAATCTGTTCTCGTCATGAAAGAAAATGCCCTCAAACATTTGAAGGGTGGACGCTGAGGCCAACTAAGCCGTCACATTGAAAGAGCAATGTAAGAAACTGAGGACATTTGAGGAAATAAAGCAATTAGGAGAAAGAAAAGAAGTAAGAATGAAGATCAGAAGGCAAAAACAAGAAGACAAGTGTATAAAAGTGAGTTTTAAAAAGTGATTTAAAAGCAGTCACTGATTCTGTGTCAGATCCCCGTAAGTAACGGTGTTGTAATGTGAGCGTGTGCGTGTTTACTCTCGATCGATGACCAGGCAGGTGACGGCCTCTGCAGCAATGACATTGGCTGTTCTCACATCCTCTCTGTGGACACAACACAAACAGACACACACAAAGATTCATGACTTAAACCGGCCTTTCTACCTGAGCGGGACCAAACACGGCCATTACTACACATATCAGGAGCTGTGTGGGGACAGGGTGTTGTTTAAGGACACTCAGACAAGTGGCATTAAACCAACAACCCTAATGGACAACTCTCTCTACCAGCTGACCCCGTTTGAAAAGGACCAGTTAACACCTTTAAGGATGACCAGACAAACGTGTTCCCTTTGTAAGGCCATCGTCATATATATATATATATTCCAAAAATGACACATTGAAGAAAATTCACGTTCCAGAAAAACAAATTCACTTATTTAAGATGTCTTAGAACATCCTCCTCACCTCATAGTATGTCCTAACTTTACAAAAACATCCTCACTTTTTAATAATAATGCGTTTAAAATATTTCTTCATTTTGGAAAGGCTGTCCGAGTTAAAAACATTGTTAAAGCGGTTTTTAGTTTGTGCAAGAGTGAAATAATATAAAACGCTTGTAATCATGGTTCATCACACTCCTGAGATTTGATATTAATATAACACGATAAATCTCCACTACTAAAAGATGTTTTCACTTTACAAAAGAGTCCTCACTGTTTAAAAATATTCCTAATTTATTCAACATGTTCTAACTTTGGAGAACTCAGACTCGTTTTCAAAAGTTACACGCTGCAAAAAAAATATCCGCACTATGAAATGGTGTTCTCTCTTTTATTTAATATTCAAAATGTCTCAAAATGTCTTCATGGTTAAATATTTTCTTCAGGTTTCCAATATGTTTTAATTTCCTTAAACTTGCCCTCAAGTGTATATCTGTACGTATGTCCCAACTTTAAGTTTTAAACTCTTGCCTGTCCTCACAGAGATAGAAGTAGCAGTACACACACACACACACACACGCACACACACACACACACACACACACACACACACACACACACACACACTGGATGTGTAAACAGCTCTCCCCTGTGAACAGCGAAACACAATTTATCCAATTAGCAGCAGCTGTGATGATGCCGACAGGAGGTTGGAAATCCAGCAGAGACACAAACCAGAGACACTGACAAACTGGTTATAGTACGTGTACGTGTGTGTGTGTGTGTGTGTGTGTGTGTGTGTGTGTGTGTGTGTGTGTGTGTGCGTGTGTGTGTGTGTGGGAGGTATTTTCTCATGATAGAAATAAGAAAAGGAACACACACATCTGACCAGATACATCTTTAATTAAAGTCAATCAAATAAATGAACAGTAACAGTGAAACACTCACACACACGTTTGTCTGACTGTATATATGAGGACCATTGATTGATGTCCCTGCAGGGTGAAACCGTCCACCTTCATGTCTTTACACACACAGGTGTCATGCTTCCAGGCTTTTAGCTCACATGTTTTTTGCGTGTGTATCTTTGCCGTGTTCTATTTCAGTCAATACGTCTTAAAATATTCATTCTCAAATATCCCCCGAGGATCGGTATGGAACATTTTCAAGGCGATACCATGTGATCATGCTGATGTTCTGCAGGGTAATCCTGCAGGGCATCAGCAGGTATGAGATTGGTTTAGATACAGTGCAACTGAACAGCAGGCTTGCTAGCATGCACAAATCTAAGGGCAGTAATAAGGTACAACTATGAGCCTCTACAGAGCATAAAGGAACAAAAATTCCTCTAAATACAAACCTCTGCCATCAGAGGGAAGATGTGCAAAATGTTAAACCAATCTGCATTACTTCATATGTTGTCCACTAGAGACTGTCTCTTATAATGAGTCAGTCCACATAGAGCAACATGTGAAATTGTCCAACTTCACTGCAGAAACGAACATGTTTACAGCCTGGTACCAAAATAGTTTGAGTCTCTAGAGCTCATTTCTCTCTTCATGACAACTGTGCAGGCTGAATTTTTCTACAACTCACCTGTTTACATTGTATCAGGGCTTAAAGTGATGTTTAATTAGGGGGCGTGGCCTATTTGAGTGACAGGTGAGAGTTGTCAAAGTGTTTGGAGAGCTGCCAATCCTCTACAACTGTACCCGGAGAGCAACAGTCAAGAGTGAGTACGATGTGTGTTTTTTAAATTGTGTCGGGGGAGGGAGAGAACTGCTAGTTTAATACAACAAAACTCAAATGAAAGGCTTTTTGACTGGTGAATAAATCTAGTAATATCAGCGCATATCTGAGATAAAATTAGCTGATACCGATAGTCATTGAATATGCTAATATCGGCCATTATTATCAGCCGGCCGATTAATCGGTCGGGCTCCAGAAAACAGGGTAGGTTTTTTTTTTTTCATACAAAAAGAACTCATAAGTCTGAAATAATTATCTTGTTAATTCATAAAATCAGAGACAATTTTTATTCGGAATGTGAATGCAATACGCTAAACCAAATAGATCTCTTTTTAGAATCGTATTTCAACCCTAAACCAAAGTTAACAGATTGCATTAAAGAATAAAGTGTAAGAGATCTGGGAAATCTAAATTATGAAAAGTACAGAAAATGTCCTGACTTTCCAAAACGGTCCTTTTTGTGCACATCTGAAACACAAGCTGGTCCTCACAAAGACTGAAGTCCATGAAAACACACCAGCCAGCGCCGCTTCAAACCTTTAATAAAGTGCTTCTCTTCTGTTAACCTCATTTCCTGTCAGACTGCTGCTGAGCGCTCACTGAGTTCTGGTGTTATTAAGAGCTGAAGACACTGACCCTGACCTGTGACCCCAACAACACACAATGTCGAAATGTCTGAATGATCTGTGATTAAGTTGAGTTTTTAACTGTCTTTCTATGCCATAGATACATTTGGCGTCAAGGGGAAGGCCCAGAAATGTGTGAGAGGAGTAAAACAAACCACCAGCTGCTTAAGAAGTTAGGAGCGCTCTGAGAGGATTCTCACAATTATTGTGAATACAGGTTTAGACTTTAAAGGTCAAAGTTTGGAAGTTAAGAGTTCAGGATTTGAGGTAAAGGTCCTGTCACACCAAGCAGACGGCAAAGATCAATTGTCTTCTGTCTTGGCCAGAAAGTTGCGCTAGAACACACCGCAAAGAATAAAGTCGATGGCCAACCTCGACATACGTTCTGCACATGCGTGAGGTGGCGGTAGTCTATTGTAATGATACGAGAAGATTTTCACAGCGCTGTCACGCACCACTC
Organism: Tautogolabrus adspersus; assembly: GCA_020745685.1. Classification (NCBI taxonomy): domain Eukaryota; kingdom Metazoa; phylum Chordata; class Actinopteri; order Labriformes; family Labridae; genus Tautogolabrus; species Tautogolabrus adspersus. The sequence continues at coordinate 23,878,555 of CM036554.1, forward strand.
GTATTATAGGTAGCCTACTAATCGAGAATAATGTCTGATAAAAAGTTGAAAATGTTACTGGCGCTGTCAGCCAGAAGAGGCGGAGGCGACAAATAAGGAGAAACCACACTTGAAAGCATGGATACTACAGTACAGCGGCATGCTCAAGTGGCTTTCCCGAACCTGAGTTAAATGAAACCTCCGAACAGCCAATCAGAGAGATTCCTCTCACCGACCGCCGACGGGGGGCCGACGGGTAGCGACAGAGACGGACACACAGCAGAAACTAGGGCGATGACCGCACACCGACGGTCCAACTAGGACTGACGGCCGACGATCTCCTTGGTGTGTCAGGGCCTTAAGAGGTCACTAGATCTTACCCCTGTAGAGCTTTCTCTCCAAACCAGTCCCCCCTGGTGAGCTCTCTAAGGTGTGTTGACTCCTGTTTGGCAGAGTCCTCCTGGGTCACGTTAACCTGTCGGGAAGTGTGATTGACAGGTATCAGCAGACGATCAGGAAGAGTCAGCTGATCAGTTTAATACATTTAATTGGATTTATATAAAGGTGTGTTTGTGTTACCTTTCCCTTACTGATGATGAAGAAGGTGTCTCCTCTGGCTCCCTGTCTGATGATGTACTCTCCATCTTCATAATGGGTCTAAACACAGAAGAAGAAGAAGAAGAAGAGTCTGACTGGAGGAAAAAACAGTCAACCACAGAAGAACGTCATTGGCTATTGACTAAAATGCAGTCTTTGTTTTTGTTATGTAGTCTGTTCTAACTGCTTTCAATTAATTTTATAGGTTTATTTTTAGAATTGTTATCAGAGAAGCACTTCAACATGTTTCCTTAATGTCCTTCAGAACAGTTTGACTTCGTAGCAATCTGGTGGGCTGGATTCTTGACTTCTTAACTATTAATACACACTAGGCTTTTCTAAAATACTTTCCCTACACCCTCGCCCTACGCACTTCCACTCTGTTTTTCGCACTCGCCTGGAGGGTCGGCCACATTGAGTGCCGTCCAAAACCTCGGAGTGAGGAGTGGGAGTGGATTGTAAAACCCTCCAGCAGCGAGTCTGCACTGAGGCTGGCTTTCTGAACAGGTGTAACATCTTTTATTGTTCGTCATGGGAGATACTCCATATATAAAAGTTACGTGTTGTCACCCACACAAACTTCAACACCTCCCAGTAAGATCATTTTATAGTAGAATCATAAAGATGAAAGCTTACGATTTATTCCGAATTGTTGTGTTTTATGTTTATTTGGGACTTCCAAAAAGGAATCATCTTATAAACATCAGAATAAAACAAAAAAGAAATTCCACCAAATATGTTGTTTTTTTCTTAAATTGTAAAGTGATTTTTTGGGTGCTTTCCATGCCTCCATCTTAGATATCTGACAGTGGACAGAGCCAGAAACCGGAGGGAAAGAGAGCAAGGAACGATGGAGCCACGTGTTGGACCCGATTCCCGCCTGCCTTCGAGGATCAAAGCTCCTGCACATGGGGCGCTACCATCAACCGCTAGTCCACCGGTGCCCCCATTGTGAAGCGATTTTAACGAGACTGCCAAAAAATATTTATGCAGACAACTTGTTATTTAAGTGACATAAATCATTGTAACATAAAGTTCCTGTGTCCAGGGGAGTGAGGGGAGTGAGTCTAATAGCTATCTGCTATATTAACTTAATGCAGCTGTGGGCGTGACGTCAGGCGTTGTTCACTCCGTGTCGCGGTGTGAGTTCGGAGTGGATTGAGAAGTTAAGAGAGTCAAAGTAAATGGTGTATTTTCCTGGGGGCTCATGAGCTCTCTTGTCTCATAGGTTCATCGGGATTGTTGCTATGGAACCCCTCCCCCATCTCTGTTTGTCTCTATCCTTTTTCCTGACATGATTTTATTAAATATGAGTAAATCTAATTTTGACAAATAAGTTTTTGTTGTTTTTTTATAATAAAACACACTAAAAATATGCTGGAATAAAAGGTTTGTTCGTGTATGACCACATCCATTACAGTCAGAGTTCGTGTGTTGGTGAGTACAGCCTCACCTCCTCCATGACGTCGGCCAGTTTATTGAGAATTTCCTCTGACAGACCCTGGAAGGTGGGAACGCTGCAGAGATACAGAGAAAGTCTCATTCTTTGTTTTTACAAAATATTCTTTTACTCTTTGTTCTGGGTACTTCAGTGTCCAGATATGGAGGCTTCTGGCTCCAAAAAAACCAAGATGATTAAGGCCAATATGCCAAACTGAGTCCAGAACTAAACAGGTGTTGTCACAGTGGCTACGTCCATTTCCTATATACAGTTTGACCTGTGGGAAAGAGAGTGCGATCTACAGCCGGGAGGGTTCACCTCTTGAGGAAGTCCATGTACTCTGCGTGCTTGATGAGTCCGGTTCTCATCATGATGGTTTGATAACACTGACGGTCGATGGCCCACAGCTTCACATGCACCAGAGCTGAAACACACATTTAGAAATATATTAAATAAAGCACTACATATACATATTCTGACTACCTGTCATGTTATCATATTAAATGCCCTTATTACATTTAAACTGTGGCTGTGAGACGCATCAGAGCTGCAGATAAATCCTGAACATCATCTCAGGTTTCAGCTCCTGCACGACGATATGAGGATCTGATGTCGTTATCAGAGAGTACAGCTGTGTGTTAATGCATATATGAATATTTAACACATCAGGTGTGTCCATAGAGCCGCGTGCACATGGGGATGTTTACGCATGTGTGCGTGCATGCACGTTTGCTCTAATCTGAGTACGCTCGACTTAAAGACCAGAAGAAAAAATAAATCACGCTGCTGCTGCTGATTGTGTGTGTGTACAACATGCAGGTGTCGTCATGGCAACAGCACACACATATATACAGTACGTGTGTGGGTGATTATGTGTGATGTTAGACCTGTGACCGCTGTATACATCCAGCAGAAGTTCAGACGTTTATTAAAAATGAATGACACTAAGTCCGTCGCTCAGACCGTCATGGAGTAAAACTACAAGATGACACATTTACTGCACACCAACCAGAGGGACAAATCATCAATTATACTGATTTTTTTTTTTTTAGAAAAACTTTCATAACTCAAACACAAAAAATAAATCAGTTAGTTGAGTTTTGGATCTCTGAACAGAAGAATATTTCAGGGTTTAGTTGAATCATTTCATGCAACGTTAACTCTCTGAAATCGTCGTAACTGTGCAGAAAAAAGAGAAAATGAGACTTTCCACCTTGATCTGTTTCCTCCTCTAGCTGTGCGACTCAGCCTTTAGATTAAAAACATGTTTCATGGTATTCAGGGTCAGACTGTTGTTTGAACTGCTCTTACTGAAAATCCTTTTCAGATTAAAAAGTAGAGAGGCATGAATTCGGGCTGTGTTTGGAACTCAGCAAAAACAGTATAAACTGATGTTGCTGTTTGGCTTTCATGACTTCAAAAAGGTTAGGACCTCACCTCATTTCATCTGCTGGAATGTCTTTAAGATGTCAGAGGTGGAAACCAATAAGAGAAGGAGTGAAGGAAAGAGGACATTTCAGGCTGAATGAAGATCAAACTGTCAGAATATTAGTCCTGAAACAGAAAGTCTGCGACGTGAGCGTGTTGTTGTAGAAAAAACATATCTGCTGTTATTTCTCTTGAGGTCTGAAGACCCATCGCTCTCACTCACCTGGAAACTATTTTTTAATCAGGTTTTTATGAAGCTGGAGGAACTTTTATAAGTTTGTGCTCAACACAGCATCTGTAAAAAATGTAACCAGAGTTAAAGGTCACATATTCTCCTCCTCTTCAGTGTAAATAAGTCTCAGAGCTCCTCAAAACATGTGTGTGAAGTGTCTTGTTCTAAATCCACTCTGATCCTGTATTTGATCATGCCTATAAACCCCTCTATTTCAGCCCTGCTCAGAACAGGCTGTTTCTGTGTCTGTAGCTTTAAATGTAAATGAGCTGTGTCTGACCACGCCCCTCTCTGGAAGGGCTTGGGTGGCTCGGGCTTTCTCGCTCCATGCCCTATTGTTTACGGTGAGAAGGCAGACTCAGAGGGCAGAACAAACACCTAGCTGTGGGAGTGTCACCCACCTGGGGGAGGGGTTACTGCCCTTTGTGATGTCATGAAGGGAAAATCTCCAAACAGCCTGTTTGAGCACACATTTTCTGAAAAGTGGAGCAGGCAAAAGACGGAGAGGATGGACTTTTCTCATCATTGGGGGGTTTATAGACAGACTACAGACACATGTTAGAGTTAGAGGAACATGGTGAAGTGGATTTTAAATAACATGTGACCTTTAAAGCTTCGTTGAAATACTACAAAGTAATCAGTGGGTTTACTGACAGTGACCTCTGGTGGCTGTGTGAATAATTATTGAGGCTTCGATTTGTTACAGCAACAAAAAAAAAACTATTCAAAAAGACACTGAAGTTTACAGTTATCACTAAAGTAAGCTGTATTCAAACAGAAATCTGAACAAACAAAGAAAGAAAGTCAAACATTCTTCAGATTTAAACCGAGCTTGCATCCTCAGATACCCCATAAACCTCTGGAATGATGCTTAGACAGACAGACAGACAGCCAGCCGGTTACCATGGTTACGCTGAGCTACCTTGATGTCTACCGTGTGTGTGTGTTTTTAGGTGTGTGTGTGTGTGTACATTGTCTGCAGTTTCCTTGGCGACGATCAAACTTCCTTCAGTTTAATGAGCAGAGGTCTGTAAAGTTTCTGAGCTCAGAGAAAATAAACTCTCTGAACAGTTTTTCATCATAGACTTTACATAAAGATGGATGACGTGACAGCTCCCAGTGAAGCCAAAACATTTTTCACTAATATCCAACATTTTATAGATCATAAAACTCATCAGCTAATCAGGATACTGATTGTTAGTCGTTGATTTCGAGCCCTGAACACACGTCAGCTGCTGCAGTCCTTCTGCGGTACTTTGAATCAGTTGTAAAAATCACAGTTCGTCTGTTTGGTCATATTTTTTATTGTTTCTTGTTTCCACTACTTTATGACCTCCTATCTGTTGCTACGGAGATGCCAAGTGTCTGTGTAACCACGGAAACAACAGGAGACACTGCACAGCAGCAAATTTTATAGTCTGAGAAGAGTCTAATGTGTGTATGTGTGTGTGTGTGTGTGTGTGTGTGTGTGCGTGTGTGTGTGTGTGTGTGTGTGTGTGTGTGTGTGTGAGTTTCAGGTGGGCTCGTCACAGTTGAATGATTATCATTAATGTGCATTAAAGCCTTACAGCCACGGGGACATCGACCTGCCGTATGTGTGAGCGGTAAAGGTCAGGTCAGAGAGTGTAGGAATGAATAAGCAGGTGATTTAATAAAAACATGAAGGATTTCATTTTCTCAAGCAGCTGCTCTGGAACGCACCTTGTTGACGACTTGCATGTGGTCTTCACAGAGCTAAGAGCTGAAGATAAACAATCGGAGGGAGCTGTCGTAGATCGTTAGCTAACATCCAATTTGTTTTAGTCAGAAATGAACTTCTCCCACAGCAAAGACAGGTGTTGCAGCGAGTTAGGAGAGCTAACGAGCTTTCCCACTGACAGTTTTTGAGATTGTTATTTAAAGATTAATGAACAAACTCCAAAAAACAAAACGTCAGGGGGAATAAATTGATAAGTACACTGCTATTGCTGCCAGGGGCGTCACCTGGATTTCTAGGCCCCTTTTGAAAACATCTCACGTTGAGCCCCTCCACCACAGCCTCAGCTAACTCTGCAATATCGCTATAAGCACACCGCCATTACACGAATGACAGAATAAAAACTTTAAATTAGGTCGTCTAAATGTTCCTCCTTCTGTATTTTGAGTTTTTACAAATGTTTTTATTTACAGTGTTGAGAAAGAGTAAAAAGTCCTGTTCATTTATTCTGCCTTTTTTCTTCACTCTAACAGATGGGACTTAAAGGGAAACAAATTCAAACCAAACGTTTACTATAAGGGCCCCTTCCTCCATTGGGGCCCGCTAATGTTATTAGCAACAGTGCTACTTCTGTTTGTGTCTCAGCTACCTGTTGTTGCATCTCTGTATTCAGAGACTAACAGAGATTCATTTATCTCCGTCATCACCGTCTAGTAACTGTTTCTTTGGGGTTTTAAAAGTGCAGCTATTGAAGCGCTCTGTGTTTAAATCAGGTTTGACTTCTTTATGGCCAAGAATAAAAGTTATGTTCGAGTCTGAACCCTTCAGGAGTATTTATTATTTCAGGAACACAAAGCCTGTTTTTATCAGCTGACAGTTTTTCTCGACTTTATGTCAATTGAGCATGACTTAGAGTTGAGTGTTTTCTGTTTTCATATAAACTGATTTAAATTATTCATGTGAGCCATAAAGCTGACACTGACCGCTCTGTGCTGACGTGAAAAAGGATAAAGTTAAGGCTGTGAGAGCCGATAAACTCCAGCTGGAGCTTGTGTGTTAATATGAAGATAACGAGAAAAAAGCTTCAGCAAACGGGAAACGAATCCCCTCGAACCCAGCGCTGTTGCCAAGAGACGCTGTTGCCAAAACTTAGCTCATTGGCTAAGACCGGATGGTGTTGCCTGGCAACTGCTGCTTAGTGAGCACTCCAGGAAGCACTGACAAAAAGTTGGAGGTCCACACACACTAAAACGCACACACACACACACACACACACACACACACACACAGCTGTCAGAGTTGTGGTTGATGTTTTATGGGTTCAGACGGCAGAACTCCCACTCCTCCTGTCGACAACCCGCTCGTCTCCCAAACTCACATCAGCTCCCTCCAGCTGTCTGCACCCCAAACGGTTAACGCTCATACTTTCTGCAGAGTTTGTACTGAGCAGAGAGGAGAAAAGTCCAGCTGCTCAACTTCTTTAGTTTATTAAAGTTTATTTGTATAGTGACGAGAATGAAGCGCGAATCCGACGCCACACACCAATGTACTTATCACCTAAAGATAATTTCAAAAGCCCATCCCAAGGTACGTCTTCAAAATACATGAAATCAACAACAATCAGTACACAACACACTAAACAAGAACACATAGAGAACAATAACAGAACAAATTATCATAGAATATAAAACATGAAACACAAGATCGTACACGACTGCATGACTGAGCCCACTTCAAGAACTGTTTCAGTTTTACTTTAAAATGTTTTCATCATCTTTACTATAAATATTAAAGTCCAGAATTGACCTTTAGCCTTTAAATATATCAGAAAGCAACTCTTTGCAGCATATTTACACAAAGATGTCAGCGCTGTTTTATTAAAAAGTGATACCAAGATAAACACGATTCATACACAGACCACTGTTTGGTGAAAAACCTATATTTGAAGCTTAAAAGATGAACTGTGTGGAGGTGCTGTGTCAACATTTTAAATAATTTAAGAAGTATCCACGGCGTTTTTAAATTACTTTGCCTCCCGACATGAACGGCTGCAGATGTACAAATATTCCTGCAGCAACAGTTTAAAAATAAATGACATTATTTAGACTATCTCGCTCTGCACAGCCTCTGCACTCGATCATCCAGGATTCATAAAAATGTAGGAACATGCTTCTGGATATTTTCCACATTCCATCAAATTTAATGAGCAGCCCTCTGCTCCTCAGGTAGAAACACTTTCCACCTGAGCAGTTTTCCTCTCTCTGAGTCATGACTGTCTACAATGAGGGAGAAGTTCGAGTCCTGCCAGCTGTATCGTCGTCGGGCTGTGTTCACATGGACGGGACGGCCTTGCATATAAAGCTGTTTTAGTCAAGGACTAGAGAGAAGAAGAATTACATACTCGCTGCTTCTTTGGAGGTCACGTAAGCGTTCTTAGATCACGGTTATTCAGTGTCAATTTACGTGCAATATGAAGTTATGAGTTAACCAAAGTGTGCTAACATTAGCACGCTAACACAACAATGACTTTTTCAGTTACACAAACTTTAATGTATGGTTCATTACTGTGATTATTTAATTATAAAATGAATATAATATTTAAAATATTGTGATATTATGCGTCATATTTTATTTCCTCCATCGTTACCGTTTGTGTTTTTCTGCTAACAAGCTTGGGACCCCTCAGATTTATCTTCCGATCACTTGTGAGGGTCCCCAGCCCCAGGTTGGGAACCACTGCTACAATACGATGACAGTTGTGCTCTTCAGATGTTGTTTTCATACACTTTTGATTTGAACTTCAAACAATAAAAAACATTAAATGGTTTTTGTGGTTTATGAGGACATTTGTCACAAATCCTTAAAGGGAAATGAGGACCAACTCAATCCTCAAGAGACGTGGGAAGCATCCAAACGATCCCCATTACTGAAACATCCAAATTAAACAAAGACTAATGAGATCAGAGACCTGATTCAATAAAGGATTACAAGATCTGACGTTAACTGATTTACGGGGACCAACTGTCTCAGATGGATGTCCGTTGAATAAAAGATAAGCGAAAATATTTCCTTGCAGTGGTCACATCAATCGGACTGAGAGTCTGCACAGTAAAGATCAGTCGGTAAAACCACTGTATTGATGTCCCGCCCCTCCCCCGACACAAAACGCACATTTAAATGTAAGGATGAAACCACAACAGTCTCAGGTTGTCACAGTGTAGAACAAAACAAATACAGTTTCGGTACAAACATTTTGCCAAACACACACAGTGTACTCACTCTTGACAGTTGCAGTCCGGGTACAGTTGTAGAGGATTGCCAGCTCTCCGAACACTTTGCCCGGTCCCATTGTACACAACTTCATCCCCTCTTTAGTCACCTCCACCTTCCCCTCTGGGCGAGAGACAGTCACACACAAAGAGAATGGGAGTATTTATTTGGGAAGATTCAAACATGAAGCCAACAATAATTTCAGACATTTATCCTTAAGTCAAACTTACTTAAAATCATATATCAGTATTTATGGCACGTAGTATAAAGTATAAAAATGTATTTAAGTACATAAGTTGTTTAAATCTACGCTGCCTGCATATATGTTGTGCAACCACCCTCCTTCAAGATTGACCTGCATTTAATCACACATGTTAGTGTTGCAGTGAAGACCACACTAACCGAGACCGAAGTGCTGCGAGACCGAGACAAGAGTGAGACTTTTAGGGATCGAGACCGAGACAAGACCAAGACCAGAAGTATCACCGAAAAATCATCATCTTGTGTGCAGGCGGCGTGTCGCTTACTTTTTTAGATGTTAGAGTGATTTAGTGATTTCTAAACGCATGTGATGCAGATGTTGTTAAATCAAAGAGAATCGTGGTTATGATTTTTGCCATGATCGAGCAGCCTTTAAATACAACGACTTAAAAAACAAAGTGAAAGAAATGACAGACTTATAAGGAAGCAAAAGTAAGAATCAACATTAAAATATATTTCTTAATTTGTAAGAAATGTCAGGTCTCAATGTTTCCCAGCATGAGTACTGTGAAGATGCATGCACACAACAGAGCCATAAATCCTCACAATGGAAAAAGCTTGTCAAATAAAAAGCTATTTAAAGATACAATATGTAGATTACGCCACCAGGGGGCTCTCAATCAATATTACAATAACAAAAGATGACTTCGAGGCTGGCAGGGAATCACGGGAGTTCTCCCTGCTACTCCCTACCCTTCCCATATTGTACGTTTAAAGGTGAGTTTTCCACCGAGTGTTCAATGTTTGGCCTTTACATCACAAACACAAGCTAAACAAATAATCAGTCAACCTTTTGTGTTTGTTTGTTTCACACCTTTCTGCGTTTTCTGTTTCTGTATCCTTTATCTGCTGAGTGTAAAGCACTTCACACCGACATTTAATTTAAAAAGTTCCTTTCAAAATGTTCTCCAATGTTATTAAATAACTACAAAGATTCAGACTGCAGGAGGAACGCTTTGTAGAAACATTCAGCATCCGGAGTTAGTGAAAAAATCTAATCTGAGCTGCAACAAGTTTCCAGTGAAATGAAAGAAAAATATTCACATAAAATGTTTGTGTGTGTGTGTGTGTGTGTGTGTGTGTGTGTGTGTGTGTGTGTGTGTGTGTGTGTGTGTGTGTGTGTGTGTGTGTGTGTGTGTATAAAGGAAACTGGGGGATTGTGCATATTAAATAGTCGACTTTAATTAGTTAGGGGACAGACGCATGAATAAATAACTTCACATTTCAGTGTTAGTATCACAGATCCAAAAACCTTGATTTTTTTAAACAAACATTCATATTTGTCGTGTTCTAACATCTTTGTGGTCATTCTTTATTCCTTTGTGGTTGTTTGGAGTCTCTTTTTATCCATTCATATTTTTTGTCAGAGAAACGTTGAATGAGGAGAAAACTCTCGTCAGTCAACGAGAATCCCAGAAAAACTATAAAAACATTATCATAAGAGTGAAAGTACATTTGAATTTCTGCACCTTCTGTTATTTATTTGTATATATTATACAAGTTGTCGAAATGAGCTGATGTTTATCTGCGTTTCATTATTTATGTCTGAGCTGCGTTCGACATTTGGCCAGCTCTGACATTTCAGACTAATATTAATAAAGATGGATTCAAACATACGGCAGGAGAGTGGAAATGTCAGAGTGATCAAAACAACAGAAACAACAACAATACAATAAATTCAACAATCACAAACCATGAAGGGGATCATAGAGACACACTGAACTTGTCTGATCTGTCAAATAATTGTCAGTTCTTTTCTTTATTGAGCTAGAACAGATTTCAGTAAAAATGATCCAGACTCATTATTAAAGGAAGAACGTGCGACATGTTCCACATCAATAAATCATGAATCCAGTCTCTCCTGTGTAAATGTGTCTCTGAGTCATGTCTGTCTACAATGAGTGAGAAGCTCGAGTCCCGCTGGCTGTGTTGTTGTCAGAGCCGTGTTTACATGGACGGGACGGCCGGCTCCTCCCCTTGTGTATAAAAGCTGTTTTAGTCAAGAACTAGAGAGAAGAAGAAGAACATACTCACTGATTATTTGGATGTCATGTAAGAGTTTTTAGATCACGCTCATTCTGTGTCAGTTTACATGTGAAGCTACGAGCTAACTAAAGAGCGCTAACATTAGCATGCTAACACAACAATGCAAGACACAGGTGATTGCAGCTCGAGCAAAGGACAATTTTGTCCGCCGCTTGTGCTTACAGGTGCTTAATTATGGTGCGTTCTAATTCATAACTCCTTCAAGTTAATGCGAGGGAAAGGGAGTTGGAGGTGTGGCCAAACAGCAGTTTCTTTTGGTTTCATGCTGGTGCTCAATGGCGACATTTACTGGATCAAAAACGTTCTTCCTTTAAAAAGTCAATTTGAACAGATTTCAGAGATTACAGATATACGAGGACAGAACCTGAGACACTACTTGTTATCTGTACATGTGCTGGAGTTTGCCTGGATTCATTCCTCTCCTACACATCTGACACAGGATATAGAAGAAGTTGTTTTTAAAGCTTCTGTACATTTTCATAATAAAGATCATTGAAATAACAAAGACTGTAACATTTTAAAACACATGGTAATCGAAAAGTATGGAAGTATCAAACATGTTTTGGCCTTATAGCCACCAACGATTTCTCCTGTTTGTTTTGCTCACTGTGATCTGTATTTGCAGATATCTTCAAAAGTGAACAAAAAATATCGGTATTGTTATTGGAAATGATCATGAGGCTTCCTAGCAACACACACAGCAGATGTTGGTGATCATCATGCAGAATTAGAGATAAGGATAAGCACATGCACACACAGTGTCTGCTGCTGTAATTGCAGGTCGTAATAATCATTAATAATCCTCAGTTACACACAGGGAGCACGTTTGAATCTCATAATTTCAGGACTGAAACATGTGTTGGGTCATTACAGTGAATCAGACGTCGACATTACAAACACCTGAGCGAGCTGAGAGGTCATTACGAAGCAGCTGCTCATTGTTACTCTCCTCTACAACGCCTCAAATCTCATCGTCAACTTTAAAATGATGAGAAAACAAAAGAAAACAGATGATACAGAAACGTAATGTGAACTTTTGAATGCTTACAGTGTCATGTAATGTAAATATATATTTAACACATTGTGTTTTATGTATTGGCTGTGTTATCATATTATTGAAAGCGACCATGCAAGCCAGCAATTAAAGCTTGGCGAGCAGCGTGAGGCTTGCGAGCTGCACAATGAGTAACACTGCTTTAGGGGCTCTGTGGATGATTCTCTGATACAATCCAACTTACAAAAAAAAAATCATGCATTAGTGCATATTCTGACACATTGGAGGGGGAGTCACAGGTGAACCTCAAGAAAATGTGTTCAATTATTAAAAAAGAAGGTGGACAGAGAGTGACAGAACAGTGTGGGCGACCGACTACCACAGAGACACAGAGAGAGAGAGAGTATTCAGACAGAGTAGGTGCGAGGTGTGAGTTGTGTTTGTACTTGGCTGTACACTACAGTCCTCTGTGAAAACTGCGGTATGCTGTTGTTTTGTTAAGATTCATTATATTTAAAGTCCCTGTAGGGTTTTTCAGTGTTGGTCTGATTTGAGAGCACTGGGTTAATAAGCCTGTAATCATCACAAACACAGAGCAGAGTGAGACCTCCTCCTCCACACTCACTCGTCTTTGTTTCTGTAAACTGAGACAGAAGCTCTTCAAACCAGTTAATCTGCATCCACTCGACTGTTTGTCGTCGTATTGAGCGATGAAATGGGCTGAGAGCTGACAGATGATCTGACAGGACGACAGCAGGAGAAGAGAGTCTGCGGCGACGTCTTCATTACAAATACACAGAGAAAAAAGATTTGATTCTGTTGTACAGGTAACAAAGACGTACAACACCTGGAGAAAAGACGCATCTGAGCGTTTGTTGGCGCTAAATTGGTCAAAATGAATGATTATAGAGACAGACAACCAGACACACTCACATTCACACCTATGGTCAGTTTAGACTCACCAGTTAATCTAACAAGCATGTTTTGGGACTATGTGGGAGGAAGCCGGAGTACCCGGAGAGAACCCACGCATGCACGGGGAGAACATGCAAACTCCACACAGAGAGGCTCCTGTCAGACGGGGATTCAAACCAGGAACCTCCTCACTGTGCTAACCACTGCACCACTGTGCAGCCCCTGCTGAAAACATGATTCTTTAAATTAAAAATAATCTGAAATCTGGGTTTAGAGATTCATATCCGTTGGTCTCCTGGATTCATTTCAGCCACATGGATGTTTTTTTTCTGCATAAAGCCAAAGCTCAAACATGATCTGTCACGCACAAAAAACAGAAACCAGAACGTTTCAAAGCCCCAAATCCCGTCCCTCATCCCCAGATTCTACATCCGTATGATGATAAACATTATACAGATAAATTGTTTTGGATTACGACGGCAGATGGTTTCAGTACGATAAAGCCTGCGGTGTCTCCAGAGGGCGCTGTGTGATGTCTGGTTATGATGTCCTCCAGTGATGTCACTTGAGTCAGCGTCTGTTTGTAAATAAAACAATCTGTGTAGACCTCTGTGATAAACTGCTATTACATGCTGCAGATTAATTAGCCTACACATCCCAATCAGTCATATAGGTTGAAATGCATTGTGGGTAATGTAGGCAGCAGAGATTTTATCCTTTTTTAACAAGAATCAGATGCAGATATAGAAAGTACTTGAATTAGGACAGAATTTCAAGAGTTAATCGCAATCACTTTTTTTTTACTTTTTGTGCGTCCGCTCCGAGCGCTCAAGGTGAAAATCTTTTAACTTTTCAGAAAGGCGCTGTTGACGACACCGGCGCTCTTTTCCTAATGTATGATATTCCCCGTGGTTTTGCCGCCTACGGACCGTGTCTTGTACCCACCTCCTCCTCGCATACTGTTGTCATAGAGACAGGACGGACGTGCAGCGCTTTTCCTCTCAGCGCACAAACACTCCCAGCACACAGCCAGGTAAACTGAGAGTATTTTACTTCCTGTGTGCTTTTATTTTGAAATAAAGTAAGGCCCTTCTGGTAGAGTGAAGGTTAGGACATGAAGCACAGAAACAGGAAGTGGTTAGGGATCCCAAACTGAGGTCAAACAGCTCAAAGGCACGGTAACAAAGGTCAATGTGTGATGTCATCAGGTGGATATGACTTTGGACTCGTCAGCTGAGCTGTCTGAGAGTTTG